>CM056384.1:33836116-34397461 GCA_029718625.1 Synaphobranchus kaupii | reverse complement strand
CACTTTGCATTGCTTTTAAAGTATGAAAGGTGTTAAAAAATTGAAGTTTATTATTAGGCTATTATATTTTCAGCGTCAACACCAACAGCATGTGCCAGTGTAACTGCTGAGGCTGCTCCCTCTGCAGAGAGTGCCCCCCCCCCCCCCCATTTCCGGTTCCGTCGGCATTGTGATGTATCGACCCCTTATTGGATACAGCGCTGCATTGTGTAGTCTGATTATTATTATTATTGCCTTCGGCTAATGTTGATTAAATATTGTTTTTGAAGTAAATAATATAGCACACTGTGAAAAATACTCATTGTTGGCCCAGACCTAGAGCAGACTCTAGGGTAGCACCCCAAAATTTGCAGATTTCCAACTGTGGCCTTTGAATATTTCTTTACCTCCCAAACATCTGCCTCACTGTGTGTGAGGGCAATATGCACTTGTGTCCTCAACCTGGCAGGATTCCCACTCTTACAGTGCTTTTATAAGCCTTAATTATTAACCTAATGGTGGAAAGCGGCATCTTACATTTTCACTCATTTCTGTCAGGGCAACTCACGTATTTAAATGACATGTTTAATGAATGAATATGCTGCATAATTATTTTAGTTTGGCGGTGAATGGATCTGCTTTAGTACTGCTCCGGAGCATGGGCATCTCCCCCCGCTAACAGGAGATGACCAGAACCCCCCCCCCCCCCCCCCATACTAAAGCAGATCCAAACAACAGGTGGAAGCTGGGGTGGTGGAGGGTGACAGCAAATTTCTATTAACACAAGCCGCAAGCAACAAAGTGCAGCGCATCAGCATTCAAGCAGTACAGAGAGAACTAATTAGTGGCTTAAAAAGGGCACTCCATTAGAGGTGTGTGCATGTGATTGGTTGAGTATGTGACACGTGATTGCTAGCTGACCATCGGCTACAACGAGAGGTTCTCTGACAGAACTTGCTCTGCGAACTCGTTCGCGACGCTCATTTGTTTGTAACCATCTCCAGATTTGGCGAAGGTCAACAACTGTTTTTTCTTAAGAGTTCTTTGGTTTCCCCCATGATGATGGATCACATGCGCCATGTGTTTTACCTCATTTTTATACCCCAGTGAAACAGGAGGCCATGAGAAGCCACAATATTCAATAAAATTTTATCTGTTTAACGCTTTTTATAAAGGTCATGGTCTATCCTGAAGACTGAGATTAACTTTAAAAAAATAGCATTGTTAAAGCAGGTATATTTTTGCTTGGATTTTATGTAAAATAATTGTTCGGGTTGTGAATAATTGTCACACGCATCTTTTTGGGAAGGAATACCTGTTAAAGTCTTATCCCAGTATAATTACAATAGCTTAAATGAACATAATTTCTTATGATTACATTACTTGACCATACAAAACAGCTAATTTTTACCCAAACAGCAGGACATTTTTTTTGCTGAAAAGTCCTACCTGGGAAGCAAACCTGCAACCTTCAGGTTGAAAACCCAGTTCCAAAACCAAAACTCCACAATAATTTTGAGGGACACTCTTTATTCAGGAAAAAAAGATGATTTCTCAGATTCTTTGGAAGACAAAACAATGGTTTTTATCCACAATCCTTATCGGGAACTATAGAACACATCAGGCGCTACTCTGGGATGTTCAGACTTTTCCATTCATTGCATTAAAGGTCACGTTGTAATTACTCTCAAAGTGGCTACAGAAATGGGCTGTTATCTTGGAGACAAATCATTTTTGTGGGCGTATGTGTCAGAAAATAAATAATTAACCATGGATCTCAGAGTCATGCAGCTAACAGCACAAAACCACAGCCAGCATGTCAAAATTGGACTTCCCACAATTCCCTTTGTGCAATGTCATCATGCATTCACTTCCTACCCTTGTGAAAAAGTATGTACTGTAAAAACGTATGCGCTGCATCAGTATTGTTACAGTGGATTCTTTAATGTCACTGCTGCCTAGCTGCTCAAACTACTTTTAACTGCTGTGTGTGATGATTGTTGCTTCTGTCTGTGTTCTAACTGCCTGTAGGTCCTCTATTGTATAGCATTGCTTTGTTGCTTTTATGTCCCCTGTATGGCTTTGTATTTTATGCGTTGTAGGGCTTTGGGTTTTAAGAAAAGCACATTATAATTAAAATTCATCACTAGTACACTCTAAAAAAAAAAAAGGGTTCCAAAAGGGTTCTTAGCAGAGGGGTAGGGTTCTATCTAGAACCGTTTTCTTCCAAAGAACCCTTTTTAGAAGGAAGGATTTTTCAAGGGTTCTTAGGAAGGCAAAGGGTTCTGTCTAGAACCCTTTTCATCTGAAGAACCCTTTTGGAAAAAAGGGTTCTTAAGGAACTCTTTGGAAGGTGAAAGGGTTCTACATAGAACCATTTTTTATTATTTTTTCATACATGTATATTGCAAAAATATAATTTTGTCTTCATTTTAAATAGGTGTCAATGTTAGTGTTAATGTACATCAGTGTTTAAACTTTAACATTAGCCGAGATGTTTCATCAGTAATCTGATATACAGCATCCATTTTAGAACACTTAGGCACAATTTTCAGGCTCTTACTCCAGTGCGCTGTGTGCTATGACAGGCAGTGTGGTAAAAATGTGGCATGGAATATGGAATGGAATGCTCTGAGTCTACACATACAGTACACTCAGAGCATCCCATATTCCAAGGGTGTCCAATCTTATCCGGAAAGGGCCGGTGTGGGTGCAGGTTTTTCTTTTAGCCCAGCACTACAACACCTGATTCAACTAATTAACTAATCATGCTCTTCAATCAAGACCTTGATAAGTAGAATCAGGTGTCATAGTGCTGGGCTAGAACAAAAGCCTGCACCCACACCGGCCCTTTTCGGGTAAGATTGGACACCCCTGCCATATTCCATGTCACACCACTTGTCTTAGCACACACGAGTAAGAGCCTAAAAATTGCGGCCTTTGTTTTCATTCAGACTTGCTTCATTCTCAGTCAGTGGCGGCTCCTGAGCTGAAAATTGGGGGGGCGGAAAACTTCCCTTTAAACTGATTATTGGTCTTAATCATTTTTCAATCAGTTTCCTTGATTAACAATAGGCTACATCAGCGTTTACTTCACCAATTACTCAATGCCATCAAATGTAGCCGGTTCTCCTCAATTAGGCAAGTAATAAAATTATTTTAACTTGCGTCGCAAAATTGTGCACATTTTAATCAACATTATAATTGTGGATAGCCTACATGTGCTCTTCGTTCTCCGCACTCTTAATTCTGAAAATATTCATGGCAATTAAACGATCTTAAAGCTCAGCTTTTGTTGTGATTAAGACCAATAATGATTAAGACCAATAATCAGTTTAAAGGGAAGTTTTCCGCACCCCCAATTTTCAGCTCAGGAGCCGCCACTGTTCTCAGTAGGACTTTCTTCAGTCAGACCATTGTTCTTACTCAGACTTGGGTTGAAGGGCTAACATTTGTCCATCGGAGTTTGAGTGACAGTGGCTCTGTGATTAAGGAACAGGACTACTGACCTCAACATTGCATGTTTGATTCCCAGCTGGTGGGAATCTAATCTAATTGTGAATTCAACTGTTTTAAATGTGTTATTTTGTAGGCTTTGGGATTTTGGGTTTGTTTGCCTTGCATGAGGTCTTAGATCAGTAGCATAGTGATTAGTGAACAGAACTGAGTGACAGGTCATTCAAATATAATCTACATCTCAGAATTTATTTCATGGTTTAAACATTTCTAGAGATGTTTATAGAGGATCAACCATTTCAAGTAGGTGTTATTTAAAAATGTTTAAAACATTTACAAGGATAGACCCTGGATGACTTACAGCCAATCATGTACCAGTGTAATTTACAGCTGAATCTAGTCTCACCCCCCAATTCCCATAGAGATCCATTCATAGAGAGGTTATAGTTTTGCTTATAACAGTACCTGAAAATAAGATATTGAGAGTCTTTTGATATTGATGGATCACAGATTCAGGAAGTAACAGCATGAGGATATGCGATCAAATATTAAATATGATACTTTAAAAATACGTATGATGAAAGCATTTAATGTTGGATAATTTTGCTCAATAAATAAATTACAAAAGAATAATGTTTTTTGTTGAGCTGGGTTCACTTTATCTTAGATGAAGATGTGATCACATTTTAGATCAAATTTATGCAGATATGCAGAAAAGGGTTCACAAACTTTCGAGCAGCACTGTATATGCCAAAATGGCAATTGGTCTTTTTAAGCGGTGCAGCCGCTTCTATACATGACATGTGTGTCCGTGTGTGTGTCCGTTCGTAGCATGAGATTTAGACCAATCAGGAGTAGCCCATGCGTCACGTGCACCGTTTACTTCACCACCTGGGTGTGATTTTTGTACGTCAACCAGTCGTAGAAAAAAAGGCCAGAAACACCCATTTTGGCCCATTCATGTTTGCAGAAAGAAATTGATAGGTCAAAGCAATATGTTGCAGGCTCCACATAGCCTATCAGAGTCCTGTCATATCTTATCTGCAAATAGGAAGGGGTTACGTCTAGGGCAGCGGTGTCAAACTCGTTCCATCGAGGGCCGAGTGTATGGCTGTGTCCGAATCAGAGCCCTATCTACTGCGCCCTGTCTCCTGCGAACAGTGCACTGGCAGAAGTGTGATGTTTAATGTGCACTGTTTAGCAGTCTGAAAAAAAATATCCGCCATACTATTGTCCAACCGCACTGTGAAAGTGTCGTAAGCAGGTCAGAAGACATCCCACCAGTGTTGCCATGTCCGCGGTTTTAAAGCTAAATCGGGATACTTTCAAAATGCAGTCACGGGTAAAAATGAAAAGTCGCAAAGCACGCACTTATTTTAAAAAGTAAAAACATGATGATTTATATTTAAAATACGTTGCTTTCGGTTAAAAATAGCCTATAATTTGGGATTGTTTTGAATCGTCATTTGGCTGTAGAGTCTTACAAGATCTGGCAACCCTGCTCCCCACTCTTGCGCTGCCATGTCATGTGTTGTTTTTGTTGTATTTGAAGGAAAACGTCAGCGAAGCTGTGGCTCATTTTTTTAAAGCTTCACGTCATATTCACGTGACCAAAATGTTTGTGTACTTCTTGAAAAGTGTGCTCCCGAATGTACTCAGCGAAACCCCGGAAGTAAGTGTATCATCCGGGTGTTTGAAGTATACTGCAATTTGAAAAATTTTCACGTACTCTACGACTTTCTATCTACTCACCAAGGCTACTCAACAGTGTGGAAGAGTGCTGATTCGGACACGGCCTATGCAAGTTTTTTTCTAACCATGCTCTACACCAGCTGATTCCACTAATTAGTTCACCTCCTTGGTTGAAGAGCTGAGCTCATTAGTGAAATCAGCTGGTGTAGGGCACAGTTGGAACAAAAACCTGCATACACTCGGCCTTCAATGGAATGAGTTTGACATCCCTGGTCTAGGGACTGAATTTGTGGGCCTCAGTGTGAGGATTGATTACTCCAGCTGGACTTTCAGAGAAACAAACTGAGAAAAGGATTTTCAACTTGACAGAAGGTTACATTTTCTGCATAAAAGGTAAGCTGTATGTATATTATATATACAGATCTCTTGGGTAGCTTAAGAATTGTGTGGTTCAAGGTGCATTTTTTTTTATTTAATGCTATTGTTTGTTTCCTGCTTTAAAAGACATGGATTATTTTACCAACTGGACAAACCAGGTGTGCCAGTGGCTTGGTTATCTATTTCCAGCACTTGTCCACTTCAGATTTTATTTTATTTTTTTTCCAGTTTCACATGTTCACATCCCCTATGTTGAGGGATGTTATATGGAACATCATATGGAACAAAATAAGTTAAATAGCATTTCACTGATGTTAAACTCTTGATAAAAAAAGTATTTGCACACCTGGTTATTGTAGTACGGGTGCTTGAAGGATAAAGTCAGATATCGAGCATAGCGTTAGTTTAGGCAGGTCACGAGAGTGAAACCCGGCATAGGTAATCAGCTGACAGCTCAGCTGAGTAGTGACGCTACTTGAATGGATTGATTGGTGAATCAAGGCGGTCTATTTAACAGCCTCGCCCTAACATGATGGATCCTCTGATGTAGTGATGGGCAAAACAGTTCACTTCAGTGACACGAATCACTAGAATCAGTTCATTAAAAAGATTCGTTCAAAAGATTCGTTCACCGAATCGTTCAGTGCTTTGGCGGAGCTCCGACTGCGTACTGCGTAGTCAGACTCACTCAGTGAACTGACGGCCCGAACAGTTCATGCGGAAGTGCTGTCGCTTTGACAAATGCGCCAAACTCCGTTACAAATCTTGATATTTTAAAAGTTTCCTCGTTGAATATCAATATTGGAGGTGAACGCTGGTTTTCAATTACTTTTAAGTCTTAACTTGCTGGGCCTGATTCTGGCAGTTTGAGCCGCTGATTATCACTCAGGATCACGTCACGTCACGCAGTGAACGAATCAGTCCACTCTGCACGCTCGCTGCCTCGCTCGGTGCCCGCCCGCCCGTGATTTTTTTTAATAATTTTTTTTTTTTTATATAAACTTTATTTCGAACAATTTAGGAAACAAATTAGAGAAAAAAAAGAAGAAAAAAAATTTCTAGTATACAACACGCAAACACGGTACTCATTTCGGCTATACAATACTTAGAACAATACGTCCGAAATGGAATAGGAAGAAGCAAATGCGAATGATTCGTTCAGCACAGCAGAACTGGTTCGCAAGGGACGAATCACGTTCGCTCGCGGCAGTCCCTCCCCCCTCCCTGCACGGTGCACGCTCGCTGCTGATCAGATCCGTTCGTGAACTGAACTGAACTGAAATGAACGGATCTTTTCAGTAAGTGATTCAGTTCAGTTCGGTCACCCAAAAGATTCGTTCTTTTGAACGAATCGTTCGCGAACGACACAACACTACTCTGATGCACGCCTGCTGCAAACAAAACCCTGTTCTACTACACGCCGCGGGGAAAAAGAATTGGAATCCTGCAATATCTACGTAAAAGCTAAGTAAAGTCAAGCTCTGTGTTCTAAAGTCTTGGTCCGTTAGACAAAAGAAAAGGGCGATATATTCATTAACATTCGGTTATTCGAAACATGCGTCCCTTGAACGCATGACTGCACACTGTCAGTGAAAACGAATGGGATTCCTGAAATTGTTGCTAAAGCTAAGTGACTGCAAGTTCGTTTAAGCTTATGGTCTGCTATGGAAACTGGCGACGTGGCTATTTAAAGGGTAAGTTCGCTATTTTGGACCTTGGACCCTATTTGCGGTCCGTCTTCCATGAACCTGACCCATGAAGTCCATTTTTTCGCTGATCGGTCCAGTATTGAGTTTGGTACAGATTTCCTGTAGGCTCTCACTGGGCTACAATGGAAGTGAACGGGGCAATCAGAAATGTTCGATAAATGTGCTTTCATGTACAATAAATGAGACGGGAAGCTCAGGGTGTATTGTTACCGGTCTCAGTATGCTCTCCTGTGAAATGTATCTCAATCCGAACATTTTTACGTGCTTGGCATGGCTTGGAAGTAAGCATTTCTCTGTTGCTTGTTTTCGCTGCTCCCGCGGAGTACTATGTGTCGGGGGTAGGGGAGCGGGAAGGTGTGCCGGCCGTTTACGAAACTATCTAGCTGAGCAGTCTGCGTTTGTTTACCTGCAGCAACGTAGGCTACAATTTCCACAAAAAAACTTGGATGATGGATTACTATAATGATTACGAAGACGAAGAATTCGATTTTGACTTTGACGTTACTGGCTACAGATTTGAGCCAGAATACACGGACACGGAACTACAAGAGATGGATGATAAGAGAGCAAGAGAAGAGAGAGAGGCTGAAGTTGCGCAGGTAATGTTATCCGAAGTCGCTGCCGAGGCTAGACCAAGAATTTCGGGGGACTTTTGGTGTTCTTGCAAGAGGTGCAAGCAGATGCCCAGAGAGGAGGAAAGTTTGTGTTGTAGGGAGTGGGATCTGTTGCTACCGAATGCCATTGAAAACCTGGATGTATCCGTGGATGACACTGGATCATCTCCATTGATTACCATTACACTATGACTGCCAACAGATATGTGATAGATGAGAACTTTGGACAGGACACCATGCGTCAAGCATTTGTAAATAAAACATTATAGAATTGTAAAAAGTTATAGCCTAGTTGATGAACGTTTCCGACAGTTTTGTTACAAGAAAACAACTTATGTCAAGCTCGGATTTTGTTAGTTGGTATTGAGTGCTGGGTCAGAGGACGCGCTCAAAAAAAATAAAAATGTTAGTAACGTTATAGCTAAATATAACTTACCTCCGCTCCGGTGCTTGATAGTGCTGCAGGTCCGACACGAGGAACAGTGTTCTTTAGAAACCAGTGTTTTGCTTCTGATTTGCGGTTACAGAAATCAGTAGCGTCGAAATGCGCTCCACAAACTCGTGAGTCTGCCAAACGGAGTTGATTGACTGGAGTGTTTATGTCGATCCGTAAGACAACCAGCCAAAGTCTCAATCTTTCTGGGTCAGAGAACGGAAGCCTGTGAAAGCTGGTATTTGAGCGTCCAGACATTTTATTCCCACAACCGGGGACTGCACATTCGCGCACCATTGCTGTGATGAATTATTACAAATGATGATTACAAAAACTGCGTTACAAATATTTCTGCTGTAGGCTACTAGCTAGTAAACTCCAACGGGAGGTCAGGATTTGTGATCAACTGCTTTTCAAGCGGCCCCCCCCCCCTCTCTACAACGTAGCTAGACTGCGGAAGTTTACAGTGCGAGGTAGTGCGGTCGGAGAAATAGTTCTGTTTCAAATGGAACTGTTGTTTCAACGTTCGGTTTGCGTTTGCGATAGCCTACATTTCACAGGAGAGCATACTGAGACCGTAAGAATACACACTGAGCTATAAAAGCACATTTATCGTTGTTTTTCCATAACATTTCTGATTGCCCCGTTCACTTCCATTGTAGCCCAGTGAGAGCCTACAGGAAATCTGTACCGAACTCAATACTGGACCGATCAGCGAAAAAATGGACTTCATGGGTCAGGTTCATGGAAGACGGACCGCAAATAGGGTCCAAGGTCCAAAATAGCGAACTTACCCTTTAATAACATTCTGCTGTTTTAAAACGTGTTTCCTTCTACATGCATGGCGCATACTACACACTGCCGGTAAAAAAAAAAAAAAACTGGATTCCTGAAATTGTTGCTAAAGCTAAGCGACTGTAGTACGGAAGGGGCGATATATCCAAATAACATGCTTCTTTCTGCATGCATACTGCACACTACCAGACTAAATTCCCTGCGCTGATCTCGTATCCCCTTCAATTCGTACGCTTTTCCCACATCAAGCAAGCTAGCAAATAGCCGTCACTCGTCCCGGACAAGGAAGGGCGATATATTCTAGGGGTGTCACGATTCTCCAAATCCGCGATTCGATTTGACTTTCGATTTTAAGGTCACGATTCGATTTTCGATTTTTTTCCAGCACTATTTTTTTTCCCAGCACTATAGTCTAACTAATGGCTATGCCATTGTTAGACTATCGAGTCTTGATTTGTAAAGAAAAATACTTGTTTCTCAATAAGTAACTTTTATTTGAATAATAACAATTATAAATAATAATAAAAATATGAGAATATTTAAACACACCTAAACAGTTAAGAGCTTTATCAAAACTAGACTCTAGAATAATAAACAGTTGAACATTTACCACGCTATTAACAATTTACACATTGGTTTTATGCCCTGACAACGGTCATTTACATTTACATTGTCGTCAAGGCAATTCTGCATTAAATGCTTAAATCCAGCGTTCTCCGCCACCGAATAGGGTCCCATGTCCAGTGTTTCCCCTACCATTATCTTGGCCGCCCGGCTTGGACAAGAGGGAAAATAAATAATTTTAATGAAAAAAATAAATAATTTATATTATTCTTTTTTTTTTTTTATATAATCTTTTTTTTTTTTTTTTTTATGTAGCTGCAATATTTCCCTTACCGCAGAATGCGGGAATGATCAAAATAGCATCTGGAAAAACCCAAAACAGCTTCGGTTTCCCTAATTAGGCCTAATTAAAATTTTCAATGGCAGCGCTGGTATGAGGGTGTAATTATAGTTTCCGCCTCTACGCAAAATGGCGCACTTTCACCGCCCGGCCTGAAAAAAAAACTAGGGGAAACACTGCATGTCTGATGCTACAAACACTCCTATTGCGCTAGTTATTTCTTTAGCGCAAGTTGAATTTTGTGGAAGCTTGGCTCTAAATGAGAATGGAAGAGTTGCCTGTGTCAATGTTTTTTTCCCAGTCAAATCTATTTCGTTGTGATGCCTGCGAATGTGTCCTGCCATATTTGACGTGTTGCCTGAGGTGGCGTATGGTACTCGCGTGTAGCATAGCCGACAAACTGTCGTTTTTTTGTCAATGACGCGTTCGTTGTTTATATAACTCACGGGGAAGGCAAACTGTTGCCACACCGGTGACTTGAGGGAAGCAGGAGGATTTTGCAGTTCTGTTTCTCCATCTCCGACTCCGGCAGTGGCCATGGTGTGTCGTGAAATATCGTTGTTTTTTTTTCTTCGGACGCACGCCTGCGTGGACGAACAAAATGCAGTGGAAGGCGTCAAGTTTCGTTTTGTCGGAAACGCTTACATTAGAGATGGCCAAGTAGGCTACTTTTTTTTACATTTTACCCATCACATGAAAGGCTAAGAAGAGCGCGCGGGGGGCGGGGGTGGAGAGAAAAAAAAAAAACTTGGAGAATCGCGAACCAGCTTGTGATTTCGAAGTTCGAAATCGAACGCTCATTTCGATCGATTTTCGATTTCGAATCGGTATCGTGACACCCCTAATATATTCACGTCGCATAGGTTGGCTATTAAAGCGTGCGTCCTGTCGCGTAACCCGGACCTTATTGCTTGTCATTCGAAACCTTCCAACTGTGTTTGCTAGCTAACATTAACAGACTATATGGGCTTTAGAGGTATAAAACGCACGGTAACCTTTATATGATCTTTGGGCTAACCTAAACGGTAAGCATACACCCTGCCCTGGAATATTGGTTGGTCATGTTCGCATACTCGCTGCCTCGTTCTGGAAGTGGGAGACCAAAGAGATCTTGATACATTGTGGACGCGGTCCGACTAGGCTATTCATTGAGCTGGCTTCTGATATGAGAGGTTCGTGGCCGTTCACGGATGCTGATACGTGAATTGGGGAGTAAATAAATAACTAAACAAATGGTGAAATAATGATTAGTCTATACATAGTTCACGTCTTAACGCACTGCTGCTCCAACTATTATCGTAACTAGTTCTGTGTGTGTAATCGGTATGTGAAGACTAGGCCTACCGTTGACCAGGTATGTAATTGTACATTCTATATCTTACACGTTATTGCATTGGCCGATCTGTATCCTGCATGGTATTTTCATTTATCAGGACATAATTGCGCTCGTAGGCCTACTGCATCTGCGTAGCCTACTCGGATAGCTAGCTAATAGTGTTCAGGTTGAATTTAAGTGTTGTAGCCCATTTCATCATTATTACGGCTAAATTGTATCATTTGCCAAGGATTATAGGCTATATTGGCCTAGCATACTACTGATTGCAGACAACCCTAATTCACATTTCAACATTACGCGTGTAGCTTTATGTGGATACTACTACGGGCATTTGTGGTACTACTTCGTGCATACTAAATTGGGCTACTAGAATTTTTCGAGGCTTATAATTCGTATTCGCCCGGCACCTTGGTTCTCCCTAATTTTCAATCAGCTGTAAATGAACACGAAATAGTGAACAAACTGCTTGCCCGAGAGGTCGAAAAGGGTTATATGATTGGCCCGTTCGATAGCTCGCCATTTCCAATATTCCGCATCAATCATATAGGAGCAGCCACACGTAATTTTTCAGAAAAAAGCGCCTAATCGACTTATCCGCCCCTCATAATAACTACGCCTAAGCTAATAACAGTATCATCCCCCGGAACCATTTCCCCTGTTTTACGCAACCGCTCGACCACACGATTCAATTTATCAAACATGCCGGTAAAGGAGCTTGGCTCGGTAAAGTCGACATAACGGATGCATTTTAAAAAATCATGCGCCTCCATCCATCCCAATGGAATTGTCGGCGTCACGTGGGTAATAAAAAATGTAGGTCTACTTTTTCGGTCAGGCTTAGGCCTACTTTTAGTTGTCGTAGGCTAGCAGTCCCCCTATTTTCGATACATTATCGGAAGACTTGCTGGATTCTCCTTAACTGCAATTTCCCTGTCTTACACTTGCTAGACGACGTCCTAGTGGTAGATTTTCCATACTCCCAGGCGGATCGTCGCGTTACACCGTTTAAAATAAATAAATAAACACGTTTAATGAAATGGGCGTTCCTCTATCCGAGGAAACTTTTAAATGGCCTAGTGTTATTGAGTTTCTGGAAATTATTTTAGACAATCGTGCAGGCTCTCAGCCGTCGGATAAATTAGCCCGCATTCGCGAAGCTATCAAATATACCGAGAACGCAGATTATCTCTCCCTATTGGGTAATTTCAATTTGCTATGCGAATCATCCCTCAGGGACATTCTAAGACCAATCATAGGTCAAAATATCGCTAATTTTGGCCAATCTTCAAAAACCGGAAATGCTACTTAATGAAGAGCCAGCTCTTGTTGGTGAGCTGAGCAAATGATCTGACTCACTGAAGAGCCGGAATGCCCATCTCTAAACGGCATCTCGTTTTTCATAAGGACTACGTCGAAACATCTGCTACTTTAAAATTCTTTACCGACGCAGCACTTCTATTGCTTTGGGGGTTTTATAATAATCAGTGGTTTGCAGAAACATGGCCTAAAGAGCTGCAAACTCTGCCTCGCAATATTCAATTTATAGCTTTGCTCGAACTATACCCGATCGTCGTTGCTCGCATCCTATGGGGAAACAGCTGGCCAAGGATACAATTTTGGCCTATTGCGACAATTAAGCCACTGCCAACATCTTTAACAAAGGACGCTCATCTGTCCTTTTATCAATAGGCTAGTAGACGCCTGGACTGGATTTGCATTATGCATAATTGGATTGGACTTGCGTTATGCATAAATTTACGCTTCACGCTGTTTTATTTACTTGGGCTCAACAATAAAAAAAAAATTGCTGATGCCTCGTCCTGATTTAAATTCTAGCAATTCCAAAACCGTGCGCCGATGCAGCCCCTGCTGCAAACCTGTCTTGCCCAGCATTCGACCAAACCATTTTAGATTAACTGGATTGACAAAATCTGCATTAAAAAACGTACGACTCGGCATGGTCTCTTCTCTTTCGCGCCGCTTTTCTGTCCACGTCCTACCCGTTAACATTCCAATCGTTTGCGTCCTTATAGTCCACTGGTTCAAGTCAAGGAAAATGCAACCTTCTCTTAAGGCACTCATTGCAGGCATACAATTTCACTTAAGATGCAGGGATCCCTCAGTCGGTAGCCTGTTCAGGAATCCATCCCTCCATCTGCTTTTAAACGGCTTAAAAAGAAAACCCACGAAGCAAAGATAAACGCCTTCCCCTCACTTTAAAAAAAATTAGTTCACAAAACTGGTGTCTCGTTTGAGACACTGGTGTTTTAATTCATTCACACCGATAAGGGTAGCCAGCCTAGAAGTTTATTTCCCTTAAATGGTTAATTTAGCTTCGGAAATTGCCTTTAGGTGGGTGGTACATATACATATACTACAAATACAACTTCAGTAGTTAGAATGGCCCTAGGCATACAGGCGCCATGAAGCCAATATTATGCACAGCATCCTCCACCACCCCTAGGGAGAAGACCAACAGGCGTTGGTATGGTATTAATTGGCATGGACCTGAAGGGATGAAGAGCTTCTCCCCCATAGGCATGTCAGGCTTCATTCGTAGCCAAAAGGTCACACATAGTTATTCATCACTACACATAGAACTCCCCTGATTAGTTTTGCTCCCATGGAAGTCCAACAGGCGTTGGTACACATAGCACTGATCCACGTTATGTTAGAAGGACCGAGAGCTGGAAGGTCACACATAGTTCTTCATCACTACACATAGAACTCCCCTGATTAGTTATTCCCATGGAAGTCCAACAGGTGTTGGTACACATAGCCACTGTTTCATGTAATGTTAAAAAGGGCCTTGAGTTGAAGGATAGGTTGGCTACATCGGTAGCTGTAAGGTCACACGTAGTTCTTTATCACTACACATAGAACTCCCCTGTTTAGTTATTCCCATGGAAGTCCAACAGGCGTTGGTACACATAGTACTGACCCACCCATAGAATTTCCCTGGTTAAATGAATGTTCCGGCTCCCAGGGGAAGTCCAACATGCGTTGGTACACATAGCCACTGACCCATGTAATATTAGAAGGACCTTGAGCTGACAGACAGGATGGCTTCATTGGTAGCTGGAAGGTCACACATTGTTCTTCATCACTACACATATAACTTCCTGGAGTTAGGTTACACTACACCTGGCACACAGGGGGGTTCAACAAGCGTTGGTACACATAGCCACTGATCCATGTAATGTAGAAGGACCTTGAGCTGATGGACAGAATGACTTCCTCCGGAAGCGAAAGGCGTTACACAGTCATCACATAAGCACAACACTAGCAGCACTTTGGCGTATGGTTGTTTTTGGGGGTCGTTGCTGCTGCCCTCGCCACCATACCCATGCACAACACGAGCAGCACTTTGGCGTATGGTTGTTTTTTGGGGGTTGTTGCTGCTGCCCTCGCCGCCATTCCCATGCTTGCTCGCGTGGATGGGCGGGAGGGCTTAGAGAACAGAACCATACCGCCAAACCTAAAATGTATTGTTTTTATAATGTCAATAAAGTTTTATTTGAACAACAGTGGCCTGACTGAAATATAGAAAAGTACTCCCTCACACCGTATCTTGCATTAATCTAAATTTGTTTTATTCAGTGCTGATGTTTCGTTCAACAACCAAAGCTTTTCAAAGCTTTCTGATGTTAAACTCAACTGAAACAGATCAGTTTTGACCTTAAGATAACAGGAAGGTTAATGGTTTATTTTATCTATCTAAAATTAATTCATTTAATTCAGTCAACATGTTTTTGTACTTACGTTTTTAAATTAATCCAGTGTACAGAGTAGTCTTTGACACTAACCATCTCTTTTCTCTCTATGTCTCTACTGCCAGAGGTCACCCAATGTCAATTTCTGAAGACACCCTGAAGTGCCTAGACCTCTTGGTCATGTTGCTCCTGCTCTCTCACCTGTGACCCATTTCTGCTGGATCTACATCACCTTTCCCATCCTGATTGTTCCTCCCTCTTGCCTCATCCAACAACCCTCCTAGATTTCTAAATAAAATTGTTTGCTAAATAAAACTGTGTGCTTGCTATTCTATGTACATGGGGTATTGGACATGCCTTTGAGGAATTACTGCCTACGACTAATAATTAAAACCCAGAGTCACTATACCAGATCTCAAGATTGGATTATGTTAGAGGCACCTAGAACCAGAACAAACCTAGGTAATACTGCTTTTAAAGCATATGCACCCTATACGTGGAATACATGTCAAGAAACACTGAAACTGGATAGTTTTGTACCCATTGAGTCCTTCAAGAATTTAGTATTGGACATGATTACACAAGAGGCAAAATGTACCTGCTTTGATGCTGTGAACTATTAGAAGATAAAATGGTTCTAAGCAGAACCCTTCATAGAGGGTTCTAGGTAGAACCTTTTGTAGATGGTTCTTGGTAAAACACTAGGATTAGGAAAAAATCTATTTCCCAAGTTACCCCTATGAGGGCCCCTTGGGAAAGAAAAGTTTGCACTGGCCATTCAGTGTACTGCAGCCTTTAAGTAGGAAGAATTTGGTCCCTCTTGTGTTGAAGTTTTACCAGCGTTTGTTTAATCCGCCTGGGAATATGGTATTGAGTTTTCTAATCCAATGTCTTTCTGTCCTACGTCTGTCCTCCTGTGTCCAGTTAATGTTTGAATGGAGGCCTGATATTTCTACTGCTTCAAGTCCATGGTGTAGGAAATGAGCCACTATGTGTGTGTCTGTATTCCTATGATTTCTTATGTTATATATGTGTTGTGCCAATCTGGTCTTGATTGTATTTCCTGTCTCTCCTACATATTTTACGTCGCAGTGTTTGCACTTTATGACATATACGCAGTTATATGTGTTAACTGTGAGTGTTTGTTTAATATGGTATGTTGTGTTTGTAGTGTTTTTCACTGTAGTGGCCTGTTTGTAAAATATCGGACCTTGTATGGGTAAAATGTTGATTTCCGGTAGTTTACTACTTACCAGATGATTCTTAAGTTTTTTTTTTTTTTTGTAGGCCGAAACGATTTTGTATTCTAGAAGCAAATCTGTGTTTTGCAGAATCCTGCCCAGGTTCCGTTTAATTTTTCTGTTCGCTATTTGGCTGAATGTTGAGTAGGTGGTGATAAGTGGAATTATTTTTCTAGTGTCCTGTTGTTTTGTAGCCAAGAAGGTTTTCCGAATCTGTCTGAGGAATGATCTGGAATACCCCCTTGGTTTTAATGCACTGAAGAGGGTTCTGGTAGCCTCCTCAAAGTCTGTAATCTGTGTGAAGATTCTGTTGAACCTTAGCTATTGGGATTTAATCAGGCCTCTGAATGTATGTTTCAGGTGGAGACTGTCCTTGTGTAAGAGTGCATGTGTATCTGTGTCTTTAAAGAAAACTTTAGTGTCTAATGTGTGTGTTTGGGGAAATGAGGGCCCCTTGTATGTGGTAGTGTCCAAAAAATCGGTGTTCATAGTGTGTGGTGTGTTTAATTGTGATAGATGTATGGTGCGTGTTGAGGATCTGAATGAAGTGTTTGAAATCTTCTGAGCTATGTGTCCATGTTCCCCATGTTCCTCATCTAAATACCTAAAATAATTAGTGGGAAGTTTGGGACATTTTTCAAAAACAGTCTCCTCCCAATGTGCCATGTAAATATTGGCATAGGCCAGTGCAAATTCTTTGCCCATAGCTGTGCCTGTAAGAAGAATTCTTTATTGAATTCAAAGTCATTTTTGGTGAGGCTTATCTACAGTAATTGCAGGAGGATTGTATCCGGTCGATTGTTGTCCGGGTACTTTTCCATCCATGTTTTTACTGCTGTTAATACCGCTGCTGTGTTTCTGTTGGTGTATAGACTATCTATGTCTATGGTGAACAGGATGGCATCTTCCGGTATTTTGGCGTTTTTTATTTTGTTTATGAAATCATATGTGTCTTTGATGTAGCTTTTGTGTTTTGTGGATAGTGGGTTCAGAAAAAAATCTAAGTATTCAGGATTCGCTGTTGCAGTCTGAAATAATAGGCCTCCCTGCTGGGACCTCATATGGTATGCTCCAGGATTCTGGTGGCTTGTGCATTTTAGGGAGGAGGTAAAAAATCCTAGGTCTCAGGTTGTCCTCTCCACTCAGGTAAAAACTTTGTTTTTTAGTGATGTATTTGTTTTCTACTAGTGTCTGTATGATGGCATGTATTTCCTGGGCCGTGTCTGGGTATATGGGTCCATCTAATTTTCTGTAACACTAGAAGACAAAAGGGTTATGGGCAGAACCCTTCATACAGGGTTCTAGGTAGAACCATTAGAAGATAAAATAGTTCTAACCAGAACCCTTCATGGAGGGTTCTAGGTAGAAACATTCAAAGAAAAAAGGTTATCGGTAGAACCCTTCACAGATACGTTTATTCACAACTTGGGAAAAATTTATTGACTGAGTATTTTGACCACATTGCTGCCATTGACTTACATGGTGAAATATCTATACTGGAGCCAATCGCAGTGGCGCTAGTGAGCAACGGCACAATTGCTTCTCCCAGCCCAACCAGGAAGTGAGCTTCAAAACGAAAGCCCAGTCTTGGCCCCTCGGTACATTCAACTCAATGGGATTGCCCTGAGACACAACAAAGAAATACCTGTATAAATAATAACAGAGTGCACTTACATGATAGTTTTCGTTAGCGCTTCTATGGGGTTTTCCATAGTTGTTAGCATTAAGCTAATCGGTAGTTGAAAACAGTTAAGCTAACTGTATTTTATGTGTTTGATTCCTGAGAGGAATAGCCATTATTGTGACAACTGTGCAGTTCACAATGCAACAGCTTTTGGGAATTTTGTATTTTTTTTAGTATAGGCTACTCACAGAAAAGCTTCAGTGACATATGACCATGGTTGTCTATATGCAGATGTTTCCCAGCAATTTTTGCATATCAGAAAATAACACTATACCAAAGAAATGACCACAGATTATTTAATTGAATTCATTACCATATGTTATCTGTAGAATAGGCATATAGTCTAAGTTTGACATGATGAGACTATTGCACAAAAAATGTAGGCCTAGTAACCATGATAGAGATGAGTTTGCTTATTTATGGATATATAAAGCAGATGACTCTTGATAAAGTTCTGTGCTTGAAACACAGAAGAACATTTTCTCCACAGAACTATATAGTTCAGTGGTTTACCTGACGCTTAATGAGTCTCTCAAATTTAAGGGCCCATGCAAAAACGGACTTTACTGATGTAGGGTCCGCTGTCCGCGATGGTGACACGGGCCCATTCTTCGTATATAACTCGATGCATGGGCCCCAGTGTACCTGCACTGTCTATATCTCCGCCACTGATCTGGACATTAACCTCAGTTTTTTTTCCCAATTGTGAATTACTATAAGGTAAAAAAAGGTGTTATCTTTAAATTATACACAACACATGGTCAGTGAAACTGCTTGTAACCTTTTAAAGCACCCATTCGTCAAGTGGTTTAATAAAACACAACCTTATGATACACAGTGTGCCGTCCAAAAGTATTTGGACAATGACACATTTTTTGTTGTTTTGGCTCTGTACTCCAGCATTGGCTAAGAAATGTAACAGTGACTATGAGATTAAAGTGCAGACTTTCTGCTTTAATTTGAGGGAGTTTAACATCTATATTGGGTGAACCGTGTAGCAATTGAAAAGTGAGTGGACAAATGAACATAAAGTACTCTACTATAACCTCTGCATTTGAATGGGTCTCTATGGGAATTGGGGGAGGGGGGGGTACTAGATTAAACTGTAAATTACACAGGAACAGTATGGAACACATGGTTGGATAAATGGCTGTAAGTTATGAAGAATCTGAGGTATCAAACAAGCCTCAAACCATCACTCTGCTGCCAGATTTGCAGTAGATATGGATGGATCACGTTAAGGGCTGTTTATCCTGACTTATTTTCCTATTGAACTCAATGGAAAAATAAGCCAGGAGAAGAAACCCTTAAAGTGATCCATCCATATCTACTGTATATCTGGCAGCAGAGTGATGGTTTGTGGCTCACTTGATACCTCAGACCCTTGATGACTTACAGCCATTTAGCCAACCATGTATTCCATACTATTCCATTCCAGCGTAATTTACAGCTGAAGCAAAAATTCTAATGTTTTTTTTCCAAGGTTCCCATCTGTAAAAACAATATAAATTTCAAAACATTTCCTGCTCTAAAACGGGGAAAAGTTTTAAACAGTAGTTTTCTAATTGCTTTCTACCAAAGTACGCCAACTGTATATCTGGGCAAAGTATGAACCAAAGCATGCCTGTATTCTAGGATGCACTGTGACTGTGTTGACGTAAGCCCCAGAATACTGGCGTACTTTTGGTTAAAACTTTCATACGTTTTCTGTTCATTTTTTCTAATGTAAATTTTTGGCGCTTTGACCACCACAAACTTTGGACCCGTTGAGGTCTGTAATATAGGGGTGATGTCAAAGTAAGTTGCAGCAGATATCTATAAAACTAGTGAGTTCTCAGCTAAACAATCTGGATGCATAGATAGCACTCTGGGTATGTAGAAACATATAAAAATCTACTTTGTCGGTGAACTGCCCCAATAAGTGCCTCACCACTCAAGTACTCAAAAGCAGAACAGCCGCACTCACATGGGAATTAATTATTGTTCCAAGCCTTCTTAACTAATAGTTAGTACAGTAGATGCAATAGAGTACACCCCAGGCCTGAAACACCCAAAAAATCCCGCAAGTGCGGGGAAAAGAAATTCCAGTGGGGAAAAAAAAATCAGGCGAGAAAGAAATTCATATAGGAAGAAATCTGGGGAGGATCAATAGTTCAAGATAGGCTCAGTGGCAATAGGGAGGTAATGGGAAATCTACTGGAGCAAATAATATGTAACGTATGAAAAAGATATGGAAGTGGAAGTGAAATGTTCTGACGGACCACAGTTTTCCTGTCCTCCCCATTGCTTGTCTCTTCCATCTGGAACTTCTGGGGAGTCATATTCTCTTTCTCTTTGTAAATGTGGTTCTGGTTCAGTCTTGTCAGGGGCCCTCCGGAAATAGTTGGAAAGTGATGTCACTCCTGTACACACAGAGATGTGTGTGTGTGTGTGTGTGTGTGTGTGTGTGTGTGTGTGTGTGTGTGTGTGTGTGTGGTGTGTGTGGTGTGTGTGGTGTGTGTGGTGTGTGTGGTGTGTGTGTGAGAAGTGGAAAGTCCAGGGGTCAGAAAGTAAAAGCCCTGCGGCATGTTTCTTCCGCCCACTCAGCCAGCTGATCTCACTAATTAGTTCAACCTCCTGGCTGAAGAATCGTGCTAATTAGCAAATCCAGGTAATTGGAACAAAATACTGGGGAGGACTTTTACTTTCTGAACCTGGATTTCCCACTTCTGTTTGTGCAATGGTTTGTGCATGTGCAGCATGTGTGTGTGTCTATGTGGGACTATTTCTCTGTGTTTGTGTATGCGTGGGTAGTGAATGTGGGTGGGCTTTAAAGGAACCTGCACTGATGGCATGTTTGTCTGCCCTCCCCTTGGTAGCTTACTTTGACATAGTGAATATTGGGATTGATTTTTTGCTGTGATTGTTTGCTTGCCAAGACATGTCTTACGCTCTTATACAGTTCTGCGGTGATATCCTTTGAAGTGGGATTGGACAGTACAGGAAGGAGGCTGACTTCCCACAGATGTCAAACCTGAAGGGAAACAGCCCTGAGGCAGACTCAAGAAAACCCAGCACAGGGCACAGTGACAGAGACAGGACAGAGGGATTACCCAGCACAGGGCACAGTGACAGAGACAGGATAGAAGGATTACCCAGCACAGGGCACAGTGACAGAGGGATTACCCAGCACAGGGCACAGAGACAGGACAGAGGGATTACCCAGCACAGGGCACAGTGACAGGACAGGACAGAGGGATTACCCAGCACAGGGCACAGAGACAGGACAGAGGAATTACCCAGCACAGGGCACAGAGACAGGACAGAGGGATTACCCAGCACAGGGCACAGAGACAGGACAGAGGGATTACCCAGCACAGGGCACAGAGACAGGACAGAGGGATTACCCAGCACAGGGCACAGAGACAGGACAGAGGGATTACCCAGCACAGGGCACAGAGACAGAGACAGGACAGAGGGATTACCCAGCACAGGGCACAGAGACAGGACAGAGGGATTACCCAGCACAGGGCACAGAGACAGGACAGAGGGATTACCCAGCACAGGGCACAGAGACAGGACAGAGGAATTACCCAGCACAGGGCACAGAGACAGGACAGAGGGATTACCCAGCACAGGGCACAGAGACAGAGACAGGACAGAGGGATTACCCAGCACAGGGCACAGAGACAGGACAGAGGGATTACCCAGCACAGGGCACAGAGACAGGACAGAGGGATTACCCAGCACAGGGCACAGAGACAGGACAGAGGGATTACCCAGCACAGGGCACAGAGACAGGACAGAGGAATTACCCAGCACAGGGCACAGAGACAGGACAGAGGGATTACCCAGCACAGGGCACAGAGACAGAGACAGGACAGAGGGATTACCCAGCACAGGGCACAGAGACAGGACAGAGGGATTACCCAGCACAGGGCACAGAGACAGGACAGAGGGATTACCCAGCACAGGGCACAGAGACAGGACAGAGGAATTACCCAGCACAGGGCACAGAGACAGGACAGAGGGATTACCCAGCACAGGGCACAGAGACAGAGACAGGACAGAGGGATTACCCAGCACAGGGCACAGAGACAGGACAGAGGGATTACCCAGCACAGGGCACAGAGACAGGACAGAGGGATTACCCAGCACAGGGCACAGAGACAGGACAGAGGGATTACCCAGCACAGGGCACAGAGACAGGACAGAGGGATTACCCAGCACAGGGCACAGAGACAGGACAGAGGGATTACCCAGCACAGGGCACAGTGACACAGAGAGACAGGATAGAAGGATTACCCAGCACAGGGCACAGAGACAGGACAGAGGGATTACCCAGCACAGGGCACAGAGACAGGACAGAGGGATTACTGAGCACAGGGCACAGTGACACAGAAACAGGTCAGAGGAATTACCCAGGACAGAGCACACAGTGGCACAGAGACAGTACCCGGGGGAGGACCCACATGTTACAGTTTAATTTGTTTGGGATGTCATCGTCTAATTATACTAAGACAAGCACAGACCCAGACCAAATCAATATGCAGAACTATCTACAGTATATTCTATTGAGACAAGATAATTATTATACAGTGTCAGCGGCACGTTCTCCGGATGACTATAACAGTATAACGTACATGTTGACGCAATGCATTGAAGCAGCATTCTGTTTTTTCACTGAAATAGTACAGCACGATTGTAAGATCAGAGTTTACCCACTTTAATTGTTACGTATTTGGCCCCTGCCAATAAGAAAAAGCAATATTTCAAAACATTGGCAAAGATCAAAACTAAAAATACTGACTATAAAAAAGTGCTGAACTATTACCATTAAAACTTGCAAATATACTTTTTTATGTTTGCACTATAGGACATTTCTCATAAATAGATCATATCTAATGGTATATGTAAAATGATGTGTGAAAGGGCCAGTTTTTGACACATTTTAGACAAATACTTATTTGTCTGTAAAACATACAGACACTTTTGGCTGTTAACTGTGTTAACTGCCCTAAAAACCTGGAATTATCTTTGACAGTCATATCCTCATGTTTAACAGATGTTATTGCCTCATGCTGAGTAATTGCTCCTTGTGCTTGATGTGAATAATACATAGTCTGAATAAATATGAAGCCCATGATCAGCAATAAAGAGCTTTCGAAAAGCACTGGTGCAACTATGCTGTTTTATTTCAAAAGACTCTGATTATGTGTGAGGTTCCCTTGAGTTTTAATTACAAGACCATTTTTTACTTGCAACCAAGTTTTGAAGAAAACATTTCAGGATAGAATATATTCATAGACATTTGGTACAAAAAAACCAACCAAAGTTACTGCGGGGAACCAATTTCCCTGTTCTCAGTAAATCTACCTCAAAAAACAAACTGCTATAAGCTCAAGGGTATGAGTCATGGATTTCACCTTTTGTTCAGAAAGTTTGATCTGTCCCTTTGACTGGTTTGACATTAAACTTGTAGAGAAAAAAACAATGAAAGAGTCATCTCCTTTCCTGCTCTTTAGAATAGCTTATGAAAACAGAGTTATGTCTTGAGCCAGATTTAGCATCTTCGAAAGAAAAGTGTCACTCTGTCAATCTATGACAAGGAAGCAAAAAAAAAAAAAAAGCTATGAGTGAAAGGCACTGTTTATATGCAATCTCACCAGAAGCATTACTGAGAAAAAAACACCCATCTGCCCTCTGACTGAGAAAGGGAACTCATACAAAGATGATGAAAAATCCATGGAGGAAAACTGAAAGTTAAAAGCAACATGGAATGCCTCTCTGATCCCTGAACACTTCACTTTCCTTTCGATGAATACGTAACACCTTTGTCTCTAATTTCCTCTCGTTCACTGCAAAGGGAAATCCCCTGCAGTCATTGCTTCGCCTTGCCAACATGAGACGCTTTAAATCGTCTAAATATTAAGGATTTATATGTAACATTTTTCCCTCACAGCGGAAAAAGTTTAAGATTTATAATGCAAACACCATTTCTTCCCCCGCAAGCTGAATATTTTTAACTGGAAAGTGAACCACTTGTCAACCTAGAAAGAAATAACTCCACATCAAAACTGCAGGCAGCTTTAAAGTGCTAGCAAGCCAAGACATACAGATACATTCAGCAGTCAGTACCAGCAAAACTTCTTTTTGATATTTGACAAAATACTTGTTTCTCCCCTCCCCCGGTAACATTTGTCTGCCTTCATCAATCTAAAGTGTAGTCTAGAAGCTCAAATAAAGACTGTTGACACGAGACTTATGCCAATATATTCCTAGGAGATTCAGACATCTTTTTGTTCTTTGCTTTGCTATCCAACTCTCCTGTTCTGTGTGCTTTCACTTACAATTCCAGAGCATCCATTCTCATGGCACTACCCATGCTGTGTATTTATATCTACGCTGTAATTTCCTTTCTTTTGTATTATCTTTAAGAAGCCATTGTCTCACGGGAACTCTTTATTTTCTCTTAGGCCAGTGCTTATTATAGCCCATGGGGTTGACATGAAGTGTTTTCGTGAGCATTCTCCTTTTTGGGGAGCCGGCCTGTGTTTGATCGCTGGACAGGCTAACCCTATAAACAGTGCCCTGTCTGACAGCAGAATGTTCCCACCGCAGGCCGGGCAGAGCATTCTGCAGGCCCATGGGGTCATGGGGCTCGCTACAGGGCAGGCGCTGCCTTCGAGGGCCTGGAGAGTGGGGCCTGCGTGGTGTCTGCCGGGGTCCAGCCTGACCAGAAAACAACACAGCGAGCCTGAAGTCAGCCCCAGAAATATCCCGAATCCAGATCCCTTCCTCCCCAGCCACTCATCAACATGAGTGCAGAACTGTCTACAGGATTCAAGATGTCCTCCTCTTTCCCGGAAACCATATGCACATACAGTAACCAGAGATGGCAGCACCGTACTGACTGAACAAAACACCCTTTGTCCATGTTAATAAAGGTTCACAGATTACATTCAAATATCACATTCGAGACTGAAATGGATATTCCATACTTTTCCGTATGCTGCCATGGTTTTAGTGGTGTCATTCAAGACACAAAGTGTCGACAGAGGAAAGAAAATAATCTGTTTTAATAGATTAAGAGATTTCTGATTAAGTCGAGCGTCAGGGTGAAGTTTCAGTGGTGTCAATGATACAATATTTCATCCATTTTTGGTTGGTGTTCAGCTCATATGGCATTCATTTTTCAGATTCATTGAATAACTCCAAACAATCAGACAAAATACTTTTGAGAAGCAAAAAGATAGCTTTTTCTATTGATCTTTTGTTGGCACCAGAGGTGGAAAATCCAGGTTCAGAAAGTAAAAATCCTCCCCAGTATTTTGCTCCAATCACTTGGATTTGCTAATTAACATACATGTACAGTAATGCTTCAGCGAGGGGGTAGAACTAATTAGTGAAATCAGCTGGCTGAGTCTATGGGTGGAAGAAACACATGGTAGGACTTTTACTTTATGTCCCCTGGATTTCCACCTCTGGTTGGCACTCTGGAAATGTTGTTTATTTCAGAAGCCTGCACACATGCTTTTCTGTTGTTCCGCTTGAGCTTAGCTTGTGTCTTCTTTTCACAGAATTTCAGACACTGGTAGTCAATGGTACTCTGTGTACAGGGCTTGTTGTCTGTAGGTGGTAGTTCCGTACCATATTAACTGATTTCCTGTTGGTGTTTACATTTTGTGTTCACTAACTGTATACAGTTGAAGTTGGAACTTTACATACACTTAGGTTGAAGTCATTAAAACTCATTTTTAACCACTCCACAGATTTCATGTTAGCAAACTATGGTGTTGGCAAGTCAGTTAGGACATCTACTTTGTGCACGACACAAGTAATTTTTCCAACAATTGTTTACAGACAGATTATTTCACTTTTAATTCACTATATCACAATTCCAGTGGGTCAGAAGTTTACATACACTAAGTTGACAGGGCTTTTTTGTTTTTAATATTTGGTCGCATATCCTTTGGCTTTGCATGCCATGACTTCCTGATTTCTGTGACTCAACAACATCAAAAGACTCTTGATATCTTATTTTCTGGTACTCTTACAAGGGATACTATAATGTCTCTGCATTTGAATGGATCTCTATGGGAATTGGGGGGTGGGACTAGATTTAGCTGTAAATTAAGCTGGAACAGTATGGAATACATGATTGGTAAAATGGCTGTAAGTCATCAAGGGTCTGAGGTATCAAACAAGCCTCAAACCATCACTCTGCTGCCAGATATGCAGTAGATATGGATGGATCACTTTAAGGGTTGTTTCTCCTGACAAATGATCCTATTGAACTCTATGGAAAAATAAGTCAGGAGAAGAAACCCTTCAAGTTAGCCATCCATATCTACTGTATTTCTGGCAGCAGAGTGATGATTTAAGGCTTGTTTGATATGTCAGACCCTTGATGTCTTAGAGCCATTTAGCCAACCATGTGTTTCCATACTGTTCCGGTGTAATTTACAGCTAAATCTAGTCCCACCCCCCAATTCCCATAGAGATCCATTCAAATGCAGAGACGTTATAGTATCGCTTGTAACAGTACCAGAAAATAAGATATCAAGAGTCTTTTTATGTTGTTGGGTCACAGACATCAGAAAGTAATGGCATGCAAAGGATATGCGACCAAATATTAAAAATTTTAAGACCCTGTCAACCTAGTGTATGTAAACTTCTGACCCACTGGAATTGTGATATAGTGAATTAAAAGTGAAATAATCTGTCTGTAAACAATTGTTGGAAAAATTACTTGTGTCATGCACGAAGTAGATGTCCTAACTGACTTGCCAACACTATAGCTAACATTTTTCACATTTTACCACCAAACTACAGCTATAACTGTGTCTAAAACAGAGGGATAACCTGAACCACCTCTGTGTACAGGACATTTCCTATGAATCCTTCTACCATGGCAACAGGAATTGCATGTCCATATCTAAATTTACTTACAAAGATCGCAGGTGACAGCTCCATATTCATTTTGAGGGAAAAAAGATAAGACCTCCTGTTACGGGATGTGTCTTTAAGACCAGTCTGGAAACCAGACTCAGGAATATTCCAGTCTGTTCTGGTGAGAGACTAAGATCAGGGTCGAATGCTGGAAAACTATTTTGAAAATTACAGAGTTGCCACAATATACAGTGCATGAAACGTACACCAAGGAGTCTCATGTGGTTATGGACATTTCAGACACAACTACATCTTTCTTAAATTAACAACATATTCTGGGATTTAGCTTCTATACCTTCCCTCTCATTTTGTTTTGAAACACTGAAACAAATCAAAAATATCCATCTTCCGCTTTGTGCTAATGACAACACCTCACTTCCTCATTCCATAATGTTACTGCAAATACTGCACTTTTGTTACGGAAGGGCCTGAATGAGCATCATAATATCAGAAGGAGCTGACAGATAAAACTCCCAGCCCAGTCCACTGTACACCTGGAGTCTACGTAAACACAATAAAAACTCAACCACAAAAAGGTATGGATGAATAGGGGTTGAACACAAACACAGTACTCCGTGTACTGGCCACTATTGACCTATTAGTCACCGCCAAACACATCTCTCTTTCAAAATGCAAGTTCTCTAGTTCCTTCTTTTTGCAATGAACCCCAGGCTGCAGACTGAAAAAAAAAAGAAAAAAAACATTAGCAAACCATTGCTCAACTGGCACATATGAAAAGGCTACATTTTCAGGTGAAAATAGTGCTAGTATTATCTCTATGTGACATTCACATGTTTCAAAGTTTATCTTCATTCTGGCTGTGCTGCATCCAGTTATATCAGAATATGGGTAATGCAAGGGCAGAATCCAATTCCCAGAATCTGGGAAATGCTTATATTTTTTCTAAAATATTTTCTGAAAATAAACCTTTTTGTTTGCACGCCTCCACCTAATCACGCAGCTATAATTCTTCTGAGAATATATTGCGGGAAGGAGCCAGGACCAGCAGTTCTGCCCAGACAGTCATTTAGCTTGGGCAGGCAATGTCCATATTTTTTGGATTCTGGAGAATATACAGAATTAAAAGATCCAATCCAGAAAACAAACTCATGCTAAATCTTGTAAAATGTATAATTTCCTATTTGCAATGTGTCCTGCTATTGTTTTACAATTAAATTCTCACTGCGACTGTAATCCTTATCAATCCAGTACGAAGCTCCTTCTGATGGAAGGCTGTTATGCTCTGATGTCATATATCAATAGATGCTAATGCTATTCATTTGACATATGGATTCTGCAGTATCCCCCTACAGTAAAAGGATATTTATTAGCATTATCCAGCTAATGACAGCATGAAACCTAATCGATCTTATAGGGCCTTTCCTCTGTTTTTATTGATCTCAATGTTTCTATCTTTAAAAAAACAACTAACCCTACTCTCCCTTTATCTCACATGCATTGTGGCAAACACATTGATAGTGTGGCGCTGACGCGATTGTAACTTACTTTACCTTTATATCCAGCTCATATGGCATTTGCTATGGCAGATGATTAAGTTGTAAATTGTTCAGGCTGCAAAGTCCACACAGCCATTGTTTGAATTACTTTTCTGTTCAGTCTTTAAACAAATCATTATTTATTGCATTATTCTTCATAATGAGCAATGGGCCTACAACTGATTTACCAGCGCATAGACCAAAATTGAAGCCTTACGTCATCAAATCCTTTCTCAGCTTGTCACTTGAATCAACAAAACCCATAAACGGAGACGGTTGGCTGAATCGGAGAACAAATCCTGGATTTTCTGAAATCATAAAATCAACCCTACCAATCAGAAGCTGGAAGGCCGTTCTGAGTCTGGAATCCACACCAGATGTAAGTCACCGTGTTCAGTTTGGTGTCAACCGACTGTACCCTGTGACTGCCATCTAGTGGTGGTCAACAGTCCTGCTGTTAAATCTCTGAATATGTCAATTGGTTTTGTAATGTGCAGACACTCTTCCATATACTTAGCCTTACCTAGTGGTGGGAGAGTGAGCTGTCATAAATTAAACATTTAGAGCTATCATGCACTATCAAGCAGTTTGAACCATGATAGTGTTTTTGCTGTTGAGAGCAAATTATTTTGACTGGTCTATGTGGATCAGTGACAGCTTGTGGTACGTAGCGCCATCCATTCTAGAACTCATGAGGTCTCACATTACCATCACTATTCTTGCCAAGGGGACATGCATCGCTAATCCGCAGCTATGACCTTTGGCATATCAACATTTTTACTTGCAAATAAATTAAATGGTTCTGAGTCTAAGTCCACACATCTGCATACTATGGTGGATTATTCAGGCCAAAATGAAAATTAAAAAAAAAAAGAAAATTAAAAAAAAGCAAAAAATTTAAATTAAAATAAAAAATTCAAATGGAGGATTATTCAGCCCAAAATTTAAATTTAAATTGAAAATTAAAAACTTTTCATTCATTTTAATTTTCGATTTCCATTTCCATTTTCGCTTCCATTTTTGTTTTCATTTTCGTTTTCATTTTTAAACTATGTAAATGATAGGGTATGGTTCTCCTATCAATCAAAGCAAGGTCAGTTTCTTTTATCAATCTATGCTGTCTCTTCTTGATAACTAAGGCCTGGTACATACTCTACGCAAGGAACATGAACGCCAACGCATATTCGGGACATACGCAAGGTCTTTGCTTACATACTATACGCGCGTTTACCGGCTTCTTTTCGCCCTGTCCGCTAGTTGGCAGCCTAGGCTAATCTGGTTGGAGCACAGAACTATAGTTCTGTGGGTTGGAGCCATAGACTGTATAAAAATATGGGCAAAGCCACTGTGACGTCACCCATTGCCTTTCCACGGCCTTGTAAAAACTGAATTGAAGCTCGGAAGTCTTTTTCACCGCCCGTTTGTACAAATTGCGCCTGCTCTGTGGAGCCGAAGAGGACTCAACCTGTCCCTCTGATTGGTCCTGGCAGTGAGAACCATATAGAACCATATGCCAGTGATCCCAGGACTCAACCTGTCCCTCTGATTGGTCCTGAACAAATGTTAATACCTTGTCCAAACGACACAATATTTAAAAAACTCTGCACATGCACAGGCATTAGATGAAGAAAAGGCACCTATTGCAATTACATTTTTTTGTGTAAAAAATTTATTGACTGAGTATTTTGACCACATTGCTGCCATTGACTCACATGGGGAAAGACCTATACTGGAGCCAACCGCAGTGGCGCTAGTGAGCAACAGCACCAGGAAGTGAGCTTCAGAACGAAAGCCCAGTCTTGGCCCCTTGGTTGTATGTACCAGGCCTAACTGTTACGCATTGCTTAGGATATAATATTCGCTAGCCTAGCTTACTCAGTGGCGAGAGTATCCGTCTGTGAGATTCGATTTTAAATAGATTGATTACATGTTGCATCTAGCCTAGTTGTTTAGATTTATATTATAGCTACGATTCTGCAAAACATCTGCAGCATTGCATTAGCTGGCAGCACATGTGTGTGCGCGCCCGTGTGTGTGTGTTAGCTAGCCTGCTGCGTGTTGGTTAGTCAGCCCTGCGTGTTGGTTAGTATGGCTAAAATATAAATGAAAATGATGAACCAGTTACAGTAACGTAATTTCACATGTAAATAGAAAAATAGCACAAAGAGACTGAAATTATGAAGCAATATAGCTCATTTTTAATATAGACTACCTGTTTCCATATAAGATTAGATAATGATTTGGTATTATTGGGCATAAATAAAGTTGTCCTATAAAATGAGGAAGGGGGGGGGGTGGAGGTGGGTTTAAAATGTAATCAAATTATCTTATCCACTAATGTACTGATTAGCCTATGCTTTAGCTTTATATGAAAGCATCTCAAATCTTATCTAGGGCTTTGAAAAAAAAATCAAAAATCTTAAAAATGTTCATAAATTAAAAATTTTATTTTTGAAAATTACGTGTGAGGTTGTGTAGAAATGCAGGAAATCAGTTTTAAAAGCCTCAAAGGCAACGTCATATCACAAAGGCGTCAACCACGTCAAAAGAAAACAAGAAGCATTTTGGACAATGAATATGAATGAATACCGTTTCTGTCATAAAACAAGAATAACACTGCTCAGATTCTTCATCATTTCATCCATTAAAATTACGAGTGCCCTGAGAGCATTTTGGAGTCTTGCGTCAAGTTAGTATCAAGTTACCCATCCCTATGCTATCCTAGTGTTCATTAAGTGCTTCTGCACTCAACCTGTTTGCTTTGATTGATAGGAGGACCATACCCCCTCATTTACATACAGTTTGAAAATGAAAACGAAAAGCAAAAATGAAAACGAAAACGAAAAATTAAAATGAAAAGTTTTTACTTTTCAATTTTAATTTAAATTTTGGGCTGAATAATCCTCCATAATATCCTGGTACAGTGCAATCATGAGTCGATGGCCAAAGCATATCAGCTCCTGCTGTAAATTGCTGTAATGTTACGATTTTCAAGACTAAAGTAAAAACCTTGTTGGGTCACAAAGGGTTCATTTGAAAGCAATGAAAACCAGGGGAAATTGTTTTGTTGGATGCATTGTGCATTTCTAATCTGTCATTTACTTGCTACATACTAGGCTTTCACTTTTAAAACACACCTACTAAAACCATAAGGCTCATACTGGAACACAAAGCAGAATATAACCGGGTGGACAAGCGATTGTGATTTTCGCAGAATTTCCCTACACTTTCAGGTTGTTTCATTTCATGACTACATCGAAAATAAAGACCTTGAGATTTCATTCTTGATAACACTGTTACAGATATTTCAATGTTCTTTAAATGACAGAGAAAGCCTTGGTGATCACCTTTGGATGACAGTATCTATCCATGATGGCCACGTTTTGTTACTCCCTTTCATTTTTCTGTATAGCCTATAGGCTATTACCTTTGCAACACGGTCACCAGTCAAAGCAGAGTTTCACAAATCTCAGTTTACCTTAAGACCTATGGCGTTTCTGAGAATCACTCATCTTTTTTCTTCTGAGAGGTCGGAACTTTCTCAAAAGATTGGTATTGTAGCGGCGGCTAGCATAGCCATGTTTGTTGACATTCGTAGCTATCCCTGTTACTTGTAATGTGCATCTAACCGTAGACTGGGTTGCCTTGGACAATCTCCACTGATTGTTAAGCTTGCAGCTATTGTGGTATAACAGTCCGTGCTGTATAAATAAACACAGGAGTGTTCCAGATCCGCCTGGTCTTTGTCTTCAGTCAATCGCTGCGGTAACTTAGCCAACTTGCGGGCGTACTACCATCATCGTTGTCGTGTTGTGCATGATATTTTTGTGAAAGCTTCTAATACCGGTTTTAAAATGGCAGCTTATAAGCCACTGACACTCGGCAAAAAAATTAAGTGATTAGAAAAGTTGGAGGCAACAGTGCTGGGGAAATTGCAGATTAAATGGTTGTCCGTCATGATACCATACATTGAAACCATGGTGGTCACCTGCACATGACGCCCATTTTTCATTAATCCCATGGGTGGCCAATTTAGACAAGTTTTACTGTATTCATCTTTGTAAATATGCTCTCTCCATTTGTAGACACAAGGATCCCAGACTCTATGATTAGAAATACACTGGTTGCACTTGTAAAAGAGGTCACACGCAGCTGAACCTAGTTCTTTAAATATGACCCGCTATTTCCATGATGTAGAATCTGGCTTACAAGAAGAACGTTGTAAACCCAGTTCACACTGAACGTCTGTGGTTCGTCCGAAGAGAGCATTTGTACTGCAAACAGGAAAGAGAGAAGGTCCATCATTTCACTTTCCTAACCAAAATGTACTATCCTGTCTGCTGGTAAGTGGAAGAATTAGTCATGATAAATGTCATGTGTGTTCCAGCAGAGTCTTTTCTACCTTGATTAACGGAACATGGGTTTCTGCTAAACCACTTTCAAAATATGAAATATTAAGTGTTTAAAAATAAAAATTTATTGTCAACATTCCAGAGTTGCTGGTACATGGAAGTCCTCAAACAGAATTCAGAGTTGAGGTTTCACTTGGCAATTTCCAGAATACATCATATTGTACAGATTTTAGTAGATTTGGTTCATGGAACTTGAACTAAGCCCTCTCTTTATCCTAGTATATGCTGACAAACTTAATCATTAGGTTTGCATATCATCTGTAAAACATTGTTGAGAGAGCAATATCTGTTCACTTGAAAGATAATCCACTCAAGCTCCTTACGACAACAGTTAGAGTTGTGCAGACATCCTCCTTTTCCTTTACGATTCATTGTCAGGGTCAGATGGAAATTAGTTGGCAGGATTATCAGTCAGTTTACCAAGTGGGTCTTCAAAAGGCCTACATAAAGCACACGTCACCTTTCTTGAATATGGCACTATTATTTCAATAAAAATGAATGTCCAACTGTTTTCCTTGGTGATGAGTGCTGCGGTGTGTTATGCCGCTGTCACACATAATTTAGAGTGGGGTGTCCAGTTCTCATCACTACAAGCGATAGGACCTTTCAAAATTCAAAGAAGGGCACAGGTTCTGGGTATCAAGCGTAAAGGCATAGATCACTTTCTGGGGTTTTTGATATTTCAGTTTTGAGTATTTTTTCTGTTGGCTCAGGCAGTTTTTATCTTTTATCTGCGAAGAAGATGACTTTAGCTATTCAGAGGAATCAGAGGAATTTCTAGAATGACCTGCAGGTTTCATAATAGCAGGGATACAGTATTCGGGGGTTTGTGGTCTACAGAAAGAAAATACACTTCAGGTAACTAAGGATGGATCACTTTTATGCTTTTCACACTGTACATAGTTAACCCAGGATTATCTTTAACCCTGGGTTTATATATATATATATATATATATATATATGCATGCTACATGTTTACCTTTGCAGCGTCCCTACAACAGATATTCTCTCTTGGAGAGTTCAGTGCAGTGACCACATTTGCTCCATCTGGATTATCGGTTATAGCTCGCTAAAAGTATGGATTACGGGCGAACCGTTAATAGCGTGCACTAGCGGGCTGAGATTTCTGGAGAGGACAAGTGTCAGAATAGGGAGTAATATGGAGCTCTGTCTGAAAGCCAGAGGTCTAGATGGAATGGAAACCAATATTGTTGATATCTTTCAGGTAGTGTGATTGCCTACAGCTAGCCTGTGTAAAACGAGTAGCCCACATGGCATGGGTAACTATTTGTACAGCGTGTGATTTGTTGTTTGCTGGCCGCATCATTATGAGCCCAAACGAGCCTATGCGTGCCGCCCCCCTACCACTCCAAAAACATTGCCCATCCTCTCATTCTCCACAATTGCTTCAGCCCCGGCGGCTACTTGGGACTCGGCAGCAGCTGGAGCTAGGCGTTTGTGTGTGAGAGGCAGCGGGAGAAAGAGTGTAGAACAAAGCAGCCGCTGTCAGTGCTGTCCAGAGTAAAATGAGCAAAATGCTACTAGTGAAAAAAATTGCTGGGGCGTGGCTCGATACCTGGAGCTCAGGCTCAGCCCCTATATTATTACCTGATCATGCCCAGATTTACGCATTTTTTAAATTTCAAAAGGGGGCGGGGTCTAGCTAAACCAGCGTGCTTTGTTACCCTTTAACTTGTCTCAATACTTTAGTTGGCCTGAAATAGGGGGACTATGTAAAAAAATTGTGCTATAATTTCTAAATGGTGAATGCAATATTTATACTCATACCCTCTAATACAGGGGTTCCCAAACCGGTCCTGGGGGACCCCTGTGTATGCTGGTTTTCGTTGCAACCACCGTTGCAATCCCAGAATTTTAACAAGCTGTTAATTTTTCTTAATTAGGTGCTTTTCATGTTTGGAGGAATTATTCGCCCTCTTAAGACTCATTATGTCAGAAATAGCTATGCATGCCATGTAGAACAAACTCCCCATGTTCACGTTGTGCTTATTGTGCTATATTGCAACAATTACATAAAAAGAGGTTACAAAATAATGTATTTTCACTCAAATTAAAGAATCAATAGGCTCCTAATTAGGTTGTTGAACACGTGTTTAACTCAATTTTTTCTTTATGCTTATTAACACAATGCAGGTTTGGCTCGTTATCATTTGCTTTGTGTTTGAATTCTTCATTATCTACTAAATGGTTAGTTTTAGTGGCCATGTGTCCACACTTTCACCAATTAGGAGCCTATTGATTCAAATCAATTTTTAAATGGATCTGTTAAATAATTTTCTTATCTTTTTTAAACAATATAGCACAATAAGCACAATGTGAACATGGGGTGTTTATTCTACATGGCATCCATAGCTATTTCTGATATAATGTGGCTTAAGAGGGTGAATAATTCCTCCAAACATGAAAAGCACCTAATTAAGAAAAATTAACAGCTTGTTAAAATTCTGGGATTGCAACTGTGGATGCAACGAAAACCAGCATACACAGGGGTCCCCCAGGACCGGTTTGGGAACCCCTGCTCTAATAAAAGCTGAAAATCTGTACTTTACCCTCATATGAATGGTTTGATTTCAAATCTGAACTTTTGGAGTATAGAGCCAAATGAAGAGAAAGTATTGGGACAAGGAAAAATTAACTTTTTTTTTTTTTTACTAGGGCACTGTATGTAAAGATAACTTTGGATGTGTCCAGTATCTTTGGCATATTTGTTTCTCCACTGACTGAAATCCCTTTCATTTATACAGCTGCAGTGTACAAAATAAATTACTTAAACACCTGCTTATTTCACTATATGACACACCAAAAGCCTCTTCAATTTCATTACACTGAAATTTGATAAACTCAAGTCAAACCAAAATACATCCCAAATGCTTCAAAGACATGCAGATTTGGTCATTTTTATTTACAAAAACATTAACAAACAAAGCCCAATTTGCTTCAGTTCCATACATGATGTTGCCTTCTTTTTCGGTGGCATATTTCCTTTGCAAAGAAACATTTTGCTCCCAAAATGCATCAAATGAATTACCTCAGTGAAAAAGAAACAAGTGCTTTCTAACCATTCATGTAAGCTTTAAATATATATTTTAACGTATATTATCATAATCATCTTTCACCGTCACAAAAAGGCACATTTTTCAGTTAAACTATAACAAAGAAATATATTAGAAGACAAGTTTTAATCGGGGGAAAAAAATTCAGATAAGGGGTCCCAGCGGAAAAGGAAATGATAAAATAGCTTTCAAATACTTTAATATGAACAATTTAACAGTGCTACTCCGAAATCTGTCATACCAGCTGGAAGTCCCCAAAGATATTTCTCAACAAGGAAAAAATATATATATTTGTGTGTATCACTTCTAATAAAACATCCATGGCATACAGGTAAAGGCACATCCCTTAAATTCTGTACAGAAAAATTGCAATATTCTCATATAAACATTCACCCTATTGAATGTCACCCTCTTGAATGAACAGTGGAAAAATACAATCAGGACCTGCAGAATTCTAGAACCTTCATTATATAGAATATCCATTTATGGAAGGTACACTGCCGACGTTCGCAGAGATGGCTGTTACCAATCGCTTCCTCCTCAACCCGCTGTAATTCACACAGTTCACTTGGTGGTGGGCTGTCCGGCTGAAAGGTAGAGAAACCATATTAAACTGCAGTAATCCCAGGAGTCTTAAATCAGCATGTTTCCTTATTAACTGCCCTTACAGTTAATAACAAAACATAATCCTAAGCATAATCATAATCATACGTTTACATAAGCAGTTTAAATTAGTCATTACATGACACGTATATGGGACTATTTAATCAACGTGAATTTTCATGACAAATCCAATAGGAGGTGGTAAAACAGAGTAGTCAACAGAAAAGAACGTAGCTGGCGCAAACGCACAAGTTTGTCAGTTTCAAACGTCTCAGCATTAATGGCTTGCTATATTCTGGGAAGGGCGCAGGATTGCTCACTTTTGAATCGGATGTAGCAGGAGTTGCAGTAGAGCTGCCGGTTTCGTATTCTGACCTCGGCCCCGGCCTGCGATCCTCCAAGGTCGGACTTGCAGTCAATGCACTGCAGCGGGAATAGTTAAGGGAGACCACAGTGAGTGATGCACGTCCACCAACCTGTCCCTCCACCCTTCAGTGTCGGCCTCATGTGTGAACAAAGCCAAGAGAACAAAACCGAGTCTATTTTCCATGTAAGACGGTCTGGCAATTTTCCGGATCAGGACCTAGTAAAATTTCCTGAAATCACACGGAGCAGCTCTAGTGTGATTAAAAGCAGAAACATTCCTGAATAAAGCGCGCAAAAGGCTACAACGTTCTAATATAAGAATAACAATAGATACTTTACTGAATCTACCCTCTCAACAATTCTTGCACACATATGAGACTTTGCACATATTGGTGAAGATATTGGTGTTATTTTATGAAGGAAATTAGATTCACTATTATTAATATCTGGTTTTTTAAATACGAACTAACGTAACGGAAACATTACTCGTCCTGCATTGCTATCAGGTAAACATGCCTTACCTAATCAGAACGGCCATGTCACGTGTGAACAGACTCGACACAGAAATCTTCCGTATAGGAGACCTGTGTGTGAACGGGGAAAAGCACTACCTAACCCGGGTAATACCATATGTGAAAGGGGATTAACTGTAGTCATGCAACAGGAGTGATCCAAGTATAGTCCTTTGGCAGGAGTGGATCAAACCGCAGTCATGAGTTGATCTGTGTGGGGAGCAGATCAAATCTGACACAGGAAGGGCCATGGAAACCACCAGAAAATCTCACCTCTGTAGCCAATCGTCTGCATATATTTAAGGAGATGCCTACAACCTGTCCTTTGGTCTAATTTTTTTAAATTTTTTACCCAGATTCCAGAAACTTCCCTCACTTCCCTTCTTTGGCTCTCATATGAGGTGAGATGTTCAGGTGGAAACCATTTGTGGTTATAAAGATTAATAATGATGGTGTTTAAAGTCAGGAGGGTGGCGGGTGCAGGGGTCGCAGGGGTTGAGTGTTCAAGGTTTTGTAGGGCTGGGCGCACCCCTGCCCCTGTCACAGTGACTGGGCTAGTGTCCGTGCAGGAAGAGGAGGGCGGGGTCTCGGGGGGCCCATTTTCCCATTGGCCGATGGCCGCGCCCTCACCTTAAAGCAGGTCAGATGATAACAGAGCCCCAGGGACTCGATGATCATGGCCGCGCCCTCACCTTAAAGCAGGTCAGATGATAACAGAGCCCCAGGGACTCGATGATCATGGCCGCGCCCTCACCTTAAAGCAGGTCAGATGATAACAGAGCCCCAGGGACTCGATGATCATGGCCGCTCCCTCACCTTAAAGCAGGTCAGATGATAACAGAGCCCCAGGGACTCGATGATCATGGCCGCTCCCTCACCTTAAAGCAGGTCAGATGATAACAGAGCCCCAGGGACTCGATGATCATGGCCGCTCCCTCACCTTAAAGCAGGTCAGATGATAACAGAGCCCCAGGGACTCGATGATCATGGCCGCGCCCTCACCTTAAAGCAGGTCAGATGATAACAGAGCCCCAGGGACTCGATGATCATGGCCGCGCCCTCACCTTAAAGCAGGTCAGATGATAACAGAGCCCCAGGGACTCGATGATCATGGCCGCGCCCTCACCTTAAAGCAGGTCAGATGATAACAGAGCCCCAGGGACTCGATGATCATGGCCGCGCCCTCACCTTAAAGCAGGTCAGATGATAACAGAGCCCCAGGGACTCGATGATCATGGCCGCTCCTTTGCCCAGGGGGTCGTCGCAGGACGTACAGATTTTCTTTCCGCTGACTGACCTGGATCACAGAGAACACAGTGACTGAGAGAGCAAGTCTAAGTGGAGTTGGAGTCAATGTTACTGCTGCGATGGGCTCCTCTCATCCACAAAAAGAGGAGGGAGTGGGAGTGGAAGAGACTGAGAGAGAGGAGGGGAGTGAGATTGAGAGAAAGAGAAACAGACTTCCAAACAAGGCTTCACAAACACAATAGTGCAGAAATGGATATAAATAGAACCATGTCTCTATAGAGGCGGTATATAAATATACAGCGTTACCAACGGCAACAATGTTAATTAAATGCATAAAAAACCCAATTAAGTACATGTGTGTATGTATGTGTGTATTGGGGAAAAACGCTCGTCTGATTGAGCAGTACCTGTTGCGCTGCAGGGATGAGGCGTTAGGTTCGGAGGAGGGTTCCCGATTCAGGGCGGCGAGTGGGTTCGGGGAGATGGAGGAGTTCTGTGCCCAGGAGCTGTGCCTCAGGGAGCTTGTGGAGGAGGAGGTGGGAAGGGTAGAGGAGGCGGGAAGGGTAGAGGAGGCGGGAAGGGTGGAGGAGGCGGGAAGGGTGGAGGAGGCGGGAAGGGTGGAGGAGGCGGGGTGCGAGTAGCCACGGAAGGAGGTGGAGCCGGACGCAGCGGAGTGCGGGCGGCTGTAGGAGAGGGGGGCGGCCGACCAGGAGGGCGGTCTCCAGGAGCGATCGGTGTCCAGGTTATCCAGAGACTCGCCTCTGCAAACAGTCGGGCAGATTAGCATTACTGGACATAAGAGAAGAGGAAACCACTCTTCGCAATCCGCTGCAGTAAACTGTGTTAATCTGTCTAAAACAGGACCAGATCTTTCCACTGTTCCCAAAATAGGTTGTTTGCATGTGACGTCATGTCACTGCGTTGCAGTGGCGCGAACTGCAGATGGGGGGCAGGAAGTGATTTGCAGATTAGGAAAGCACTATTAAAATGCCAAAGTTTTGCGAGGTTTACGGCTGTACCAACCGATCGAATCGGGAAAAAAACAAGGGTTACTTTCGAGTCCCGAAAGTGTTTACACAAAGGCAGTGGCGGCTCCTGAGCTGAAAATTGGGGTAGCGGAAAACTTCCCTTTAAACTGATTATTGGTCTTAATAATTTTTCAATCCGTTTCCTTGATTAACAATATGCTACATCAGCGTTTAATTCACCAATTACTCAATGCCATCAAATGTAGCTGGTTCTCCTCAATTAGGCTATTAGGCAAGTAATAAAATTATTTTAACTTGCGTCGCAAAATTGTGCACATTTTAATCAACATTATAATTGTGGATACATGTGCTCTTCGTTCTCCGCACTCTTAATTCCGAAAATATTAATGGAAATTAAACGATCTTAAAGCTCAGCTTTTGTTAGATTATTTTTTTTATTTAGCACAACCTGCAAATAATTGTATTACTTGCCTAATAGCCTAATTGAGGAGAACCGGCTACATTTGATGGCATTGAGTAATTGGTGAATTAAACGCTGATGTAGCCTATTGTTAATCAAGGAAACGGATTGAAAAATTATTAAGACCAATAATCAGTTTAAAGGGAAGTTTTCCGCTACCCCAATTTTCAGCTCAGGAGCCGCCACTGCATAAAGGGGAGAAGTTTAAAAAACTCAGAGAAACGGCGGCAGACATGGATCAAAAATCTCCGTCTTAAGTCTGAAGGAGCTGAGTCAGACAACGCTTGTATATGCAGTGACCACTTTGTGAAAGGTAAGGCTACAGTAATTTAGCTACTTACATAGCTGGCTAAAACTGACAAAAATACAGACCAGGAGGCAATATTGCTGGAAACATAGCTAACGTTACATCTGTGATACCATGTGTGTTTGTGTTTTGCAGCTAGATAGCTAACGCTATCTTCCGGTGTCTTTGTTTTTAGCAATGCTAACGTTAGCTAGCTATCACGGCCAGTGGTTCTCAACGTGAGGATGTGAGGTCGTTGACAGGGGTCCAGGGACTCCACAGCAAGGTCGTTGACCCAACCACACACAAAATAGTTATAAGCCTCCAGACTCTTGTACGCCTTCATCTGGCTAGCCGTGTAGTAGGAGGTCTGGAGGACGAGGTAATTTGTGATGTCGATCGCCTCCACGCCAGGCAAATCGGCCAAGAAAAGAACTCGTGAGAAATCGCTTTTCCTCAGCGTGTACGGATCATATCCAATATGTTTATATATTTTTTGATGATACCTCCTGCGTGTAGGCCCATCCAACGCTTTTGTGTATTGACTTTCCATCATTTCAAATCAGTGTTCTTCACTTCCTGCCCCCCATCTGAATTTTGCGCGTCATCAGAATCACGTGACTGCAAACAAGCTATTGAGGCTCCTGTGAAGGCCCTTTTCCCAGTGACAAGTCCTGAGGACAGGGGTAAGAATGAAAACACAAAGTGGTGTGAAAGACCAGAAGAGAGAAATATAAAGGAGATGGAGATGGAGGGGTCACAGCAGTGGGAGTGTAATATAATCGTAAGGGAACTGGGCTTGTAACCTTGCAGGCTGCAGGTTCAACTCCCAGGTAGGGCACCTATTGTATCCCTGAGCAAAGGTACTTAACCCAAGAAAATCCAAACACATAAATGGATACTGTGTGAAAATGCAAAAGGAACTTTGGATAAATGGCTCCAATGTAATGCAATGTATTACAAGCACCATGTCCATAGTCCCAGACAGGAGAGGCAGAGGTGAAGGAGGGTCTTAGGAATACTGAGGTATTATACAGGGGTGAAAGCGGTGAAGGAGGGTCTTAGGAATACTGAGGTATTATACAGGGGTGAAAGCGGTGAAGGAGGGTCTTAGGAATACTGAGGTATTATACAGGGGTCAAAGCGGTGAAGGAGGGTCTTAGGAATACTGAGGTATTATACAGGGGTCAAAGCGGTGCAGGAAGGTCTTAGGAATACTGAGGTATTATACAGGGGTCAAAGTGGTGAAGGAGGGTCTTAGGAATACTGAGGTATTATACAGGGGTCAAAGCGGTGCAGGAGGGTCTTAGGAATAGTGAGGTATTATACAGGGGTCAAAGTGGTGAAGGAGGGTCTTAGGAATACTGAGGTATTATACAGGGGTCAAAGTGGTGAAGGAGGGTCTTAGGAATACTGAGGTATTATACAGGGGTCAAAGCGGTGCAGGAGGGTCTTAGGAATACTGAGGTATTATACAGGGGTCAAAGCCCAGGATGTAAAAGGCCTGTATGGCTCCAGCTCAGGGTGAAAGAGAGCTAGGTGAAGGGCGGGTCCCGTGCCTTTGGCTCCCTGCCCTGTCGGAGAGTGGTTCAGGTGACAGACAGACGGACTCACCTCCTCATGAGCCCCCCGGGGTTGGCGGACTCCTTGGCGGTGCGCTGGCGGATCCAGCTGCTGTCGGTCAGGAGTGCAGTCTTCTTCTTCATCTCCTCCAGGATCACCTGCCTGTCGTTCTCGGCCTGCGACACCGGCTGCCCCGCCTTCCACTGGGAGTCCCGGCTCCAGGAGGCCTCGCTAGCGCCGCTGTTCACCACTGCGACCAATCAGAGGAGAGGGTCCCGCTCAGCACGGGGATACTTGCTATTCGTTAGACAAAGCGAACGTCTTCCAATCAGCTGACTGGGACAGACTTCACAACACACTAATCAGACACACAATGAATGTGTCTGAAATAAGAGTGATTGTATCGCTAAATGCTAATCAGAGAAAAGTTAAATCAATATGTCGGAAAAAGTACAAATTTAATTTCTAAGGTAAGCGTTATTACTAGCATTGAATAATTATAGGCAAGCAGCAATTAAGCAAATTGGATTAATTTGATTGATGGGTATCCAGGATTGCCTGAGCCCGTTCGCTACGATTGGCAGTAGAGTATTGGTGATTTCAGGTTGATTGGCTTGGTTGGAGAGGCTGATTGGTTGGAGCTTTCAGAGGCCATGCCCACCTCTCTCTGGGTTTCTGTATTTCATGGCATTGAGGATATTTCTCCTCTCGGCCTCCAGCTCGGACGCCGCCTGCAGCTTCTGGGCTTTCGAGCTTCTCTTTCTCTGTAGCTCCTCCCCCAGCAACCATTGGGCCATGCCTCCGTGTCCCCCGGACACACCTGGGCACAGCCGCACAGAAGCGCGCTCACACCTGCGTGCGTCACCGTCCGGCGGACTGCAGCCGCACCCCCGTCCCCGCCCACCACATTACTGCTTTCAAACACGTGTCACCCTCTACACACAATAGAATTAACAGGGAATACCCCACTAAAAACTTATCACTGTGAGATGAGGGATCCTCAAAGTACCTGGATGTGTTATATAATGCCTCTTTTCTCTTCTGAGCTCATCCAGTTTACATACAGGTCTGTGAATCTACACAGGCCCTGATCAAGGATTCTTTCCAAGGCATAGCAAACACAAAGAAGCTTTGCAGGAATAACAATACCAAACAGTTTTAAAAGGCGAGGAGGAGTAACAAAACGATTTTTCAGTTTCTCTTTTAAGACTTGGCGGCTGTAATCAACCAGAATACTAAAAAATAAACAAACCTCTGCCGTCTTCTTTGTGAACTTCATCCAGCTCCGGAGTAGATTTAGATTTTGCCCTGTAAATCACAGGAAGAAAGATGGGTGAAGCACTGCTCCCATCCTTGTACTAAAGAAAAAAAAATTAAGAGCTTTCAAAGATTTGAAAGAAGAGGACTACTAGGATAGGGATGCACAACCCTCATCTTAAGAGCACCAAAAGATCTTGGGTTTTCAATACACTCGAAGCTGGACAGCCACATTCCACATTAGAGACGAGAGCTTTTTACCGCCAGCCAGATCCAGGTATTTGATGCATTCCATTTCAAGCACACCTGTTACAACTAATCGAGCCCTTCACTAATTCTATCAGGTGCGCTTGAGATGGAACACATCAAACACCTGGATCCAAACCCGAGGAGAGGTTTGGGAACCACTGTCCTAGAGCAAGCTCCCCCCTGGGCTGAAAACTGCGCCCCGTTAGCATGCAGACGTTTGAGACCCGCCCCCCCGCCCTGTAGAACTGACCTGTCTGAGCGGGAAATCTCAGGGAGAATTTTGGCAAACCCATAGGACTCTACCCCCGCCCTGCACCACCACGGGGGAGAAGGGCAGAGAAGCAGGAGGTCGCAGCAGGCAAATGTTAACAGGAAGGAGGCCACACAAACAGACAGACGGTTAGCCACAGAAATCAGCACGCTAAGCTGTTAGCGGATTAGTACTGCCGGTAAAGGTTAGCGTGTACGACGAGCCGAAGCCTCTGCTGAGAAGCAGACCCTACATTTGACACTTTATTTGGTAACACTTTTACATTAAGATGCACCTACACCTGTGTAGTTAAAATGTGACCGGATCCCTGCTTCAGATACACAGTTTTTCCATCTCATGTTAAAGTACAGCTACAAAATGGGGTATCACTTGATGAGAATGAGTAAAGATATGACTACTGTGGAGGTTTGAATATTGTGATTTTGCCATACAGTTTTGAGAAAACTGGCTTTAAAGATTTTGTTGTGACTTCTGCCCTCTCTCATCATAAAATACACCCTCAAACCAGGAACTGTTGTATGAAATTGTTATATTTGTTTTGTCCATAACCCAGTGCTTGCTTGCTATGATTTTGAATAAGTTTGATTATATTTTTATGAATTTATGGTTTAAACACTATGAAAAAATACATACATAAAGGTTTAACCTCTGATTTTGCTTTAAACCCTGATCCTTTCTCATTCTTCCTCTTCCCTAATTATTTTGTTATGACTCAAGTTATTATGTAACTTCAAAACATTAATAACTGCTCTCCCTATTGAAATATAGCAATAATACTTCAAGGAGCATCCATACTTTTTGATAGCCCTCATCACCAGGTAATTACTTCTTGCCAGGTAGCTATCCCACAATACCTTGCACATGAATGCTTGGAGTAAAAATGGCTGCTGGCTCTCTCTTTTGTCTGCCCGCAAACTAAATTGCATCTGAATCTTGGAGGACTAATGGAAGATTAAAGGTGCAATGTGTCAATACCCTCCCCCATCTATCATTAACGTCTACCTATCATTAACGTCAGTAAAATGATTTAAGTCGGTAACTGAATGGGGAAAACTGAATTTGAGTCTTGAATAAGTTGAGGGGAAAAGAGCTTTATTCAGAAACATTACGGTTAAACCACCCTAAGGCATTGTGAGAAGTCAGATCAGTGTCATAGTAAAAAGTGTCATAGTGCAATTAAAAAAAATCTAAATCAGTGCAGTGACTTCAACAAGTCACTAATTAAAGCAGGTTCACCTGGTGCACAAAGAAAGATGGCACAATTATTATTATTAGCCTACCAATCAGCAGGGTGGGAATAGTTTGTAAAAACAGGTCAAAGTCGAAAAAGAAAAAAGACAATGTAGTTTTCAGGTAGGCATAAGCGATTAAAAGTGATTAGTTAAAAGGGAGTTTTAGAAATAGGCTAGCTGTTACTTTTTATTTAAGTTTTTTACATTTTCAAAATAAAAAAAAAGAAGAAAAACAGCCCTGTGCAAAAGTTTGGGAACCCTGTCAGTTAGTACTTTGTAACTGCTCCTCTGGCAACTATAACAGCTTGCAAACGCTCCCTTTAGCCAGCTAAGAGTCTTTCAATTCTTGCTTTTGGAATTTTTCCCCATTCTTCCTGGCAGAACACCTCTAGCTTAAAAATATCCTTCAGCTTCCTTGTATGCATGGCATGTTTGAGATCTCTCCACAGATTTTCAATAATATTCAAATCTGGGGACTGTGGTGGCCATTCCAAAACCTCCTTCAGTCTTTCCTGGAGGTACTTCATGGTTGATTTTGAGGTATGCTTTGGATCATTGTCTTGCTGGAATACCCAACCTCTCTTCAACTTCAATGTCTGGACTGACCTTAGAACATTAGCCTCTAGAAATTCTTGATATTTGGTGGAATCCATTGTTTCTTCCACCTGCACAATATTTCCTGTGCACAATATTTAATGTGTTCCATCCCCCCCCACACAAATGCTTCACCATCTTTTCTCCAAACATACCTTCTTTGGTTGTGGCCAAAAGGTTCCATTTTGGCTTTGTCAGTCCAAAGCACATTGTTCCAAAATGCTTCAGGCTTCTCAAGGTTTTCTTTTGCATACTTCAGATGCTTTAAGGCTTCTTTCTGGCAACTCTGCCATGTAGGTCTTTGTTGTTTAAAGTATGTGTATTGCTGTCCTGTGAACAACTAGACCTTTGTCTGATAATGTTTCTGACAGTGGAAATAGATAGTTTGAAACGTTAAGTTTTTTTAGCCTTCTCCTTGTTGGCGGAAGTGAACTATCTTGATTCTGACATCCTTGGAAAACTGTTTAGAACCCATGGTTGTTAACACCAGACAGAACAGCCACCACAGTCGGATGCTTTAGAAGTCATGGAGTTACTTAATTATATTCACCTGACCCATTGAAGCCCTAACGAGTAAATCGCCTGGGCCTTAGTAATCATCTTTTTAAAAAGTAACAAAGAATAATCCAAAGGGATTCCCAAACTTTTGCACAGGGCCTTTTTCCTTTTTTATTTTTTTAAACAAAATAAAAAGTAATCTTGCTTTACAATTTGAAGGTCATGTTTAACTTTAGAGGTCAGGTTAGCGTCTGTTCACTTAGATATTAATTGTAAAAGGAATTTTGACCAGGGGTGCCCAAATCTTTGCACCCCACTGTAGCTAACATGGAACAGCAGTTAGTGGTATTCTTAATTACACATGTGAAACAAGGCCAGCCCTGTTACATCTCTCCTTCTGAAGTAAAATCTTTCCATGTCATAAATACATGTTGTGAAATTATCATGCAAGGTTTATTTGTTGTGTATAATGAAGATGTGGCCAATGGGAGTAAATAAAATATTTACATGTAAAGAATACCGCTAACTGTTGAACTGTTGTTCCATGTTACCTACGCTGGAGTTACTCAGTAATAACCTCGTTACCAAATTAGTTACAATTTAACTACACTGGTATAGGTGCAACTTAATGTAAAGTGTTACCCTTTATTTTATGTCACATTAAAGATTTTCAGCTACATACATAACAGAATCAATTATGCACAGTCCCTACACTTAAAAACTTGAATATCTATATTAATGTATAAAACTAAGTAAACCCATAAACACCCAATCAAATCACATTAACATTTTAAAATAGATTTTGAACTTAAATGGACATAGCTTCTTTTTGTATACAAATATAGTTTATTTTTGCGTATACATTTATTTGATAATTTGTTTCTTTACTTGTTAATTTTTTAAATATATTTATAATTGTACAAAAACATAGAACTAAACTACATTTTGATTTGAAAATTATTAGCTGAATAAATAGCTTGGTTGAGCTTCCAGTTAAAGGGTTAAGAACTAATATACTGTGCAAAACTTGATATAAATGGTTGTGGAAAGCACATACTGTACGCCTTATGGCCACAGGGTGAACACAGCGTGTCTCCCTTACCACTGTTCCTGGATCCTCTCCTGCTCCCTGCGATGTTCCTCCTCAGCCTTCAGGTGCCTCCTCCGTTCCTCCTCTTCCTCAAGCCTGTGTCGCTCTTCCTCAACCCTGCGGCGCTCTTCCTCAACCCTGCGTCGCTCTTCCTCCTCCTCCTCCCTCTTCCTCTGCAGTCTCAGCTCCTCTGCCCTCCTCAGTCGCTCTTCCTTCTCACGCTGGAGCTGTTCCTCCATCTCCCGCCTCTTCCTCTCCCTCAGTTCCGCCTCCCGTTGCTTCTCCTCCTCTTCCTCCTGCCTCTTCCTCTGCAGCCTGACCTCCTCCGCCCTCCTGAAGCGCTCTTCTTCCTCACGCTGGAGCTGTTCCTCCATCTCCCGCTTCTTCCTCTCCATCACCTCCTCCTCCCTGCGCTCCTCCTCCTCCTCATCCCAGTGGGAAGGGACATCATCTGGAGGAGGCGTGGCCTGGCTCAGAGGGGACAGGGGTGAGTAAGGACTGAGCCTCCTGGTTTTGGCCTCGGTGGTTTCCTTCTCCTGTGGACAGCGGACTGAGGTGACATTTTCCTGCAGTACCATCGTTCCCATCCCAAGAGTTTCAGTATTCCCATAGGAGGGTGATATTCTATTTTAACCCAGAACTCTATTCCAAACTGAAAATGGAGGGATATGCATGTCTGCATGCACTAATTTTTACACCAATCTAGTCCTCTTTACTGACTGGACTCAAACACATCTGCATGCATTCACACATGTTGTTCTTACTACAACAGTAAAATATTTCTTGAGTACAACTTTCTGCTGTAATTCATTATTCACAAAAACATTTTAAAAGTTCAAGCTGGGTGAATGATTGAGGTAATTGTGCAGTTAATAAGGACACTTGAGTTGTAACCCTTCAAGGGTGAGACCCGGAGTAAAGGCAAATGCCACAAGCCTACGCCGCCCAACTGTAATTTATGAGTTTAATTAGAGCAGGTTGCCCAATGGTGTCTGAAACAACAAAAAAATTGAACATCTAGAACACGACCGTGACCAGAATCAGGAAAACTGGTACCGGACCAAAAACATATTGCATGAAGACCAACATCAATGAAAACAAATCGCTGCAAAAAAGAATAGTAGAAAAATGGGTCTGAACATTTTTCCGGGAGATGTGGGCGCCTAGGAGGAAGAGCCTTACCGCCTCCTGCTTCCCGGGGCCTGGCTGCATGGCCTCCAGCCGTGCGAGACGCCATTCCTCGTCCAGCTTCTCCTGGTCACGCTTGTATTGCTCCTACACAAGGTGAAGCAGGGAGACGTGGGTAAGGCCGGAGCAGGAGCCGATACAGGGATGTGACTGGACCCATACGGGCCTACATCTACAGACACACAGGAAACCTGAACAAAGAGCGACTGTCGCTCCCTTTTCCAATGAATGTCTCGGCAAAATGCCAAATTTTGTGAGTTCTCCTCTTTTCCAGTTCCTGGCATCATCTCCAACAGCAAAAACAAGATTATTGACCTTTAGATTTCCTTTTTAACATTTTTCTTTTCTTTTTTTTTTTTTTTTTTGCAAAGAGCAATAAATCATTACCTTGAAAGATACTTATCTACAAAGTTTTTCCTGCATAACAGCAATGAAAGTTTACCTTTTTCCTTCTAAAAATCCCACCTCCCCCCCCCCCCCCCCCCAAAAAATCCTGCCCAGACAGTGGGAGCATTTTAACAAAATTAAATCATTAGGACAATTAAGCCAGCTGGGCTTTGGCTGAAAGACTATCACAGACAGAGCTGTGTTCTGCAGAAGAGCTCATGGTCTACATTTCTCAACATAGATACTGGAATTAGGAGGCTTTCTGTCAAACAGGTGAAACGATGAGGAATTTTCTGGTGTGAGGGGGACGGGGGGGCCGCGCCAGTCACGTTTACCTGTAGGAGGCGCTCCTGCTCCTTCTGCCACTTCTCCTGTCGCCTCCGCTCTTCCTCCGGGTCCCAGGACCAGCGGTTTGAGGAGGCGCTGATGGGAGGCACCTGCAACTAACAGGAGCGACGGTTGGTTACACAGCAGGCAGGCGCTGACAAAAAAATAAATAAATGAGGCACAGCTCTCCAGTTCTCCGGGATTCGATCCTGCAGGTCCTCTCGACAGCGTGCACACACACCTTCAAATATCAAAGTGTGCAAAGTGTTTTCATATAAAGTGGTTTTACTCGTATTCAAGAGTTTTACAGCGGGGGCTCGGATTCATTTTCAAGCCTCTGATTCAGACACGGTCTGATGGTCTGTCCCCTCCAGGTTCAGGTTGTGATTCCTAGCAGAGGAAACTCCTCCGTAACAAGCCCGAGATGCGACTGCAATACCAGAAGAATATTTCTTCAAAACCGCCGTCTTAAAAACCCACACACCTGGGACTCTGCCACTGAATTACACAGTGTTCCGCATTATTGACCCCCTTAATTTCTGTTTCCCCAGCAATGCACTGCCAAAATTAATTACTTCTGTAGTGAATCTTCAACATTGACTGGGAGGGGGGGGGGGGGGGGCTTCTTAGTCACAGCGTTCCGCCGTACAAACTGAAAATTAGTGCAGCTGCCAAGAACAGTATTAAAAAAAACAATATCCAGTTTATTTCATATTAAAACTTCTGATGAATAACATTTTGTTTCATAATTGACTGATTTTGCTGGCAGTGGTTATGCCACGGTTACGGATATAAGAAGTAAACAAATGCGGCTGAGTACTGCACTGGCGATACCGGCGCTGATAACGGTCTGCCTTTATGTGCCTTTAAGGAGCCATCTCCAATCAAATATGAACACTGAAAGCTCAAAGCACAGACAGCCAGCAGCTTAACTCACAGAGAACAAAACCTATCCACGAAAGGCCTGCTCGCTAAACAGGAGTCCACAGAGTCGATTTCTCATGTTTTCATTTGTATTTAACCAGGAGATCACAACAAAATGAATATACAGTATATGAAAATGTATTAATTTCTAAATTTTCAAGTGAAAAACATTTGTGGAGGGAACTTAATGGGAGTCAGTTTTACAATATGAAAACAAAGTCATAAAGGTGTCAAATATTTATGTTACAAAACATTTATGATTATACTTACGTCTGATATGGCAGATTCAGTGCCCCCTACAACAACACAAAAGGAAAGGTAGACAAAGACAATTAATGTATTGTCTAAGATACTGCATGCAGTACATTTGTCTAAGATATTGCAAACTGCACGTTGTCTAAGATACTGTATACCGTATATTGTCTAAGACACTTTATACTGTACATTTTCTAAGATACTGTATACAACAGTGAGATCTGACCGAGTAATATGACTGGCCGAGGCACGTTCCACCAGTGCCGATATTTAGCGATAACAGCACTCAAATTGCATCACAGTGGTGCCCAGCAGCTGTGCGCGTTGGCTGTTTGTCATGTTGCATAGCAACAGGAACTATATTTGTTGGCGGAACTGAAATAATTCATATGATCTAATCAAAAGTTAATGTTTCAATATTTTTTCATTATGAGAAATTTATTTTTAATGCTTATGGTAGCACTGTTGTATAAAAGCATTAGATCACTCAAGGTTTGTGTGTTATTGCAGGATATCATCACAGTTAAAGACTACTTCGAAACTCGGCCTCCGGCCTCGTTGCTGCGCATCATAGCCATGATAATATCCTGCAACAACACACTCCCTCTCGTGATCTAATGCTTAAGTATACTGAATACCGGCTAAGATACTGTATACTGTACACTGTCTAAGATACTGTATACTGTACACTGTCTAAGATACTGTATACTGTACATTATCCTTATGTAAACTTCCTCAGGCCCGGCAGCTCCAGCGATATTCAAATCAAGTCAAATTCATTTCATAGATCTATTGATTCTACGACAGCTGGTCCTGAAGAGCCGTGGGGTCCGTGGGTTTTAGTTTTCACCTGCAAATCAGCAACCAAATTCAGACCCAAGAAACCAGGTGAAGCAAGTACAAAACCCAGCAGACCTGGTGGCTCCCCAGGACAAACGCCGCAGAACTCAAAGATCTATAATCCAGCGAACTCACTGAACATTTTCAGCACGTGATCAGACTGCAAAAACTGTATACAAGAACCTCCGACAATGCTGACATTGCAACCGCTTGACACACACACACACACACACGGAAAATGAACGGCATGCAGAAGTCCGTCACAGCAACAAGCAGAGAGGGAAATAAAAATGCCGCAAAAATTAAATATGTACATATTAGAAACAGATGAAAGCAACGCCGGTCACCAAATGCAAACAGAGCATGCAGAAACACCGGTCATTAGTATGCACAAAGGAAAGAGCAATAGGGATATTCCCCCACACAGCATGAAATAGAGGCAGAGGCTTTGCAAAACCTGCACACCATGCCAACCGTCAAACTACACGCGTCACTATTACTTTGTTATATGTGGACTCCAGGAAGAGTAACCATTGGTAACAGCGAATGGGGATCCTAATAATAAACTGAACTAAGCTGAAACCCTCCCAGGTAAGGGTCACCTGGTGTGGGGCGATAATTCACCCCCCTCTTCTGCTTCCAAGTCAGACCAAATGGGGGCAAATGGGGAAAAAACATGAGAATAATATGACTGAAGGGGGGAAAACTGTTCTTATATGTCGCTAGTGTTTCAGACATGCCGTCCGGTCGGGGAATTGCCGGCGTATGCGCTCGCTAACAAAACGACCTGCGCATTAATAACCACAATCCATCTGAGAGGATGAGGATACGCATTTCAATTAAATTAGAGTAATTAGTCCTGGGGATCCACAATGTGTGCTGGTTTTCGATCCAACCGTTATTGCAAGCTTATTGTTCTTAGCGACTTAGTCTTCGCTTTAGACACTTTTAATGCCAGTTTGTCATATTAAAGCCCTATTAGGTCTAAAATAGTGAGGCGCACTGAAGAATAAATCCATCTCTATTCACATCGCAGGACATTTAGTCAATTAGATGAACCAATGCATTCGTTATGTGTAATGTGCTACCTCAGAATTGATTCCTGCAGAAAGAGGCTGCGTTTTTGAATTGATTAAATTATAGATTGGCAGGCGAAATCACTGGGGTTCCATCTGCTAAAAATGTGGACGCCTGGTCAATGACACTAAACTAGTTTTTAATAAGCGAACCAGCATACACAGCAAGTCTCCAGGACCGAGCATGGGAACCACTGTCTGTGGGCAGACTCGGGGTGTTCAATTTTCTCCCTTTAATAGAGAAATTTTTGTAATACACAATAATGCATTAGAAAATATAAGGCTTGGCATCTTTGATTGCCTCCCAAGGTTGCAAGGCCCCTCTCAGTGTATCAGGACCAATCATTTTGTTGACGATGAAACACAAAATATGAAATGAGGAGATGTAGCTTGTGGCAGTACAGATACAGCCCTCGTAGGGAACTCATGCTACAGTAGTAAACCCTGCCACTTTTACGCACCGTGAAATGCTTATCAAACGCATGTGAGGTGCTACTATGAGACGGCGTGCCGCTATTTGGGGGAGACAGTGAAGCACTGCACGCGTGAGCCCTAATTACCACAGAGGTAGACCAGCGAACTGAAAGCAAGTCCTGAGCGCCCTGCAGGGAGAACAGAGGTGTTACGTTGCTAGGTTACGAGAGAAGATGGCAGAAGGAGACCTCGAGCCCAGCAGCGCATACTCAAAAGCAGGAGGCAGATCCAAGCTCACATCACCAGTATACACTCGTACCCCAGTTTATATATATATTTTTTTACCTTGCTGCTCAAAAAACTCTGATCTCCTTTTAAAGTTTTTCAAAGAAATGGGCTCAGAGTCTACACAAGAGATAAAGACATGAAACAGAAGAGGGTCAGGAAATGTGTGAGGAACTCTAAACGAACCAACACGGAGCGTTTAACTTGAGGAACATGTCCGTCCTCACTCATTACTCGTCACTGCAGATTAGAAAAAAAACTATGCACAAAAAATATAAACTTGCATGACTTATTTTTCCAAGATATCTCAGTCAGACCATTAGTAATCATCCAAAAATTATAGTGTGGAACTAGCTGGCATTGAGCCACAAGCAGCAACCAGGCAGACATGTTCTAATTCCATGTGCTAGGAAAAGCATCCGTTGCGTTGCTCATTCATGTTACTTCCGGCAGATTGGAGCGCCGATCGCTCGTTACCTTTGTTCCTCATGGTCACAGATTCGTCGCGGAAACCGCCGTTCACGCCTTTAGATGCCACATCCTGCAAGGGACACAGGGAGTCCCTTACCATTAGTCCAGTTTAATACACACACCTTGCCTTCCAAAGGTTCAGTGCTGGTGACTTTTTGAAAAGCTCAAAGTAAGCTGTTCAATAGCAGATCAAGCCAAATAAAGCAGCTATGGTGCGGTTCCTATAATGCAGGGGTGGCCAACCCTGGTCCTGGAGAGTCGCGGGGTCTGCTGGTTTTTGTTGTTACTCGACACTTAATTGATCAATTAAGCAGTCAATTACACAATTTATTCACCTCACCTGGTTTCTTTGGTCTAAGTGGCTGTTATATTTAAGGTGAAAACAAAAACCAGCAGACCCTGCGGCTCCCCGGGACCAGGGTTGGCCAGCCCCGCTGTAATGGTTTATTCTCCTTCTTGAAACCCCTGCTTTATAGTACACATAACGTGCAGAGGACCAACTGGATTTCAGATTCTCTACTGAAACAACTTAAAATCATCTCTGGGAAGAACGATCAATACTTCCGTCCACTCAAAACTTTTATAATGATTTAAACTGTAAGTTGACCATTACCACATCATCGTGATTCACATCAGCAGTTTCTATTGGAATAAACTGGATACTCACATTGATGGGCTGGTTGCGGGAATCTTGTGGTTCCACAGACGGTTGAGGAGTAAATTCCCGGCAGGTGTTGATGGTGTTGATGTACTTGTCGGGGGTACCTACAATCGTTGGATCCATAGTGGTCAGATTGATGGTCTTATGGCTTTTATATGGTAGGGAAGGCTGGTCTTGGCCCCAGGCTGAACCATGCGTGATGATGGCATAAAAAACGTCAGTTTAAGCAGCGGCATTGGCACCGACGAAAACGAAGGCGCACAACGACAAACTGCGGCGAGGCGAGGAAGCCGTAGCTACAGCGGTTATTAGATTAGAGCAGGGACGACAGACAGACCACCTTCCCCAGTCATGCATGCTACACCTGAGAACGCTACGACTGAGCAGACGCCAACTTTGCCAACAGGACCACCCACACTGCAATGCCACAAGCAGTAATGCTGTCTCAGATATGACAATTTCGGTCAACGTTTGTCAAATTAACATTGACAAAATAAAAGGGTGATGAATTTTTAGTAGACAGACGACAGCTAAGATGACCATAACCTACATGGGCATCCAGTGTGGCAGAAATACTGATCTTGTTGGTAAAGAACAACTGCAAACAAATCACATCTTGACACCACTAAAACTAAAATGGACCATGTATACCTGAGAATCTACACAAGCGGTCAAATGTTTTAGTACACCCACAATCAGAGATAAAACAGAAATAAACACCTTTTATTTATTTAAAAAAAAATTCTAACGCTTAGATTCATCAAAATAGCCACCTTTTGCAGTAATAACTGCTGAGCATATTTGTACCATATTTTCTACAAGGGCAGTCATATGGTTCTGAAGGTTCACACCAACACTGGTTTAGAAGTTCCCACAGACATGCTGCACTTGTGGGTTGCTTTTCCTTGACCTTTCTGTCCAATTTGTCCCAAACAAGCTTAATTTTACTTATCTTGTTGGAAAATGGAAAGAATAGCCAAATATGGCTTTTTTATGAACTCCAAAATTTAGGTCACTATCTTGCCAGGTTAAAAAATTTTTTTTAACTTCTGACTATTTACCTTTTACCTTGACATAATTTACGAAAGTTAAACTGCTTAAATTACAGTAAAAACAGAGTACTGAAACAAGAGTAAAGTTTACAAAACTTTTGACCGGTAGTGTATGTTAATCTCACCTGACTGAAATGGGTTAAGAAGACATGTTAATACACCAGGTTTGGACAGGCACTCACCAGCCACTGGAAACCAATACAATGAAAGGGTCGCCGGAGAATATATGGTCACAGCAGACTGTGAGTGAAATCCTCTAGACAGGCTCACTGACAGTTCACTGACCAAAAGTCTGAAATGTGCCATAACAGTCAACCATGAAGTAAAACACAGAGGGACCTCGCCAACTTAAAGCTCACAGGCCAAATATAAAACACAGTCATTGCAGAGAATTCACTGAGTCAGGAGGCGAGGCCCACATAATATCCACACTAGGTCACAGAGTGTTTGGCTCTTTAAATGCTGTGTGACAGTGGATTTAGGGGCTCTGTATTTCACTGCATGTTAGAACGGTGCTCCCTCTAGTGGCCGTTTCATTGGTCTTAGAGAGCTCACAGGAAGTGCGGCGCTACAGAGCATTGCTGAGGCCCTCGGGCGAGATCAGCTGACTTACTTTTCCTCCCGTGCCGGCGGATGTCCATCACCAGAGAGCCCTTCTGCAGCGCGGTGTCCAGGCTGGCCTTCCACTGCTCGTAGCTCATCTCCGACACCTTGCTCCCGCTTACGGCCAGCACCTCGTCACCTGACTGCAACTGGCACAGCTCCGCTGGGCTGCCTGCACGCCCGGAACCGGTCACAACACACCCGCAAAGAGTCACAACACACCCGCAGAGAGCCACAACACAACCGCAGAGAGCCACAACACAACCGCAGAGAGCCACAACACAACCGCAGAGAGCCACAACACAACCGCAGAGAGCCACAACACACCCGCAGAGAGCCACAACACAACCGCAGAGAGTCACAACACACCAGCAGAGAGCCACAACACAACCGCAGAGAGCCACAACACACCCGCAGAGAGCCGCAACACACCCGCAGAGAGCCACAACACACCCGCAGAGAGCCACAACACAACCGCAGAGAGTCACAACACACCAGCAGAGAGCCACAACACACCCGCAGAGAGCCACAACACACCCGCAGAGAGCCACAACACACCCGCAGAGAGCCACAACACAACCGCAGAGTCACAACACACCAGCAGAGAGCCACAACACAACCGCAGAGATTCGCAACACACCCGCAGAGAGCCACAACACACCCGCAGAGAGCCACAACACACCCGCAGAGAGCCACAACACACCCGCAGAGAGCCGCAACACACCCGCAGAGAGCCACAACACACCCGCAGAGAGCCACAACACACCCGCAGAGAGCCACAACACACCCGCAGAGAGCCGCAACACACCCGCAGAGAGCCACAACACACCCGCAGAGAGCCGCAACACACCCGCAGAGAGCCACAACACACCCGCAGAGAGCCACAACACAACCGCAGAGAGCCACAACACACCCGCAGAGAGCCACAACACACCCGCAGAGAGCCGCAACACACCCGCAGAGAGTCGCAACACACCCGCAGAGAGTCGCAACACACCCGCAGAGAGTCGCAACACACCCGCAGAGAGTCGCAACACACCCGCAGAGTCGCAACACACCCGCAGAGAGTCGCAACACACCCGCAGAGAGTCGCAACACACCCGCAGAGAGTCGCAACACACCCGCAGAGATTCGCAACACACCCGCAGAGATTCGCAACACACCCGCAGAGAGCCGCAACACACCCGCAGAGAGCCGCAACACACCCGCAGAGAGTCACAACACACCCGCAGAGAGTCACAACACACCCGCAGAGAGTCACACGGGATTTGTGTATAGGCAGAGAGTCAGGTAGGGAAATTATGTGCCCATTGCAGATGAAAACTGCTGGGAGGAATTTGGATAATGGAGACCTGGGAAGACTCCCATGGTCAACTGGGGGAAAAAAACTTTTATTGGCAGGCTTTATTTCTAAGAATCAGGTCGGAAGGACTGGGTGGGGTTTTGCAACCCTGAACAGGCGGTTTGGTGTTGTGTGTAATTTTTTATTGTCTTACATTGTTTCCCCTGCCCAACCTCCAATTTGTTGTTCATTAAGTGGAGAGTACCTCAAAAAAACATCAGGCAGTGAACTGAGGTTTACCTTCCTGAATGGATTTGATGAAAGCCCCAGTGGAATCCCAGTTGGTTTGGAAGCCAAAATCCCGGCCGCTGTTTGGTTTCTGGTTCAGGCTGATCCTCATGTCGCAGAAGAGTTCCTGAAAAGAAAGAGGGTGACACCCGATCATCCAGGAACCTGATCCCTCCGTCAGGCCAACAGTCCACGGCCGTAAACATTAACAAAACGTTTCCTTGCGAGGTCCACAACGTCAAAGGGGTATCTATTTCCAGGAAGGTTACGACACACAAGACGGGCAAAACACACATGGTTGTGGGTCACATCAGAGAGGCAAGCTCTGGTTCAGAATAATCTGCAGATCAGGGGACTCATATTGGGCATGCTGGGAGTACAGTGGCTTTAGGAAGAAGGGCCAAAGTGTGAGCGTGTGCGGCCAGTTTATCGCTGTCTTTCGAGCCACTGGCATAAACACTATGCAGTTGTTTAGGGCCACACAATTCAAGTTTTTGTGATTTATGTTAGTGCACTTTGGGGACACAACAACATTCTTGTTTAGGGCCACCAAAACTGTAGGGGTGGCTCCGTTTCCAGCTCAGATTGCTCACCTGTGCATCCTCATTCTTAGGAGCGGTGTTGAAGGCCGACTCCGGTTTGAGCATTGGGCCGTCAGTGAAGGCCGACTCTGGTTTGGGCATTGGGCCGTCAGTAGTGGACAGGGGTGCTGGGGTCCCGCCCTCCTGCTGCTCTTCCTCCTCCTCTTCCTCATCATCCTCCTCGCTACTCTGCGCAGAGCTGGCCTGGTCACGCGCCTCTTCCTCGGTCATGAACTGGCTGTAACGGCTCAGGGCGGCCGGCTTCTGGGGGGCCGTCTCTCCGTTAAAACGTTTGTGCGAGTCATCCGTCTGAAGAGGACAAAGAGACGGCTCATCTTTTCTGCCCCGTGGTCATCCGCTGAGAGCCTCATGTTCGAAAAGGCACCCATCTTCCTCTTAAGTAGTGCAGGACTCAAGTACGGCTGGGCGATATAGTGCAACGATATTGAATGCACTAACGGCCATTGCCAACATGTGGGGTGTTGCTTTTTTTCTTTAATTATACCTGATGCGGTAGTAAACAAACAAACGTCAGAGGACGCGTGAAATGCTTCTGGAAAGAAAACATCACGGCTGTGTTCCATTATGCATACTTGCTAAGCATAATAACTAGTATACAAGTATGCATAATGGAACACAGCCCACCATTGATATCTGTTGGGTGTTTACAATCGGCAGCAAGTTCGTACAGCTTCCATGTGATCATGTGATGTGTTTTTGTCAATCACATGGAAGTCTTGCTGCTGATTAGCTATCTTATCAACACCCAATAGAAGCATTTCACTGCCTCTGAAGTTTTTGGATGTTTACGTTACTACCACATCAGGTATAATTAAAGATAAAAAGACAAAGAGAAAGGCAATACCCCACATGGTGATGACGGCCATTATTGCATTCGATAATTATCTATCGTCCAGTCCTAGCCTGCCATCGCCCACAGTACATACTCAACAAGCAATTAACTTAAATCAGAAGACATTAGGCAGAACCAAACTCGATGTGGGAATGGCAGTAATAGTTTGGCACATTAAGTTGTCCCAATTATATATTAAGAGTTGTAAACAGATCAGTCAGCAACAGGACAGGTAACCGCTAAGGTCTACACGCAGAACCTGATGCGCGCGCGCGCGCACGCACGCACGCACGCACGCACCCTGGCACCTTTGTGTAAGCCTTGCCTGAGAGCACACAAGGGTTTAAAACGGCGCCACTCACCGCAAACGTCCTGGGAAGGGAGGAGAGCCGGGTGGACTGGGTCCCGAAGGGCCGGGGTGTGACTACAGAGGAGAGGCGCGAGCTATCCGATCTCTGGTAGCTCCTGGGGAGGGAGGCCGAAACCGGAGCCAAAGCCGGTTTTATATCCATTGAATTGCGTTTGTAGAAAGAGCTGGAACTCTGCTCCCCCGCTGTCCTGCTGAAGGGGAACTTGGATTCGGGGGCTTTGGCAACAGGGGTGGTCGAGCTCTCCTCCATCTTGCTCACGGCGGTAGAGCTAATGTTGGCGGAGACAGCAGGAGTGTAGCTGGAGTACCTGGCGGAGGTGGGGGCAGGAGCAGGAGTGGGGGCGGTCCAGTTTTTGGGGGCGGCGGCAGTCGGGTGTTTGAGAACGGCGTCGCTCTGGTCTGGCTCCTCGGTGCTGGTTGGGCCGGCCCGGACAGCAGCAGTCTTCGCGGGCGACGGAGACCTGGCCCTCAGGGCGGGAGTGCTGTCTGGCTCTGGGGCCCGGCTGCGGGCCCTGTCCTCCTCCACAGGGGTCGCTAGTGGAGACGCGGCTCTGATCTGGGACGTGTACATGCTGTCCACGGTGTAGCTGCGCTCTGGCAACTTTCGGCTGCGGGACTGGGGAGGAGGCTGAGACGGGACGTCCTCACTGGTGGTTTTGCGAGTGGGAGAGGCGTGTTCTCTGTCCTCTCTGCAGACAGACAGGGCGGAGAAAAGGGTGTGTGTGTAATCCACTATTACATTACACTACTCCTCAATCACACAGAAGCAGACACACACGCATGCGCACGCACGCACGCACGCACACACTTTATAGAGCGGCAAAACAATTAACGGTAAAACACAAGTAAAATAGGCCATAATAAACAATACGAGTTTTGATTCCTGTAAACACACTGATAGCAGATTTAAATATAAATATTATTCCCTGCTACAAAACCCTCTGAAAGACATGTTCAGACAAACAGACAAACGCATGCATCTCTTCACGGATTCAAATTACCCAGATTCCCACAGCGGCGAATGTGGAAGTCGTCACATAAACACACCCCATACACTCTAGTGTTCCTGAACAGTGAAACGCTGCTACTAGGGGACAGATGGACGACGGCGATTTTGGCGGTTCTTTACTGTACCTGGCCTCCTGCATCTCCTTAAAGGTTCTGGACCTGCGTGTGCTCCCGCCAGTGCTTGTGATCTGCTCGATCTGCTCCCGCTCCTCCTTCTTCTTCACGATGTCGGAGTTGACGCTGCGGCGACGGTTCTTCCACTTGCTGAGGTCCTGAGGACGGAAGACAGGCCGGTGAACTCGGCGTCCATTAGGAGAGTCCGCGAGACTGGGGGGGGGGGGGGGGGGGTGTGTGGCCGAGAGAGGACCTTATTCGCAGATGCCCTACTTCCGTCTTCCCCACCCGCCCGTCCCGTCCCCTACCCTCTCTCCTCACACTCCTGCCTGCATTGGGTCTCGACTGTGACCTCATTTAGGCTTTAACAGAGGGCACCCACAGTGTGTTCTTAAACTCAACGCACAGCCACACACACACACTTACGGATAAATCTGTGATCAATTTGCTTCCCTTGTGCTTCAGCTATAGATGTGCGACTATTCTGGTACGATTTTGGCTGGGCATCCTTGAGAGAGTTTGAGCACGGGCAGGTGGGCGGGGCTTTCAGATGATTGATTCTTTTCATTGCAGGAAGCACAAAGGCTTTTTAGTGCGTAAACACTGCCACTGTTTGTCATTTGTCCCAAGAGAGATTCTGTTTATTTGTGTCAGTCTATCTGTGTCAACAAGGATTTAAAAGACCCTGCAAGAAGCTCTGGTGAATTTTACTGGGACAATGTTCTCTTCGCAGGATGACAGGATCAAGTCTACAGCATTTTACATTTTTTCTTCTATAAATTGACCGTTTTTGTTTCTCGCAAATGTCAATGCTGCCCGATGCAAGGACCACTTGTCTGTAAGTCAGTGACGGTTTTCTACACTAAGGGGCACATAGCTCTGCCGGACAGCTAAGGCCAATCAGAGGAGAAGTGCTGTATTGCATTGCATTACAGTACTGGAATTTAGCAAACGCTCTTAAACAGAGCGGCTTGCACAACTTTTGCATTTTCACATAGTATCAATTTATACAGCTGAATACTTACGGAAGCAATGAAGGTTAAGTACCTCAAGGGTACAATGGCAAGCCCAGTTCCTTACCCATTATACTACACTGCCTCCCTCCTGTATAGTGCAGTAGTATCTCTCATTAATGAACAGTGGTAGCCTGTCTGCACATGGTGTGATGTTTGTAGCAAGAAGGTCTGCTGCAAACCCAAACCTAACACTGGTGGGATGGAGCCACTGCTGGGCACTTGAAGCTGAGGCTGGAACCGATGATAGCCACGCTATAGGGCTTATCGCTGAGGCTGGAACCGATGATAGCCACGCTATAGGGCTTATCGCTGAGGCTGGAACCGATGATAGCCACGCTATAGGGCTTATCGCTGAGGCTGGAACCGATGATAGCCACGCTATAGGGCTTATCGCTGAGGCTGGAACCGATGATAGCCATGCTATACGGCTTACCGCTGAGGCTGGAACCGATGATAGCCACGCTATAGGGCTTATCGCTGAGGCTGGAACCGGTGATAGCCATGCTATACGGCTTACCGCTGAGGCTGGAACCGGTGATAGCCATGCTATACGACTTATCGCTGAGGCTGGAACCGGTGATAGCCATGCTATGGGGCTTACGTCTGAGGCTGGAACCGGTGATGGCTAAGCTATAGGGCTTATCGCTGAGGCTTGAACTTGATAAGCCCTATAATACCTAGACTCGATGTTCATGCCTATGGATAGCTGCTACTTTATGACAGAACTAATTTATCTCTCCTGTTTGTAGTTGTTCCAATGACCTTCATTATGCACTCATTGTATGTCGCTTTCGATAAGAGTCTGCCAAATTAATTTAATGTACTGTAATATGTATTCTATAAGGCTGATCCTACATTCTTGATGAATGTCTGTACTGACTGAGCCACTTCGGAGCTGTTTAGTTCTATGTTTCCATAGAGCCAATCTTGTATTCATATGTGCGTGCAGCTCTGAGGCTGCAGGTTTAATTCTCAGTTGGGCCATTGCCATTGTAGCCTTGAGCAAGGTACCTGAACCACTTCAGTAAAATATCCAGCTGTACAAATGGCTAGTAATGAAAGAACTTCATTTTGTAAGTTGCTCTGGATAAGATCATCGGCTAAATGCCTAAAATGTAAATGTGAAATGTACTCAATAATGGGGTTTGGCCTTGATGCTCTGCTGAGTGAAAACTCTGAGGGGTCAATCAAATTTCTGAAGTGCTTCAGAATGTCCTACATCTAGAAACCGAACCAACAACCTCTCCTGACCCCAGAGAACTGGGCTGCTTTCGGATGCAATTTAACACATTCCCTTCCCTTTCCATCTTCCCTCAAGTGAGCCATCTCGTGACAAAATTTGCGACGTGCAGCAAGCAAACTTATCACGTGCTCTGCAAGGGAGGATTGATGAGAAACAAACCAAAACGGAACTGAATCGCCCTCACAACCAATATAGGAAGTGCAACCCCATAGTTGAAGAGAGTTGAAACATGACCGCCCACTTTTTCCATGCGGAGCATTGCGGGATTCCTTTCTTACTAGAAGCTTGCATTTTATAGCCTTGGGGAGTGAGGGAGTACAATTACTCCCTCCCCTTTCTTAAATTGAAACCGAATCCCACTTGCTGTGGCTGCCATATTTCATCCTGGCATTTTGGGGATTCCCTCCATGAAGCAAGGGAAGGGAACGACAGGAAGAAAGCATACATTTTAGGATTCGAACGCAGCCCTGGTTCGATATTGGCCACGCCCTCGGGATGGTCGTCATGATTGCCGTACTCACATCCTGCCACTGGTCCTCGTTCTCCTTGGCCTGAGCCCGAATCTTCTGCAGCTCCTCGTAGCGCACCTGTTTCAGGATTTCAGGGTCCATGGGGATGTCGCTCATGGACTTGCTCCTGTTAAAATGGAGAGTGCATGTAAGGCAACACGCATGTACAAAGGCATAACATGCAATGCAGCTGGCACATTTAACATGCTAATTTAGGTCATGGACTTAACCAGGGCATGTTAACATGAAATTGTAGGGCGTGGCTTTTTAGGGCATGTACCTTAGAATACTTGAGTGCAGGGAACGACACCCACAAAATAAAAAAAATTAAAGGCGTTCAAAATCAGGCTTGATGATGCAAACCTGACCAGGCTTGACACCTTATATGCCTTATGCAGCCACTATTTGTTTGTTCCACAAAAGCAGGCCGCCTACCTGTGCTGTCCAGTGACTTCCTCACTGAGCTCGGCATCCACTAAAAGCAGAATTACGCCATGTGTTATGGTTTTAGCGGCCATTCCACTCATGCAGTGGTGATAAATATTCACCTTCGGGGACCAAGCGCATTGCACATCGAGCCACCTCACGAGCAGGAAAGACATCTTTAATCAAACTGAGCACCTACTGCCATCTAGAGAGCACGAGTAGTGTGGAACTACAGCACTGTACTTTTCCTCTGTTCAGAAATGGCTCGCTCACAGCTGGCAACATTAAATGATGGCATTGCATAACCGCATACAACCCAAAACAAGAAAAATATCACTGAGAAGCCAAGGAACCAGAAGCTTGCCACTGAAAACAGAATGCTGCACATTAAATATCAACAAAAGCATGTAAAAGACTATGCAGACAAAAAAAAAAAAAAAAAGATAAAAGTTTTCAGTTCATTTCAGCCAAGAGTAAATATGCACAAACACACATCATACACAGCTTAATATCGCAGTTTCGGACAGATATGAATATAGAACAGCAGGCACTGGGTTACATTTCAGCCATCCAACAAGCGCAAACGGGTAATGCAAATTAGGTAGCAACAGCACTATCTTGATAAACACACTTCTGAAGCACCGGCCTTTTTTCCAGGTCAACTTACCTCTGGATGCAGGCCATCTTTGTGGAGCAACAGTATCACAAACCAAGCTTCAGTCCAAGAAAAAGCTCCTGGGTGGAGCCCTTTCTTTGTTGAGAGACAATACTTTTTGTAATACTCTTTTTGTACGCTTACCTGCCTTGGATATTAATTATTGAATGTACCGCACAGTATTGGGGGTGACTGCGATGCTGCAGTTAGCTTTTCTGCTTTGAGTGATACCCCCCCCCCCCCGCGAGAGGCCTGCGCCTCAGCAGTTAGCGGCGAGCGAGACAGCATATCTACGGAATAGCCACAGGCACTGGGGGCGCGACTACAGGGCAGAGCTGCGCAGACACAAGCAGAGCTGCGCAGACGCAAACATGCGGCGATCCTGGACCGGAGATTAACTCACCCGTCGGAACCGTAACGCTTCTGGAACAGTCTAGGAGACCAAAGAGAACCACAGACAAACCAGGTTACATTTGGGCCGGGTGCTTTCTCTTGCACTCGCTCTCTCTCTCTACCCATCTCACGCTTGACTGAGATGTTGATAATATTAGTGCACCGAAAAGGGCAGAACCCAGCACTTGGCAGGGTCACTGGCGTCTTGTTATGATTAGTACCTTCGTTAAGAGTCTGGCGTCACTCCAGGGAACCACATCAACAACAGTGATGCTTCAGGTGAGCTAGGGTTCACTGTCAATGTGACTGACATTTCCGTCCCGTGCATCACCGAATCCCTGAACCTTGCTGTGTGGTTGGATTGGCGTTTCAGAACAACAAGGGCTTCAACAGTAGCCTCTACACAACTGCGGAAGTTGGGGGGAGGGGGTGTGATTCATAGGAATCAAAAATCACATGTAAAGGAAATTAAATTTGGCAAGACCCCACTGCATTTATTGAGTTCTCATATTTATTAAGAAAGGACTCCGCTGTATACGGGGTGAAACAGACATATCTGATTGAATGTCTAATATTAGAAAACAGTGAAAGGATTCATTCCAGATCGTGTCTGGAAAGCTAAACAGCTGCGAAACCACGCGCAAGTAGAAAGTACTGTAACCCTACAATGCACTGCCTGTTCCACTGAGCAATTCTGTGCCATTACCCATGATGCACCAGTCAATCTAACACTGGTTGAAATGGTTAGTGAACATAGGATAGAAAGGATTTGGTTTGGTGGGTTTAAGGCATTACCACGGATGCCTATAAATAAAATGGGCAGCTAACCACCTTTGTGTCGGTGGGAAATTTAAAAGACCAGTACAATGTGCCACGGTCATACACAAAACTGACATCCAGGTGTAATATTTGGCTATTTGAGGCACTGATGCAAGCTACAGACAGCTTCTGTGTTATATCTGGACATCATTACTCAGCTTTACAGCTCTCTTCTCTTCTGACTTAATCGTTTCCCCATTTTTCCAAGCCAGTGTGAATTCCCTACTGGGATGTGGAAAGATCTAGCTCATGAGTGTCAGAATTCAGTCCTGGATAAACGCAGTGTCCACTGGATTCGGCTGGTGGTGCATTTCGGCACCAGGGATTCATTTAAGCCATTAATAGTTGGCTAAAGAGCCCACTCGCCTTGTTCTCAAGGCCTTAACTGGCTGTTGATTGAAAGGAAACCACAAATACCTGCAGACCAGGACTGGAGTTGGACACCCCTGAATGTAGGTGTGAGACTGAGTGTAACTTTCCCCAAAAGCATTCATCACGCATGCCAAAGGCTCCAAGCCTGGTCACTTTTTATTAAACACCAGTACAATCTCAGCACGTCACAGGCAAAATTCTACCTTAACCCAAAAAACAAACAAAACGACAACAAAATCATTTCATTGGATCAAATTACAATTGTTTTCACGCGATTTTTGCCCTGCAGAAACTACAATGCCTATGCATTTCTTTAATAAATAATAACTTAAATAAGTTAACAGTCAGGCCATAATACTGAACTAAAGTCAAAGGCCGGGCTTTTGTTCAAGCCCAGAGATGAGGTCTGGAGGCAGTATCCCTGATACCTGCGTTGGCTCCGTTTGGGAACATTATGCTAATAGCAGCTAACTGTTCTGCTCTCACATCAGACCACTCCAAGCAAATCATTTAAAGCTAACATCATAAGGGGACCCATCACTTGGGACCTCCTGGTTAGTGCTTACTGTTTTCAGTGCTTAAATATAGACCAAAAGGACAGAATAGGGTTACTGTAATTTCACTGGGACACAATGTAAGAAACAAGGCTTCTTTTAATTGCTGCGATTGGGCTTAAATTTTTACTTACTTTCATTAAGTTTAGCTTAATAATAACTGGAACGTACTTTAAATGTAATGCCGAAATGTCCCTCATTTCAACTGTAGAGCTCTTCTTTAACAATGTCCACAGCATGCAGTTTAAGACACACATTAAAGCATGAAACCCAACTTCTTTGGTTTGATCACGCGTTGGGAAAAAATCAAAACAAGAACAAAAAGTTTTTTTTTTTTGTTTTTTTTAATCAGTTCAGAGTGAGGAGACGATGCATTGGCAGCCATTCCTTAGAGTTCAAAAGCCTAACCTCTCCACCATCAGCCTCTTCTTGTGTTTCAGGCGGCTGGCTTCCCGGATGGACTTCCATTTTTGCAGATCCTCCTCGCTGCAAGAGGTTGGCACGGCTGGGGCAGGGGGTGGACCCGCCCCCTTAGGAAGCCCCGCCCCTAGTTTCCTTTGCAACATGTCATCCGTTTGGGGACGACTCTCCCCTTTGCGGTCGCCGCCAGCCTCCTCTTCGGGTGACGGGGGGCACGGTTGGCACAGCAGCCGGGATCGGAGCTTGGCCGGCAGGGCCGACGGTTCAGGGAGGGGCACGGCGTTATAGGTGTCGAGACCTCCGGAGACGGGCGGCACTGCTCTGCGGGGGTAAAACTTTCGGAAAAGCACGTCGTCTTTCTGGACGTCCGGGAACACGGGCTTGCCCCGTCGAGGCTGGGTGACGATGGTGAAGCCCTGCGAGGCGCCGTGGGAACGCGGGACCGCCTCGCCTTCCGCTTTCAAACCGCTGAGGTCCACGCAGCTGTGGTAGGCGCCGGTTCGACGGGCGAACATGTCGTCGTTCTCCAGGTCGGGGAGGACGTCGTGAGGGAGCGGGGGCCCCAGATAGGGGCGTCCCTGGCACCGAACGAGCCTGGGGCCGTCGGAGGGGTCGAGCTTTCGGGAGTGTTTAGAGTGCGGGAGGACCGTGAGAGGCGGTGAGACTGTGTGTGGCTGCGTGCGAGCGCTGTAAGGAGGTGACAGGAGAGAGAGCAGAAAAGGCCTTTAAACGCAGAAACCCAGAGCAGAGCTTAACAGATACAGAGGACAGAAGAAAAAGGCTTGTGTCATTCCGGCACTGTAACAGATTCTAAATACTTTCTTCAACTTGAAAGCATTTCATGTCAAGCTTAGTATGACTCTTAGCACATACATATGGAAAGCATATGTACTGAAGTATGTAAAAAATAAATCAATAAATAAGCGCTACGTGTTTTAGAATTAAAACAGAGTATTATATTCTCATCAATCAAAACAGTGCTTGTTAGAGAATGGATATAATGGTTAGCTACAAGTGTGCAAGAAGACAGGTGTGTCTATGGTAACTGCCCTTAGGAGTGAGTTCCTGTCTGTTCATAAGCATCATGCAGCGGTATCGACCTTTGAGCCACAGGGGGTTGCGGGTGGGCGGAGCCATCAGTAGCGTGTGGGTGACTAGGGGGATGTGAGCAAGGCACGAGCCAGGGACTGATGTCACAGTCCGAGTCTTCGGACGACGAGTCCGACATCCCCCGGCTACGGCCAGGAGAGAGGAGGGAACGGCAGTTGTGCAGGGTGGGAAAGAAAAAGAGAGAAAGAGAGAGAGAGAGAGAGAGAAAGAGAGGGAGATTCAGACGGAAACCGAGAAAGAGAGAGACAAGCTGTGCCCGCATAACGGTACAAAACGACCAGAAAATTGTTTAACAGAATGCGTATGAGATTAAGGAGCAGGACTAGAGGCATTCACTAAAACTGGCTAAGCTATAAACCCAACTTGTTCACCAGCAACATACATAGACCTGTGCAGGTGCTTATAGAAAGTGCATTAACAGATTGTGGATCTTCAAGCAGTAATTTACAGGAGAAACGGAAGGACAAAAAGAAAGGGATGAAAAGCTTGTTGTGCAGGGATGCGATTTTATTCCTTTCCCAGCATCCTTTCATGGTCCATATTCATGCTCAACACTACAAGGCTGAATTTTGGAAAACGATGAATACGCCCGCCCACCCCCTCACCCCCAGTCAGGACAAACCTGAACCCCTGGATCTTCCTGTACCAGGGTCTGCGCCGGGACCCCACCCGGATGTTCTGCACGTGTAGGTCCTCCTCGGGCGTCCAGAATTTGGGCAGGAACTTATCGTACAACACGTTGGCCGTGGGCTGGAGGTTCACGCCCACCTTACGCAAATAGAGGTCGTCCTGAACAGGGTTGGCGTACCCCACCTCGTCGTCCTCGTCCTCGGAGTCGTCGAACGGCTCTCTCCTCGGGACGCCCCGCTCCCCCTCCGGAGGGGGCGGCGACGGTCCGCTGCTCGAGACACAGCGGCACCGTGAGAGGGTCCCCGCGCACACAAACCCAAACACAGAGCTCCGCTCACGCCCCTCACACGCACACCACTACGGGGCGCAGGCACGGCAAGCCAAAGGCACCACAGAAACGACAACACTGGAGGCTGCATGGTTGCAACAGCGGAGCAGTTTCAACACAGTCACAATACATTTTCCATAGTCAGGGCTTTGATGAAATTATATGGAAATAAAAGAATTAAAAATAAATAAAAAAATAAAAAAAACAATCCAACCAGCCAACCACACAAGCTTTGGGTAGTGATGAGGACGAGTGGATGTTAATTCAGGCAAACTCAAGCGCACTTCTGTTGCAGGTGTCTGACCTGGGGTAGGTCACGACGGGATGCGGAGCGTTAGAGACGGCCGCCAGCGGGCAGGTGGCCCCGAGGGACCGTCCCATCTCCAGCGGGCTCAGGGGCACGGCGTAGTTGGGCGGGGCGGCGGGGGAGGGGCTCCGGAACCTGCGGCCGGCGAGGTCGTCCAGAACCAGGTCTGGGTCGGGCCGGTCGGCGTCCGAGTCGCTCCCACTCTCGTACCCGAGCAACGTGAGGGGGACGTCGCTGGGGCAGGCCCCGTTCTGAGGGGAGGGGTCTGTACCCGTCCCACCTCCACTGAGGCCGGCAAACGGCACCAATCGCAATCGCACACAAACCAACAAACAGCCAGGAGTGAGCCGATCCGCTTCAAAAGCACTTTCATGTAGCAGTCACTGACAATAAACTTCAGCAAACACAAGTACGTCACACACAGGGAACCTTTACCCTGAATTTAGGGTGGCAAAGACTCCCAGCAGGCCAGGAAGCCATTTTCTGGTTAAATTCTAGTTCCACTGGAAGAAAAGCACTTATTTTCCTTCCAGCGGCGGATCGGGCTTATAATGACATCCTAGCGACCGGATGTGATCTTGATGATGTCTCTGTATGCACTTATTGTACGTCGCTTTGGATAAAAGCGTCTGCTAAATGAATGTAATGGAATGGCGATTCTGCAAGAGCGCGCATAATGAAGACTGCGCTAAAACAGAACAGGCCGGGCGGACAGACGGACGGACATTACCTGGTGAAGGTGCCATCCTCCTCCGTGTACATGGGGCTGGCCCAGCTCCTCCGGTTGTCCTCCTGCCGCTCGGCCCGTTTCTTCCGGAGCGGGGCCGGGACATACCCCGACGTCGGCTTGTCTTTGCTGGGGAGGAACTGGTTGAACTGCGCGGCGGCCTTGGGCTCGACGACCAGCGAGCGGCGGTAATGGAGGGAGTCCTTGTCCGTCATCCTGAATCCCAGGTCTGCTTCAGCGTCACTGCCACAGCCTAAAAAGGGGGGGGGGGGGGGGGGGGGGGGGGCGTTGGAGAGCACGGTCAAGGGGGAGGCAGAGGGGGGGGCTTAGGACCCCAGCGGAGCTCTGACATTGTAAACAGCGTCAGCACCGCCATGGGGTGATGGGACCTGGGGCGTTCTAGTTTGCAGGCAAGTGTGGAATGTGCCGGAATGTCTCACAAAGACGCAAAAGAGTCGCACTAATAACGAGACATTTCTTTCCCACGTCTTTTGGGTTTGCCTCAAGTGCTCTCGGTACAGAACTTGCTGTTGGGGAAAACAAGTTTCTTTCCAGCGCTTAGAATTTCTCCTGTGTGTGTGGGGGGGGGGGGGGGGACCGCAGCTCTTCTGGGCCAAAAGACAAAACAAAAACTTAAATTAAAAATATAAATAAATCAAAACTGTAAATTTAAATCGTGAGAGACGGGGTACGCAACATTATTCCACAACAAACCAATTAATCTACTCAAAGCACAATAAAAATTTGTGAGAGCATTTATTATAAAGGACAGTCCGGCGTGGCTGGATTTCAAAACTACATTGTGCGTGTAGGGGAAATATAAAGTGCATGGTCTTTCAAAGCACTTTCAAATACGCTGAGACTAGGATGGCAGATATTCCATCAAGTTATGTGATGGTGGGGCACGAACCAAACTTACCTGAACTTCCTGTAGAAATGACTACAGAAATAATGCATACCTTATTGACTACATTACAGCAACCGACCACAAGGGTGCACTGTGTGATTTCTTTCCTCTTTTAGAAAATAAATTTTAAAATAGAAGTGGGTTTTTTTTTAGAAGTTTTTTTGTCATTTATTTAGTTTTTTACCCCATGCCACCTAGGCAACAGTTGGAGAGTGAAAAGTTTGTATATCCAGTTAGTATCTGTAATAATTACATAGCACATCTGGCTTCACACAGACTGTTCATATAGACTTATTCCATAATAAAAACGTGACCTGGAGTCATAAACCCTAAATGATTACACTCCCAAAACGAAACCGTAATTCTTATTCTGTGACTGCCAGGATCTGTTCCTGCATAATGTTCATGAAAGCACAGATAACACTAATACTTGTAGAATAGGGATGGGCTTTTGGGCAAAATTTGTTAGAGCCATCTGCTGAAAACAAAAAGCACTTTTCACATCAAACATGGCAATAATGCTGTTATATGGATGACAGATAAATAAACTAATCAATAAAAAGTGTCCACGGTCTTTAAAGAACGGTGCTGAAATGGCAGGGAATGGCAGGTGTCAGAAAAGCAGATGCTGCTACTCAAGTTGCCAGCTTTATTAAGGATGATATTCAATAAACTTCTATTAATTATTTGAGCATGATACAGGTGTTTTTCCATCTAAACCAGTGGTGCCCAATCATGTGCCACGGAGGGCCGAGAGCATGCAGGTTTTCACTCCAACCAATCACTACACCTGCCGATTTCAATAATTAGTCCCTTCCTCACTGGTTGAAGGCATGTTAATTATTGAAATCAGCAGGTGTAGTGATTGGTTGGTGTGAAAACCTGCATGCTCTCGGCTCTCCACGACACATGATTGGGCACCACTGATCTGAGCATTTACATGTTTAACCACGCCCATCCATCCCTGTTATACAATCTGCCTGTTTTTTTTTACTACATTGCAACTAGCAATAGTAATGCCATATTTCAGACACACCACTGCAAACTCATGACAGAGTTGGCAACTATAACTGATGACCAAGTACATGCAGTTGAGTGTAAAAGTTTGGTAGAATGTATTAAACTGACACCACTGTGCTATCACTAAAGACGTCAACACTACAGTACCCACTATTTTCTGCATTATACATACATTACGGCATTTACCAAACCCTATTATCCACATTTAGCATTTTTACACATGATCAATTTATCAAGCTGGATATTTACTGAAGCCATTCAGGTTTAGTACCTTGCGCAATGGCAACGCCCCAGCTCGGAATCAAACCCACAACCTTTGAGTTACAAGCCGAGTTACAAGCCAAAACCATTATACTACGCTGCCTGCCACCCGTTTCCTGTACAGAGGAATTCCCGCATGACATAAACGCAGCAAATATCCATCATCAACACGCCTACACCGTCTATCTTCCACTATATTTATTCTGAGAGTTGGTTCAAAGACAGGTCGGACCTGAAGTGAACCCACTGCTGCGCATTGTTATTGCTGACAGCGAACCATCACTGCCTGCCTGCCTGTTTCTCTGAGAGACCGCATACCTATATCACCTCCAATGTGAGCGGCCACGGGGTGGGCCACCTCGGCCTCGGACAGCATTAAACACCAAGCGAACCAATCGTATCGCAGAACAGCATAATGCCTACGGAACCGGGCTTTGACGCACAGGTAGAGCTTATAGCTGAATGCTTAGGGAACTGCGGTTTGACGCACAGGTAGTGCTTACAGCTGAGGCCCAAACCGGAAAGTTCTATGTATGCTATAGCATAGGCCTTCTAGGTGAGGCTTGAATTCGAGATGTCTATGCTACACGGCTCAGAGCTGAGGCTCTAACCAGAGATATCCGTGTTATAAGGCCGATCCTACATTCTTGGTGAAAGCCTTTACAGACTGAGCCATTTTATTTTATTCAATTCTATGTTTCCATGCTGACAATCTTGTACTAAGGGCCCCTCACACTGCTGCATGGGTCTACAGGGCCCCTTAAAGGGATAGTTCGGAATTTTGGACATAATGTCTCAATTACGACTTACCCAGGATGTAGTTGATTGATGGAAACCATTTTCAGCTAATTCCATGCTGTCCCTTCTTTTGGACATACACACGTTACTAAAGCTAGCACAACTCTATGGCAACCGGTAGCATCCACTACCAAACGCACTTAAACACTCCACAGTGCACCCAAAGCAAATAAAATACGACGACAGTCTATCGGGGTTATTTTGATTTTGTTTATACCATCATTTTTGAAGTCAAACTATCGTTGAATCCTTTACTTTGTGCTGACCTACTGTATATTCTCTGTGAAAGTACAGCGGTGGAGCGAACGTGGCCACTGCAACTTGTTACTCTTATTTGTTGTTGTAGTCGACCAGTGCCGGCACTACATTCGTAGGTAACGTAAAGTATTGCTCCACCGCCGTACTTCCACAGAGAATTTAGGTCAGCACAAAGTAAAGGATTCAACGATAGTTTGACTTCAAAAATGATTGTACAAACACTTTAAGTGTGTTTGGTAGTGGATGCTACCGGTTGCCATAGAGTTGCGCTAGCATTAGCAATTAGCTGAATATGGTTTCCATCAATCAACTACATCATGGGTAAGTCGTAATTGAGACATTATGTCCAAAATTCCAAACTATCCCTTTAACCTCATTCACAGTGCTACATGGGTCTGAGGGCCACTTACCTTCGCTGCTGCCTTTCAGAGTTGTGTCTGAAGAGATGCTTAGTGTTCTTGACTCCACGGAGTCTAGGCTGTCCAGTGAGTCCTCTCTCCTGTGGCTGGACTGCAGTGGAAATGGTTCTTCTTTATCGGTGTACCAGCTGTCGCTGAAACCGCTGTCCCTGATGTTGACCCTGGGGCCGGACGAATCTTCAAGCGCCTGAGGAAGAGGAAGAAACCCTGAGGTGCTGCCACTAAGCAGCCCACTGTGGGCCTCATTAGAGCCAAAACCTCGAGGCCCTGCTCCATGAAGTCATCATGAAGCTCTCAGTGTTTTAACAAGCTAAATGATTCCACACTTCAATTAATGTGTTCCTGTAGTTTTATAAAGGTTAGTCATGATTTCAGGGACTGCTAGACTGCTACCAGGTGTAGATAATTGGTGGGAAATATTATTGCCAATAACAAATTAACAGAGGGTAAACTCCTTTTGGGCCAGTATGCTAAACTTGTATGGGACACACAGAGAATGTCAGGATAGTGTGAGCATAACCTACAAAAAGAAAACACATTTGCATCCAAATGTGAAAATATATGTGCGCACACACATACACAACCATAAACACACTCACACTCACACACTTACACACGTATACACACACGCGCACACACACGCTCACACACGCACACGCACGCAAACACAGAACTGAGTCAGGCTGCAGAATCGGATAGAAATACCTGAGCCAGTGAATTACTTGACTTAATGCGCAGTTAGGTCCAGTCCCTCCGAGGTCACCAGGGGAAAATCTGTGTCTTTCTTTAAGTGCATATTTTAAATACCGCGAGGGATAGAGACGCACTGTAAGTGCACCGCGGGAGAAACCATTTAAAGCATTTCAGATTCGACACGGCCGCCAGTTTGGCAAGTTCAGACACTGGACTGTTTACCAACGCATCCATTTAAGCCGAGATGAGCCGCACGCTACGACCAGCACATCAAGCCAACGTGGATTATACAAAGAGCATGGCGCCCCTTACCTTAGAAAGTGCGAGACCAAGTAATCCTTCGAAGGCTTTCAGGTTTAGGTAAGGTCCATTATAGATGGGGTCAGCCTGTGCCTTTCTGCCAAGCCAGTAGATGGTTATTAAAACCTGAGGGAACGGAATAAACATAAATATAATTAATGCGTTTGCAGTTCATGCTGTTTTATGCATCTCAGAAGAGGGTGGGAAGTCCGGGAGGGGAGTGACTTCTCCGTTATTGCTCAAGATGTTTACAGCAATAATGTTTCAGAGACTTTTAAGAGAAGATTCTAACGGAAATTTTGGCATTTTTTATTCCCCCTTGTTTTTCCCCATAGCCTTTAGGCTTGATGTAATGTGCTATAACCAGTAACTACTGTAATTAAGACTCTCTTCAAGCAGGCCGAAGCGTTATTAAGAAATTCCCCCTCATCCAGCAGGAGGGTGGGAGTATACGAGCCTGTGCTTTTGCATGCAGCGCCGTTTATATTTATAGCTGGCCTTATTCCGGATGGTTCCGTGGTAAGTGTGTGCAGGAGGCAGAGCTGTCGGTCTGTCTGTAATGCAGAGGGTTCATCCAGAACCTTCTGCCCCATCAGTGAGCGGAGTTCAGTGAGCTGACCATGCTTTTCTGTGTGGTTCAGCAAAGTCATGGGTAAAGAGTGCAGGGGCATCAGGTCAGAAATACCAGAATGGATCATCCAAATGAACCCCTTTGGGTTTACAAAAATCATAGCTCTACACCACAGCTACTCAGCAAGATTCACCACTTAATAGCCCTCCAGAGAGTTAGAATGAATGGTAGTACAAGAACTAGATCAGCCAATCAGATTACTCTTCAGCATCCTGAAGGTTCTGAAGGAACAATTGGAAAGCGGTCTGAGGCATACAGACACAAACACAAATAGACAGACACACAACAAACACAGACGCACAGACCAAGATACAAAGACAGAAACAAAACACGCACGCACGCACTGGAAGTAGGGGTGCTGAGGGTGCTTACAATATATTAAATCTGTATGCAATACATTTAATAGGCTACCAAAGGTAGTACAAATACAGGGAAATAGTTCTGTATCAATGATACAAAACAACTTAAAATCATCGTTGCGTTATAGCAAACGATTTGTCATTGCGATTTTCAGCACGCTGAGTTCAAAACATCTTCCCGCGCCTATGCACACAAACACACACACACACACGCGCACATGCACGCACGCACGCGCACACACGTACATGCGCACACACGCACATGCGCACACACGCGCACACACACACACACACACACACACACACACGTACTTACATTCTTCAGTCTCCTGCTGGTTTCTTCTGGTCTGAAAAAAGAGCAGAGGTGTGTCAGTGTGTGTGTGTGTGTACGCGGTTAATCCCTTGCAGCCTGGGAAAATGTCAATAAAATAAATATGAGGCATGCACAGACCTCATTTAATGAAACCACTGCGCTTACCCACTGAAAGCGCTGGAAAGTGAAAACACCCTCTCTAATGAAAGCCAACACCCGTACCCACCCCCAGCCCCCACCCCGTCACCCCTCTGCACAAAAGGTCGCAGTCTGGGCAGGACAGCCGCGCTTAACCCGTCAGCACCGCCAAATTCCCCTCCTCTCGCCCCCAGCACGGTAGGGCTGGGGCCAAAACTTCAATTCAGCAAAGGAACCGAAATTCAGTCCATTCCTCATAGAACATGGCCATTTTCAATTCAAGAATCCAATTGGAAACAAAACGGAAAACTGACCCCAAACCCGAAGGCCCAGTCACCACTGCCTCCTCTAGAAAAGTCCAGTCCTGCCTTACATGCTACACCTCAGGGTGTGGGGATTAGCAGTCTCATGCTGGCCTTTGGGACAGTCCCAGCCCATCCAATAACAGCTTCTGGTTCAACCTGTTCGACCTCTGCTAGGCCCCAGCCAGCCACAGGAGTCACACAATTTCCCATTATCATACTATCACATAATACTGTTTTGGTAATAAAGGGGTGCAATATAGCCTTTATTTGCGTTGCCTGACTTCTTCGAAAAAGGGCCCCCATGCTGCGTGTGGTTACAGTTGTTTATAGCAGGTAGTAAATACCAAGGCCATCAATGGACAATTAGTTATTTAAGGGAAAAAAGCCAGAGATGGAACTGATGAACTCGAGACCTTGACTGGGCAAACTCAATGTAATATCTGCTGATAGGCCCTGAGCCCTCCCTGATAACAGACGCGCTTCCTTTATTGAACGCGGTGGTGGAAATATTTCAGGAATGTTTCGCCGACTACAGCCGCGTTCTTTGGCCGAGGAGGTGCAATGATTGACAGCAGCTCCTGCGCCTGGTCAGTGGTAAACACGCACCGCGACCTCGCGGCCAGAAACCAGCCACCCCGCAGAACGCCACCGTAACCGGACCTCCCCTGCTCTGAGCGGCCCCTGTGATGGGGAGAAGGGTTAGCGGTACAAGAAAGAGTGAGATACAGCCAAGTCTATACAACACATTCCAGGGGGAAAGCCAATAGAATTTTGCCGGGCACCTCGACCCTGGAACGCTTTTCGTGTCAGGTTGATCCGACATCGCGTGCCACTGGGAACACCTGCTTGGGATATGCTTCAACATTCCGAATCTGACACCTGAGCCGCAACAATACCTGCTCCCTCCCCTCCCCCAAGCGACTGAGCTGTGGGAGTTTAAACAGAAGCAGAGCGAACCCCCACTGCCTGGAACGGCTTGTTCCCACACACTGTTGTACCTGTTTGGTTGACGACACAGGGACGCGATACACATTGGACACCCTGAGTCTTTAGTGTGTGGACAAAGTGTCACTAACAGTGCAGTTATGAGTGTTTACAGGTGGACTGAGCGTCACTAACAGTGCAGTCATGAGCATTTAGCGTGTAGACTGAGCGTCACTAACAGTGCAGTCATGAGCCTTTAGCGTGTGGACTGAGCGTCACTAACAGTGCAGTCATGAGCCTTTAGCGTGTGGACTGAGTGTCACTAACAGTGCAGCCATGAGCCTTTAGCGTGTGGACTGAGCGTCACTAACAGTGCAGTCATGAGCCTTTAGCGTGTGTACTGAGCGTCACTAAGAGTGCAGCCATGAGCCTTTAGCGTGTGGACTGAGCGTCACTAACAGTGCAGCCATGAATCTTTAGCGTGTGGACTGAGCGTCACTAACAGTGCAGTCATGAGCCTTTAGCGTGTGGACTGAGCGTCACTAACAGTGCAGTCATGAGCCTTTAGCGTGTGTACTGAGCGTCACTAAGAGTGCAGCCATGAGCCTTTAGTGTGTGGACTGAGCGTCACTAACAGTGCAGTCATGAGCCTTTAGCGTGTGTACTGAGCGTCACTAAGAGTGCAGCCATGAGCCTTTAGTGTGTGGACTGAGCGTCACTAACAGTGCAGTCATGAGCCTTTAGCATGTGGACTGAGCGTCACTAAGAGTGCAGCCATGAGCCTTTAGCGTGTGGACTGAGCGTCAGTAACAGTGCAGCCATGAGCCTTTAGCGTGTGGACTGAGCGTCACTAACAGTGCAGTCATGAGCCTTTAGCGTGTGGACTGAGCGTCAGTAACAGTGCAGCCATGAGCCTTTAGCGTGTGGACTGAGCGTCAGTAACAGTGCAGTCATGAGCCTTTAGCGTGTGTACTGAGCGTCACTAAGAGTGCAGCCATGAGCCTTTAGTGTGTGGACTGAGCGTCACTAACAGTGCAGTCATGAGCCTTTAGCGTGTGGACTGAGCGTCACTAAGAGTGCAGCCATGAGCCTTTAGCGTGTGGACTGAGCGTCACTAACAGTGCAGCCATGAGCCTTTAGCGTGTGGACTGAGCGTCACTAACAGTGCAGTCATGAGCCTTTAGCGTGTGGACTGAGCGTCACTAAGAGTGCAGTCATGAGCCTTTAGCGTGTGGACTGAGCGTCACTAACAGTGCAGTCATGAGCCTTTAGCGTGTGTACTGAGCGTCACTAAGAGTGCAGCCATGAGCCTTTAGTGTGTGGACTGAGCGTCACTAACAGTGCAGTCATGAGCCTTTAGCGTGTGGACTGAGCGTCACTAAGAGTGCAGTCATGAGCCTTTAGCATGTGTACTGAGCGTCACTAACAGTGCAGTCATGAGCCTTTAGTGTGTGGACTGAGTGTCACTAACAGTGCAGTCATGAGCCTTTAGTGTGTGGACTGAGCGTCACTAACAGCGCAGTCATGAGCCTTTAGCGTGTGGACTGAGCGTCACTAACAGTGCAGTCATGAGCCTTTAGCGTGTGTACTGAGCGTCACTAAGAGTGCAGCCATGAGCCTTTAGTGTGTGGACTGAGCGTCACTAACAGTGCAGTCATGAGCCTTTAGCATGTGGACTGAGCGTCACTAAGAGTGCAGCCATGAGCCTTTAGCATGTGGACTGAGCGTCAGTAACAGTGCAGCCATGAGCCTTTAGCGTGTGGACTGAGCGTCACTAACAGTGCAGTCATGAGCCTTTAGCGTGTGTACTGAGCGTCAGTAACAGTGCAGCCATGAGCCTTTAGCATGTGGACTGAGCGTCAGTAACAGTGCAGTCATGAGCCTTTAGCGTGTGGACTGAGCGTCACTAACAGTGCAGTCATGAGCCTTTAGCGTGTGTACTGAGCGTCACTAAGAGTGCAGCCATGAGCCTTTAGTGTGTGGACTGAGCGTCACTAACAGTGCAGTCATGAGCCTTTAGCGTGTGGACTGAGCGTCACTAAGAGTGCAGTCATGAGCCTTTAGCATGTGTACTGAGCGTCACTAACAGTGCAGTCATGAGCCTTTAGTGTGTGGACTGAGTGTCACTAACAGTGCAGTCATGAGCCTTTAGTGTGTGGACTGAGCGTCACTAACAGCGCAGTCATGAGCCTTTAGCGTGTGGACTGAGCGTCACTAACAGTGCAGTCATGAGCCTTTAGCGTGTGTACTGAGCGTCACTAAGAGTGCAGCCATGAGCCTTTAGTGTGTGGACTGAGCGTCACTAACAGTGCAGTCATGAGCCTTTAGCATGTGGACTGAGCGTCACTAAGAGTGCAGCCATGAGCCTTTAGCATGTGGACTGAGCGTCAGTAACAGTGCAGCCATGAGCCTTTAGCGTGTGGACTGAGCGTCACTAACAGTGCAGTCATGAGCCTTTAGCGTGTGTACTGAGCGTCAGTAACAGTGCAGCCATGAGCCTTTAGCATGTGGACTGAGCGTCAGTAACAGTGCAGCCATGAGCCTTTAGCGTGTGGACTGAGCGTCACTAACAGTGCAGCCATGAGCCTTTAGTGTGTGGACTGAGCGTCACTAACAGTGCAGTCATGAGCCTTTAGTGTGTGGACTGAGCGTCACTAAGAGTGCAGTCATGAGCCTTTAGCATGTGGACTGAGCGTCACTAAGAGTGCAGTCATGAGCCTTTAGCGTGTGGACTGAGCGCCACTAACAGTGCAGCCATGAGCCTTTAGCGTGTGGACTGAGCGTCACTAACAGTGCAGCCATGAGCCTTTAGTGTGTGGACTGAGCGTCACTAACAGTGCAGTCATGAGCCTTTAGTGTGTGGACTGAGCGTCACTAACAGTGCAGTCATGAGCCTTTAGTGTGTGGACTGAGCGTCACTAACAGTGCAGTCATGAGCCTTTAGTGTGTGGACTGAGCGTCACTAACAGTGCAGTCATGAGCCTTTAGTGTGTGGACTGAGCGTCACTAACAGTGCAGCCATGAGCCTTTAGCATGTGGACTGAGCGTCAGTAACAGTGCAGCCATGAGCCTTTAGTGTGTGGACTGAGCGTCACTAACAGTGCAGTCATGAGCCTTTAGTGTGTGGACTGAGCGTCACTAACAGTGCAGTCATGAGCCTTTAGCGTGTGGACTGAGCGTCACTAACAGTGCAGCCATGAGCCTTTAGTGTGTGGACTGAGCGTCACTAACAGTGCAGTCATGAGCCTTTAGTGTGTGGACTGAGCGTCACTAACAGTGCAGTCATGAGCCTTTAGTGTGTGGACTGAGCGTCACTAACAGTGCAGTCATGATGGTTTACAGGTGGACTAACAGTGCGGCGGCTAATCTGAAGCTCATAGATTTATGAGCGCCATAAAAAGAGGTCTCACAAAACACTTCTGCTTTCTGGAACAAAGTCTTCATTTATGGCACTGCTAGAGTTTTAGGAACAATCAGACACAAGTCCTGTTACCTAACCTCAGCTTATGGGGGCTGTTACTGCCCAAGGACTCTTTGGGAGAAAACGGCATCCACGAGACTATCAATGAGACTATTCTAACCGTACCTTTACCAAACCAGCTGGTAGACAGACATTATGTAAAAGAAAAACTAAATTAGTCTATTCACAAACACTTTCCGTTTGATCATTAGTCATTGTCCATTTGATAACTTGGAGCAGGACTTTAAACAACAACACGATGAAGCAGTGTACTGCATGTATTTGATGAAGCAGTGTACTGCATGTATTTGCTGAAGCAGTGTACTGCATGTATTTGATGAAGCAGTGCACTGCATGTATTTGCTGATGCAGTGTCACTGCTAAAAAGAGCAAGATCACCCCCTGCAGTCAGCGCACAAATTTAAAGCGTTCCGTCTTACGTGTGCCTGGAAGCCAGCTGGGTCCTTGCGCTGAGCGCCAATTGCGCTCTTTACAGACGCACCACGCGGATTCCACACAACGTTTTTACTCGATTGCTTTCAGTTGCAGGGCTTCGACAGCTTCGGTAACAGACTGCTTAACTCACTCCTACAACACTACACCAACATGACTCCCTCTGGACACCAAAATAACAGCTGTCCAGGCCATCCAGTGACAAATCAAATGTGAAGCTATTTAGGGAATACACACACGCACACGTGCAGAAACACGCATGTCACTCCCACCCCTGTATAAAAACCGGCGGTTTTGAATGATAAATACTCATGTCACAGCGCTCTAGTGACAGTCACCCAATCACAAGCCAATAGGGCGAATGTCTAAAGCAAACCCACAACGACTGATGTGTTTTAATGCGTTTGATGTGTTTCCATAGAAGGGTCAAGAATAAAACAAAAGGTTATTTACTCAGTTATGTAGAGAGCAACACAGCGTCCTGAAACCCTCAACCTCTGTTTGAGTTATTAAACAGTAAACACGGTTCACAATACAGTGCATTATCTCCCCCTTCCCTCAAGGCCGTCTGCCATCACCGAACGCCCGGCGCTCACAAGAAGAGCCCTTTTCACAACGCAGCCAGCGGCCATCTCCCCACGCCAGATAAAAGCAAAGCGTGACTCTGGAACATTCCGGGGTTTCCATCTGTCCGCCCCAAAGGAAGATTCTCTCCGGACATCCCCTCGACAGGGACGGGGAGGCCTTAAATGCAAAACGGCGTTACCTGCAAACGCAGATCAGAAACTCTGCACCCCCGTTAAAGCTTCGGTTTTAATGCAGCTGCAGCGCGACCCTCTAATAGGCTCAGAAACTGGGGAAGGCGGCACTGTGTTTCCAGGGGAAACGATAAAAACGTTAAAAAAAGCCTGTGGTAACTTGCAGCACATCGACTGAGGAGTAGCAAGAACAACACATTCTGGGGTGGGTCTTGCGCGACAGGTCTCGTCAATGACATCCATACATTCTGCCTGGGTGACTTATGGGAATTTGCCGTTCTTGAGAACATTCTCCAGCACCGTGACACGGTCTGGACGACGCCTTCTGACGTTCACACAGCCAATACCAAATAAAAAAATGCTGATCCGCTCAGCCACAGAACCACTGCCAGGATTTCACAGCGATTCAAAAATTAGCCCCTCATCCTGGTACATGGTACGGCTTTTCTGGCTTTTTTTTTTTCTTCTTCAGGTAAATTTCCAGTTTAGACTCTTTCCATAATTTCATTATCAGTCAGCACACAAGATTACAACAGTGCACAACCAGAGGCAAGGAAGAGATGGTGCTTTTTTCTAAATATTAATATTGGCATTTTTTATCTGTAATATATGTATTAATATCTATAAATATTAATGTCTTATTTACTTGTGTAAGTAAGTCAGCCCTGCATCTGATAGGTCTCCTAACTTGGTTGAGTTGAGGCCCGGCCTCAGACAAACAAGCAGAAATAGCCTCCTGCTGGATCCCCTTTTCACAACCGGCGGGGCCGCCTAGCTGCCGCGCGCACTCTGCAGTTCTGCATGCGCGCTGAGGGACTGTAGCAGACGAGTACCCACAATGCCCTGAGGGAAGAAACGCTGCAAACAAATACTTATCCATCGCAACCACCACCTGCACCCATTGCACAACGTGCATGGTTCTGCGCTCTTAACAACCAGCGACGCTACGTGAGACATTGAGCCATCGAGCATTCCAGCGCAGACTCAATGAGGAACACGTACGGCTAAGAGGGACTCTACCCAGGAACCTGCTGACGGGTACACGTGTGTCGCAGGACAGGTCGCAAAACCACCCAGACGGCATTCTTGCGTGTGGGCGATCATCCCATCGGCACGACATGACTGAGGGTGTTACCTGCACAGGTGTGCATCCCAGTAACTGTACAGCAAACAGGAATACATATCATCCATTCCAAAGGGCCTTACTATGCCAAAAACAGCCAAATGCAATTTGACTATAGTAAAATTGACTTGACCAGAGATACCAGATCATTTCAGAGTGCCTGCGCTATCGTTTCCATATCATCCTGCTGGCCTGTACCACAGGGCAGTTTCGCATCCAATAGTAAAATAGCTTTCTGAAGATAACTGCTCTTCGGTCAGAACATTCAGAGGAACGACAGACAGTCCATTCACTGCAAATAAAAAGATACAAAATCATCCGTGTTGTCAATATTATCGTGGCAACATTTGAATGCATGCTGCCAGGATAATACAATACATCGAATATCAATGAAATGTAACCTGGGAAAATGTTAAATAAATTAATAAATAACCAGTCATTGTGGTGTTCTGATAGACTGAAAGAAGTCACCTTCTGTGTTCCTTAGCTGTACAATAGCCGTCAAGTTTCTTTGGTTTGTTTGGCTAAATGTACACTTATTGGTTATAATGGGCATTCTGTGTCTCGGTGATATCCCATATTTGAATTCCTGAGGCTAAAATTGATGTTCTCTACTTATGTCACTCTGAATAAGTGGCAAGTAATTTTAATGTCATTTAGAGTAATGTAGATGTGTCAAAGGACTCGATATGCGTATGTCCATTCTGAAACTCCCAGAATTGCTCAACGCACAATAAAAACCGAAACTTCGCCAGGCCCAGCAGGGCGAATTCAGCCCAACCCAACGCAGGCACAATGCAGGGCAGGCCGACCTGCTGGCATTTCTTAATCACTCTCAGGATTGTGAAAACCCATAACTTAAAAGGGCGCGCGTTTGTTTAACAGACGTCAAGAGACAACGGCAGCTGTGGGCACGGTCACCGCATAAAACGGCGATTACAATATAAAGAAAATGAAATGAACGGGACCGTTGCTCGCCTGCGACAGGGCCTTTTAAACGGCGGCGCGGGGACTGGGGCCGGTATCTTTCCGACGGTCCGCCCCGCTCTTATCGGAGCGCTGCGTTGATTATTCACAAACGGGGCGATGCCGGCACGTCCATGTCGTGAGGCCATTTATGGCAATGCTCTGTTGCCGAGGCAGAGCGTTCCTTTGCCGCTCCTCACAATCGCACGTTTCACCGCCGCTCCTCACAATCGCTTGTTTCACAATCTCGCACACATATGCACGAGTGACTGTGCTGATATAACTGTACAGTGCAATACAGCACACGTGCAAACAGGGACTGTTTGTTCATGTTCCTACCCTCAGAGCACATTATTCAAACAATACATCCTCTTATATTTACAGAAAAATCATATCATACAACAATACAATTACAGTGGTGACTTTGGGTGATTGTAGTGTGGGACCCCAGACTTTTGACAAAACAAAAAGAGGGGTAAAAACCTCATAAAATGTTTTTAAAAAATCATTAAAAAACCTGTTGCACAGTGGATTTTCATGATATATTAGCTAATGTAGTTTTTAGTATACTATTGTTTTTACCATCATAAAAGGCTTCCTCTGCACCTGCCTTCGTACCAATGATGTGTCACACTTATTTTTCTTTGGGAATTAAGTTGGCCATGGACAAACCCGTTTCAACACATCTGACATTAAAGGAAAATGGCAGGTTAATGAGATTGCACATGCACGTTACTCAATATTCAAACCTGTTTGTGTCGTTAACTTCTTACTAGATAAGAACAAACTGGCAGCGTGACCCGTAAGGAGCGCTTATTCACCACAGGTTTATGAGTACAAAATTCTATCTCTGGTGCTCATTATATACGTCATTGGCAGCTGGTGAGTATGGAAACAGGGCAGGACAGAAATCTGCTTGTGCACTAAGTACGTATAAAGTAAAGTTCCAAGATGACTAATGTACATAATTACAAAATTGACTATGCGTATAATAATGAATTAAACTCAAGAAATACAAACGTTTTAACAGGTGTGCATTTTTCAGAAGACTTTGTAAAGTAAAGATACTAAGATCTGAAACAAAATATATGAAAATAAATATCAATATATACAGCTTGGAGCTGTAGAGCAAAAACAAACACAAAAAATCCCTGTAAAACTAACATAAAAAAAAAAAAAAAAAGTGCCTAAATGGCACCCTGGTCATCTACATATCTGACAAAACCAAGGGCTTGCACTCAGGCCAAGGGCTAATTTATACCTGGGACACCCAGGTGAGTGGGATCGCTAGCCAATCAGTGACATTAATCAACCAATTAACCATCAGGAAAAAACCAGCAGTGCTACTAAATTAAGCTTCAAGAGCCAGATTTGAGAATACCCTGGGCACAGTAGTTCAAACTTTTTAATGCCTCTCTGATCAGATCAGATTTAGAAATCACATATTTTGTGATCCAGGATCAGACAACACAGCCAAATTTTGTCAGAATAGGATCACCCTGATCCAGATTCAGACTTTTCAAGATTACCAGATCCTGAATATCAGTGCTTTAATCCTACCTGTCTCCACCTATTGGAAATGAAAAACAACATAAGACAGACAGACAGAATAGCAATTTAGAGCCATTTATTAAGAATATAATGATGAATTATATTTTATATATCATTTTATGATCACAAACTTATTATTTGTCTAAGAGCTTGGCAAGAGGCCACTGCAAATGTGACAAAAAAATAAATGTAAATTTATCAACCATAAAGGCTACAAATGATGTATTATTTCAATTTACAAACTTTACCATCTTATTTATTTTGAAACATATTTTTAATTAATTGTATAGTAATTGTTACATATTTTTCTCTGGTAATCCACTCTAAATCCACCCCTCGAGTTGGATCAAGGTAATCCTGATTTTTTTGGATCAAACTGATGTTTTTGTTTTTAACTACCCGTTTTGAAGATTTTATCCAGGTTAAAGCTTGGATTTGATTTCCTGATCCGATCGGATATCAAAGTGATCCCAATGCTGTTTTTTTGGTTTTGAACTACCCAAAATCCAAATCTGATCCAAACGGATAGGGATTAAATGTTTTGAACTCCTGGGCCCTGGACATTTAGAGCTGCCCATCTCTCAGAATTGAAAAAGAGAGAGACTCCACATTCACAAAACTCACTGAGGCAAAAAAAAAAAAAAAACTTGTTTTCTGACCATTTAACCAATTTTAATTGAATTTAATAGGGCCGGGTGATAAGAAGAACTGGTCATAATTATGGAGCCGTTACCGCAATTCTCTCCTGTAATTCCCTAATCCCATTAATCCCCTAATCCATGGGTAATAAGATATATTTCTGGAGCTGTGATGCACACTGTCCAAACCACCAGAGCTCAGGTGAGCTCATTCCCTGTTCGTCAGACCCCGTTTCTTTCTCTCATTGTGGTTTCAGTCCCTACAACGGCAATAAACTGGTGGTGGGGAGGTGGTGGACAAATCTGTTTTGGGACAGTGAGACTTCAGAATGCGGCCCGAAGCTTTAAGAAAGGCATGAAATCAGCAAGCATCAGTCTGTGGTTTATGTAGCTCAATATAAATAGAGCATATCTTGAAAAAGCATGCTGGTGTAGATATGGTCTTTATCAGTCGAGGCGTTATGCAGCCTAATCTCAATCATTACAATGTGTACAGTAAGTCAACGGCAGTATTACAGCACCAAGCCCAGCTCAAAGTTCAGCGAGCTCAATGCATACCTACCACTGTTACCCATACAAGGAAGAACAGAATGAATACAATTCTGAAATCACTCCTCACGCCTCAATGTCATAGACTACATTAGGCAATGGTTTAGCATGCGTCAACTTTGGAATTCCTGGACTACCATCCACATCCTGTCTCTACTTTCTCCACTTCTTCTGTCTGGTATGGGCAGATCCAATGTGACACAGGCTTGTTTGGACAAATACACTGTTAGACTCAGGCTGGATTGGGTTAGTGTGGTTTTCATAGATCTCCACTATTAGACTAGGGTTGGTTTGGTCAAAATGGCAGATCTACTCTAAGGCAGAAGCTGGTTCTGAACCTACAGATGAGGGTACAGACTTTGCACTCCCTCTTGCTGCACAGATACAAAATTGCTCACGGTTGAAGCCTGTTGGGTTTAACATAATAGTGATAGCACACAGTATAGAAAATGGATGCCAGTTTGTGATTTGGAAGTTTGCCTGAGACACGGGTTTTCAGTGGACTGATGACCAGAGCTTGCTTATGAGACCGTAACGGTAATTAGTTGGGAACATGTCTTGCTCCACTTGTCATGTGACGTCTCCCTTCACCCACAATGAGAGTAATGTTTAGATTCAAAGGGGGAACCAGCACGCACATTTACAGAATATGTGTAGCCCATGTGCTTCCACTGCATCGGCTAAATGATTACATTACAGACAAAGACCATCCAACCACAATCATCAGAATCCTTGTATAATGTGCAATTGAAATTTTTTCTTTGGCTACGATTACCACAAGGAAACAAGGCTTTTGTATTGCAATTTCACTGATTGACTTGCATTACGGGGATAGGGCAGGGAACAATTTATTTTAAAAAGCGCAAAGGTTAAAGGGGTAATATAACCAATCTCGTGCGTCTAGGCTAACATTCCCACATTGTTCGCTGACAAATCGAGGATGCAAGCCTCACTTAAACAAAGCAAATTTTAACTTAAGGAAACGTTTCAAAAGCACTTTTAAATTGGGTGAAAATTAGGTTAGCCATCCCTTTAAGCGCAAACGTACACGTGAACCGAGGGACTGAATGTCCCGATTTAGTTCTCAGGTAATACGCCAACGCGAGCATCCAGATGTGGAGGTGATAAATCTGCACGCCCTTCGGGGACACGTCCATGAGCATCGACAGGCATTTCCCATGCTTCTACAGCGTCAGCGGTTCACAGCTAACATCAAGCATTTCTCCTGAACAATGTTCAGAATGCGTATGCGAAACACTCGCTCATGCCTGGACCACATGACTAACTGACACCTTGTGACCACACCATATGCACTTTGGGGGGCTTTAAAGACGGGAAGCGCGTGCGAGAGAAAGCGGTCTAAAAAAAGACGCGCCGTCCAGAGCGCTGCCAGCGTTCCCTTTAAGCGTGCGTCAAAAGGTGACCTTCCACTTCTAAAATTAGGGTTTGTAAAGGCCCCTGTTCTGATGTCCTGGGCCCCCGGGCTTGGAGCCTGGTAACGGGCTGTTTACGGTCAGAGAGCGCTGGTCCTGTTTGATCGGAATGTCTCTGTGGTTGCTAGGGCAAGAGAGGGTGTGGCGTGGTAACCGTCCCCAGAGCCAGGCAAGCTTAGTACAACACCCATGTACTGCCCATGATTCACTGATGAGTATTACCGGGGTACTGCTGAACACCGCTCCCCCCGCCAAATATATGCATGTTATCTTCAGGATCTGCTGACAGATTCCCACAGGCGATCTAAGAGGGACAGGCCAGTTTCATTTCACGGTCGCTTAACGGTATCCATATCAAATGAATCAAATCCTAAAACATACACTGCCCAATTCACACATACACACATGTTCAATTTCAGATTTCAGAAATTCTCTACGAAGCTCAATGCAGACAGAGTGTTTATACCACCCCCCCCCCCCCCCCACCCAACCCCCATTGCCTCCAGGGCACACCTGTGATGGTACTCAACAGGTTGTTCAACATACCGCTGGTTTCTCTCTATGATCCCTCCTGTGCCCATGAAAGCCATAACAGGAGAAAAACCAGAAAGCTCAGCAAATGAGACGATACGGTGAGAAGCATGGACAGAGGAATACATACGCGCACGCATATCAGACACACACACAGTGCACTCACGTGCGCATGCACTCAAGCACATACGCACACACACACACACACACACAAAATCTATTTCACATGCAGTTAACAGTATTCAGCATGTCCTTCCACATGTCTGATAAATAACTCTAATGGACAGCCCCACCCAGCAACCCCTGATCTCATTTTAAACTGCAACTCGGAGGCTTTCATTTTACATGCAAAGCCGCAATTTGTGTGGTCCAGTGAGTTGTCATTAGACCCCACTTTCATCACTCCTCCGAAGCGTGTTTCACTTCCCTCCTCTTTCGGTTTCCCAGTGCGATTTATATTCTCACAACAAGGCTGATTAGCCAATGTACAGACAACAACTTAACATATTAGCCTGGACATTACGGTGCAAACAATCCCCAAATTACAGCAGTCTCAACGGAGGCAGGGACGACAAAAACACCATTAAATTTTTTTATACTCTGAACTCCCTACTCCCTGCTCTCTTCGAAACTGCCCATTAAACAACGTGATAGACCGTGCGTTGGTAAAAGACCACTCGGTTAAATTTAAACTTGGGGTCAGTGTACGCAAGCTCACATTCACCCAGCTTATGAGCAGCACAGGAATCAGACGGGACATTTACATGAGATAAAACCAAACGGCAAGCGCTCGCAGCTCGCCTTCACGTCCTTATCGTGGCACTTTCATCTCCTGACGCGACGCGGGCACAACTGCTCTCACTGCTCGGGCACTAATCGCAGGAAGGCAACGGGGGACTTACTTGACGGTGACGCGGGAGGACAGGTCTTGCAGGTCTCCGGGGTGGAAGAGTTGCGCCTCTTTTAATCCCAGCTTTCCGCAGGCCTTCAGAAAGACGTTAATGTTGTCCTGTTAAGACAGAGGAGAAGGGTTGCCCACGCTTAGGCTAGCCGAGTAAACGCACACTATTTCTCTGGCAGACACAGTCCAGAATTCTTTGCATCCAAAGTTCAGATTGTCAGAGAACCGGCAGGGGCGGAGGCTGGTAAAAGAGAGGTGGGGGGGGGGGGGGCAGGGGGTGGAGTGCTGTGTGGCAAATAAACAGTGACACAATGTAGCATGCAGGCGGGCCAGTCTGACAGCAATGATGGACTCCTCTAGCATTACCTGTTTAGTGTGCGTGTGTGTGTGTGTATGGGGGGGAGGGATTGAGCACCCATATGTCAGCACTCTCGCCGGCCCCACCTTCACCCATGCAAAGCAGGCAGGCGCACACACAATCACACAGACACACACACACACACACACACACACACACCCTTAGCAGCTCAACGCCTGGGCCTTACCCACAGCAGAAGAATACCTGTGGAATCCACGGGGGGTGAATTATTTCGTGAGGCGTGCCGTTGCCATGAAACGGAGGTCTGAAAGCGATGACTGAAACGGCAAACTATTTCCCTGCAGCCTCGGTGTACACAGAGGCATGGGGGCGTGGTGGAGTGAGTTTCACACTTTTTATTGAGTCTGTGTTTCACATATTATTTAGGAGGTGTGAGGAGGGGGGGCTGGGTAACAGATTGTTTTGATTATTCCCCACTGACCCAAATCCTTTGGGCTTTTATCAGACATACAGCGGCTGAGATATAATACCAAATCAGTTCCAACAGATTAAAGGCCTGTGCACATTTGTTAATGTTCACTTCCCGGCACAAGCATGCACACGGTTTCTTTCCATTTCGATACACGCTAAAAACACTGGGACTTCAGACACACTGCAGCTTATTCCTGCAAGACAGCTGCAGTGGAGCAGACGACACTTGCTTTATACATGTGTATTACACTGGGCCTGCTTACAGGAGTCTAGCCCTGTCATTACACAAGCTCCGCAATAATTATGGGCTTCTCAGTACTATATATATATTTATACACACACACATGCACAACCTACATGCTTATTTGGACATGACAAACAGACTGAGCTGAACCCTGGGTACTGGCTGCTCCAGTGCTTACACCACAGAGGAATGAGTGTACCCTGGGGGCCTAGAGGTCAGGGGTCAGAGGGTCATGAAAGAACATGCTGGGTGGGGGTGGGTCACCAAGCTGCCGTTTGTGACAGAACAGCTCTGTGTGCATTCACGGTTACGGGCAGCCATGTCTAAACTGCCTAAATTTAGGGAACACAGTCAGCAGCAAGCAAATCAAAGTCAAGCATCTCCTGATATTATTACGACTATTATTATAGATATTTATTCATTTTAAATCCATGAAAGGGTTCTGGCAAGGCTCCCAAAGTTTTTATAAGCATTAAAATCACAGGCTGCATTTCACCTGCTGCAGAATTTCTGCTCTGGAAGTAAAATGAGACTTGCGGTGCGGTGAGACTTGTTTGGGAGACACTGGAGATGGGCATCTAGAGGGGCCGTTCCATCACTCCATCTGCTAAGCCTGCGTCACGCACGCCAGCACTCACTGTCAGTGGGAATATGGCGGGAGCGGGATCCACGTAGTCTCAAACTGTTCGTCCAAGTAACGCCGTTGATGGTTCTTTTTATTTCCCGCATCTTGGTAATGAAAGTACAGGGAGCTAGGTATGTTTACACTCTGCAATGTACGGCATTCGTTTAAACTCTGCACTCCTGTGCCAGTCCCAAGTTATTGTTTCGTCGTTTGATCTCACCATTCTTCTAAAATATGCTCGAGATATGCGACGTGATTTACTGTATTTCGGCATTCCTCCATGGCAGCCGTTTCTTTTTTTTCCCACAAGTTATTCACGGCATTCGCTACTGGGGCGGAGTCAAAAGGGACGCAAACAAGAGTGTGTGAGCTTCATGTTCTGCAGGTGTCCGCAGTAAATCTGATCTTATCTCATTCCTCTGAAAAGCAAACTGCCACAAAAGAAGCACCTTGGAACTGAAGCCGGCAACTCTACAAATGTCACTAATTGCCTTTTCTTAAGGTTAATTGGAGACCAATTACACTCGTCCACTTTGTGTACCACAGAAATTTATCGCACAAAGCAAGTGCATTCATAAACCCTTCAACAATTTTACAGCCAGTCCACCCACCTTTTAAATAAGTTACGACATGCAGCTGAGAATTGGCCCAAAGCGTCCAGCAGCGCATGATCACACCTCAGGCAAATTAGGATTTGAAACTTTTACAGTGATTAATCACTGGGTTGGAAATCTAATCGTTTTTTTATTTTTTATTTAAAGAATCGATTATATCGCTAGGTCAGATTAATTACTGCAGCCCTGATGTCTACTCGCATATATCGGTTTACTTTGGCTACGGTTACACTAGTCACTTCAATGCGACTTCTGGCATCCACTATTGCTAGGCTGCATTAAGTGACAGGTCTGGACACGCACTGGATTTGGTCTGCATTGGGATGGGATCTGCCAAACCACTTGGCGAGGTGGCCTAGCACACTTGGCGAGGTGGCCTAGCACACTTTGAGAGGTGGCCTAGCACACTTTGTGAGGTGGCCTAGCACACTTTGAGAGGTGGCCTAGCACACTGAGAGGTGGCCTAGCACACTTTGAGAGGTGGCCTAGCACACTTTGAGAGGTGGCCTAGCACACTTTGAGAGGTGGCCTAGCACACTTTGAGATCGGAATTGCTTGTAGTCTGGACGTAATCAGACTTCTCAAAACGCATTCACCAGAAAAATGTCAATAAACGTGTCCATATCTGAGGCTCGGAGATTATTAGTACGCTGCACAGAACTGTTCTGCGGTACGCTGACGGTAAAGACGAGGCTGCAGCGGTTCACAGATGTGATTGCATGTGTACTTTCGCATTCGGAAATTGAGCACCCAGTCGGAACCCGTGCAATCATGCACAATATGGTTCCACCAGCGCTGGCTACGTTCGCGAACCCATACCCTCCTCTCCACCGAAACAGCCGTTGCACCTAGAAACGCAATGTTACTAGCACGCCTCCGCTACTGCCTCCTGACCAGCACACGCCTTGTGCAGGCCCTACCTCGACTACACAATCTGAACAAAATGAAAAGCAGCACAATATCACCAACACACAAACCCTAAGCGTACAGCCAGTATTTAAATATTGCGCGGGGGAACGAAATCCGAACTGCGATCTGATACAGGAGGTCGCATTGAAGTCAAGTATGGACGCAACTCAATCTGACCTGGTGTGATCGGATGTTGGAATTCCGATTCCAGAAGTCGCACGAAGCGACTAGTGTAACCGTAGCCTGAGAAACATGATGATATACCAGCCGTGGAACCGATTATATCAAGTTCTATTATATTTTATTCTTAATTTACAGCCTGTGAGTAGGCCTACCCTGCAGAATTAGAGTAATCCCTACTCAGTTGGAGTTAGACAGGTTTGTCCACAAAACTTCTGAAGGTGCATTACTTTGTTTCCAGAAACAATACTGGCACTGTACAATTCTTTGTAGTATCTGTAGGCTTTTTGGAGCCTCTGTATCAACAATAGATTACGGCAATATGACATTCCTTAAAATCTTTAGACTCGTTTGTGAAGAATGCACCCCTGCATTTGCCAACCCCTTTCATTACCTTGTACAAACTGGAAAGTACCAAGCCTGTAGAGAGCACTCGATCTATAAGTAATCCTGACACCAGGGTCATGTCACGCGCGACACTTGGCACAGGGTTGGACAGCATTTCCTGGTGATGATGGGGTGGCAATGCAGTACATCGTTGAGGGCCACTTAGTCATAGCACACCTGACGCAAACCACAGCCACTTGCCGAAGGGAAATTTAAGCCAATAGCCAAACGCCTTCCTTGGGGACAGATCTGCATTGACTGCTTTGAAAGAGAGAGTGTACTCCATGTAGTTTTAACTGAAAGAATATATCCAACCGTCGGCCAGTATCTGAGTTTGCAACATGCTTAAAGGCATACTGAACTTTGTTAGAGCATAATGTTGTATAGCTGGCCCCGATACGAGTTGTAATATTCAAGCTCGCCGTCATGACTTGCTCCAGTGGTCAGAAACTGGCTGACGAAGAATGACGTTTTTTCTCTCTCCATTCACTCCCATTGCATGGCGAAACAGGTCTCAAAAGCACACTTTTAGCACATAAACAAATGTACGGTTCTTGATGTTGTGATTTTGTATATCGGCATAATCCGCGTTGTGACATCGTTAACTCCAATGAAAAGGCATTATTAATCTTACTATAAATCACTACCGTGATTTCATTAACTTGATCACTAATGCCCATGATAATTATGAAACGTCACATCAGGGTTCACAAATGTATGAGCGTAAAGTATGACATACTGTATTCATCAGTTTTAATATTTCCTACTGAACCTCTGCCCTAGACACGTACACCAAGATCGCATTCTTGTCAAATAATTCCTGTTAAATCTCTGTTACTACCACTATGGCTGTTTAAATGATCTGCTCTGGGGCTTCAAATGCACTGATATGTATTGTTTGAGGATTGGGGCAGCTTACAAAAGCATAAAAAAACACTTGTGGAATATATCCTGAGGCCACACATCAAACTCAACGCTAATGAGTGATGTGATGACAACCAAATGGGATGTACAACCCCACAAACTGGCTTAACTTAGGCTTGGGGGAAAACACTTTACTACTTTACTATATATAAAATATAAATTAAAAACGAATTAGCCATAGATACACCAAGTATTTTGGCAATGGAGTCCCAGCAGATGGGCTATAATGAACCTTTAAAATTGGATTTTCTCTACATTCACCTTAATGTGAAGTTGTGTTGAAGAAAACGAGATCAGAAACACCCAACAAGTCCAATTACAGATAGTTTTTATGCTCGCTGAAACCCATGAAGTCATTTCCAACAATTTCCTCAAGGCACGGCCCTTCAAAACTCGCTTTTCTCATGTGGTAAGTCATACCACCACACAAGAGTTAGACCTCTTTTTTTCCAAAACGGTTCAGCTATGCATGGGAAACGCTGCAGAAAGCCACTGCTCAGTTTTCATCAGGGCTTATAACATAGGAAATGAAGCCATGGGCCAGTGGAAACCACCACACCGCACCTATAACAGTGCAGGAACCCTGTGCCAAGCTCTTGAAAAAGAGATTTGTTTTTTGTTTTGCCAGAGCTAAAGCCAGGCTATATTTACATTTGGGGGGGGGGACTAATAATGTAGCAAAAATCATAATGGTTTCCAGGTTTTTACATTTTAGCTGTAATGGAAGTTACTCCTAAAGGCTTTCGCTCTGCGGAGATCAAATCCATCTCACCGTCGCTCATACAAAAGAGGACAAACGGAACACTGCGGTTCTTTGTTCATGTAACTTTTTACTTTCTTACAGCATGTTAAATTAAACACTTTTGAACCTTGTGAAAGCCCTTATGTCTGCCATCTTCAGCCTTACATCTGATATAGCCTTACCCGATATACCCCAGATATACGCATAAAGTTATGCCAGGCTCTAGTCCCATTCGGGTGAAACTCTCGTTATTTTGCATCTAGCTGTACTGTAACACGCAGGGCCAATCTCATTGTTGATTGGTTCACGATGTGAACCGGCCTATCTCTTTGATTGGTTTACGTCACAAGCCACCCACGAATTTGGGCCAAATCGCTGGTTTTAGAATGCAGAATTTGAGGGTATAAACACAGGGTATGGTGCTGAATTTCTCTCAACAAAGCATGACTGTTCCCCGATATGTTTCTAAAAAAAGTTACCAACTCCAGCTTTAAGTTGAAAACATGTTCGACACAGAAGTGAATATATATATATATATATATATATATATATATATATATATATATATATAATTTTTTTTGTTTAAATAAAGGTATTCCTGAAGGGCACATATCTTTATAGCATGTAGGATAAATGCCTAAAACCTTCTGGTCACAACTCTCGTTTCCTAAACCAGAGTAGCAGTGCTGTCGCTAAGATAAGTCTAGACAAAAAGAAACCCATAAATCTCAACAAGTTATTCGACATATGAAGACAGCGTGTGTTCAGATGCCATTTGCACAGTAAATAATCATTTTAAAAAACCGTTACTAAAACCATAGCAGTTAAATGAGCTTTCTTTTACAAAAGCAGCTGTAAACTTAAGGACAGTTAAACACTTCCTTGATGCTGGACGCTTCCCACAGAATCAAATCAATCAATCAATCAATTTTTATAGCGCATTTTACGAAGGATTTATCACAATACACTTCACAGTTTACCTTGGCCTAAATTGCCACGGAGCAAGCCAGAGGCAACAGTGGCAAAAAAAACTCCCTGGAAGACATGTAGGAAGAAACCAGACTCAGTAGGAGGGGCCCATCCTCCTCTGGCCAGCTCAGGGTGTTGGTTCACAAATACAAAATCGGTCAGTTTCAGACACGTTACATGAAGCACAGAACAACAAACAAACTCACCAAGCCAGCAATAGGAGTGGACAACCTGTTCACCCTCTTCACAATCCCTGGCTTCAGCCTGTTGATCAGACTTGAGAGAGAGGAGAGAGAGAGAAAGAGTTGATCCTGCAGTGAACACAAACAGTAGTAATACGTCTGCACTGGGCTTTTATAACTTCCTTTAATGTTGGCCACCTGGCTTCAGTTTACCAAGCCTCCCCACAGACACAGACATGCAAGTAGTCCTATGCTATAGCACACAGCATTCCTACAACAGGGGGTTCAATGCCAGAGTTGGAATAGCAGGATGCACATTATTTGCATTAGGTTACAGAATATTTAGACAACGGGGAGTGAACAATGCAGCGAACATCTCAGAATTGGCTTTTTGCCATCTAATCGTACTGTTGGATAAGCCACGCGATTTTTCCACGTCAGTTTACTGCTTCTTATTTGCTTTTCTTAATGAAACACCTGTGATCTTTGTTACCGAATTAGCTGCATCCTAATGACCAATTCACACTATAAACTTGCGACAGAGACAGAATTGCTCTAATTGGTCACATGCAGCGGCAAGGGTGCATTGTTGCCCATTTGGAGTGACGCCAATAATTAACCTATTGTTAACATAATGTAGCGAGCGCATTTAAAGACAGACCAGGCGGATCTTGAGGAATACTCATGGCATTTATTGCAAGCCAAAGTTCCCAGCACATAGAGGATTAGACTGACTCAATAGCACGGACTGCAAGCCCTTTTATACTGGACTAGGGAACAATACTTTAAACATATTGCATAACCTAGCTAGTCCTTCTGTGGCTAGCTAGCTACACTACTGTCTAGAAAACACAATATGCACACACTGTATGCACAAGATAACACTACGCTATTATCAGCTAGCTCTTCAATGATGGCTCGTAATGGAAAGATAGAAAAACTCGCTGGACACAAACATCTAGAGTGTCGTTGTTTCCGATTGGTTGGCAGTGCAACAAAATGTTGGCCCATGATGATATTGACCCAGGCCCACATGCGCTTTGCAGTAAGACAATCACTACAGTAAGCATGGAAAACACCTTTAAACAAATTATTAGCTATTTGAATACACATAACAGCATTTATGACATTGTAAACATGGCTTAAAAATGTCAGAGACTGAATTTAGTATTCAAATGTGGAGGTGTTGGTACAGAATGATATTGACTTGTGCTGCTCTCATATGAAAAGTGCTGAAGGTTGTAGGTGAAGACTCTGGGCTCTATCTTGACAATCGTAGCGCATGGTCTAAAACACATGGCGGAAGTCCATTTAGGGCGTGTCCAACTCCACTTATGCTAGTTAGAGGGCGCATATTTTGAGCGCAAAGTAAGGTGCAAGGTGCAAATGGGCTGAACTTAGTCTCTTCATGAATTATAGGTGTGTCTTGGGCATAACATGCAATAAACCAATCAGAGCGTCATCTCCCATTCCCTTTAAAAGCACCTTGGCGGATTGCTAATATAAAGGCAGATCTAATTGGCCTGCTTGTTTAACAAATTTCATTTGATTATACAATGAACAATGAAGCATTGTCAAACATCAATTCCATGAGGCTGTGCTCACAGCAGTCAGATCACAGACAATGCATTTCGCCTAGTGTGCCGTTACGACCCTGGCTCGAAGGGGCCACAACACAAATTATTTCAAACAAAAGACTTAAAGGGCCGCACTCACGATGCAGCATAGGGATGTAACACGTGCATTGCAATATTGATTAATGGCATAAATAGCATTGTTTTGCCTTAATGATGACCAGGGCTGGAAATTAAGCTCACCTACTCGCCTCAGTGAGTAGTTTACATTTCGGGCGAGTACAATTTCAGGACCACTAGTCAGGCGAGTGAAAGTTCTTGGGCCGCGATTTAAGGGAGTCTATTGTGTAAAATGCAACGTGACTGCAGATGATCAGTCCACCTTAAAAAGAGGCGAGGTTCGATTACGTTAGTTGAATGACAGCTGCCTAGTCCAATCTCTAGCCACGAAACACGGCAATCCTGTCAACGTAGCCCCAGAGCTGTAGCCCTAAAGACATTAACGTTACACATCTTGCGTTCTAGCGAAAAGTACTATCCGTCAGTGAAAATGCATCGGTTTTTCACTAATTGTTTTTATCTGTACTATGAAACATCTATGACACATTCTGACACGTTATGGTTTGACTGAATACTTGCATACCGTTTCATGTATAAATAAGTGATTTAGTGAGTTTTGGACACATATCCAGTAGGCTCAACTTTGTGTATTTTTCCCACAATGAAGCTACGTTAGCTATAGGCTACGTTATTAGGCCTGTGGAAAATGTTTGTCATTGGTTTCTAATTAGATGTTCTGAAGAAAAAAAAATATATATTTTGTGTGTGTTTATATATCTTATTTTGTATGCACTATTTAAAATGTATATCTTTTTGCATAATACCCTGTATCCTTATTATATTCTGTTGCCACTTGTTGGCATAGTCTTGGGTCACTTTCAGTTACAAAATTGTAAGTGGTTATATAGGCTATTGTCCATTACAATATACCTATAGTTATATTATTGTGTCACTGATTACAATAGCGCTACTCATAGACTAACAACATAAAAACTGTGAATGTTACGGAACAAATTAATAGAAACATTTGTGTGTTACAAACAGGGCTAGTAAAATTTCAGCCGGGCTAGTGGAAATTTTAGTCTACTAGCCCGGCTGGGCTTCACCCTTCGGATTCACCCTGACGATGACACTTTATTGACACTTATTGTTGGGAACCCATAGATTTATGCATATTTTCCCTTGTTTTATAATGTCCTGCTTATGTAAATATGACCAACGCATTTTTGTACTGGTAGCTTAATGCTTTAAATCAAGCCCACTTTCCCGGGATTCCACGGACAATGATCTTTTCCGGGGCAGACATTTGTTTATTTTTGGGTAAAAATATGAATCCCTATTTCATAATATAATCTTCATATTTTTATCCATGCTTGTGTGTGCACCTGTGTGTAGGCTAACAGACAGGAGGGTGTAAGCGTGTTGTGCACATGCCTATGCAGATGCACTTATATTGCACCATTAAAATAACATTGGAACAAATGTGACATGACTTAAAACCAGGTTTGTGGTGGTTTTAGCGCAAATGCTTTCTGCTGGCTCAAAATAGCAATACACCAAAAATCATCCTGGTCTCATCTTAAGACCAACCCGCCCAGTTCATTTGCTATGGGCGCAAGTTCACTTGGTATTTAAGTAACGTGAGTGCTGGATGCTAAAATGACCACTGTGTCGGTCTGAAACTAGCAAAGACACTTGCGTTTGGGTTACCGCCGCTTAGCACCAGGTGTAAGATAGGGCCCTCTGTGTTCATGGTACATGGAGCACTGTTATTTCTGGGTAAGGAGGGCGGAGTTAATTTTAGACCAGTAAAATCACAATGCCGTCTCCAGTCCCCACAAGGAGGTGCAAAGGTGGAGATTCTGTGTCCAACTGTAGCAATTAGCCTGCTGAGTCACAGGAATGGCTCGGCAGCAACTATCCAGAGATCGCCCACACCTTGTCCAGTCCAATAAATTAGACCGTCAGCTCAGAATCCCCGGAGTGTGAAAGCCCGGCTTACTGGCATCAATCACAAACCTCCACCCACATAAAATTCCACCACCACCCATCCCCATCCCAAGCTCCGCCCCTCTGTGATGGCCTTACCCCCCCGCCTGAGTTCTGACTGATTTCTCAAAGCAGATCCTGCAAGATTCTGCTGCCTCACCCAGTTTTCAGTTACTCTCACCCTGCTAGAGTTTTACACAACATGCTCTGCTCATATTTGTATTGCATACTAATACTACCTACACAACTAGCCTATGGCTGACAGACATACCTATTGTTTCAATGAGGAAGACTCACCTATGGTTTCAATAAGGAAGACTGGCCTATGGTTTCAATAAGCCAGACAAACCTATGGTTTCAATGAGGAAGACTGGCCGATGGTTTCAATAAGCCAGACAGACCTATAATTTCCATGAGGAAGACTGGCCTATGTTTCCAATAAGTCAGACAGACCTATGGTTTCAGTAAGACAGACTGCAACCAGGGTTTGAAATTAACACTTGCCACCAGCCAAACATTGGTAAAATTTTGATTGTGGCTGGTAAGATTTTCTAATCTAGCAGCCACTTTGGCAGGTAACTAACCAGGTTGTGTTAAATTCTAAAAGGTAATGCGGCTGGTAAAATGTTTAATATGGCTGGTGATGTAATCCACAAGGCACCCTGGACAGTAAAGTTAATCTCATGCCATGACTGCAACAGTGCATCGGTTTCACCCTGACAAAATTCAAACTTCACACTTTCACCCCCCACTTTCTGCCGTCTTCTCCGCTCAGAAACGACTGGAAGACCTCAGGCAGCGCGAGTGTGGCCCACAACAGGCACAAATGCACCGCATCCACCCTTAACGTCCATACATTTATTTGCATTGAACCCAATAGCTCAGCCTATCCCAAGGAGTGTAGCCCCTACACGCATAGGACACGGGCACACTGTACTCCTGGGAGTCGCGTCCGCTAAACGCCGTAACGTACACGCGAGGCGGCGGTACTCACTCGCACAGCAGGACTCCGTTTTCCAGCGCTGATCGAAAGCTGCTGCTGCCAAAGCGCTTCTTGGTCACCTCCTGTGTGGGGAGGAGACAGTGATCAGAGGGGGAGGGGGGGGGGGGAGGTGATTGATAGACAGCGAGGGACCGCGGGCTCAGTTGCACTCCCACAGCATTTCCCTTCCTCCGCCTGACGCCGCGGTCCCCGACGCAGACGGCTGTGGGGCGGCTGCCTTTGGCTGAGCCCCGGGTTTCGTCTCCTTTTCGTTTCCCAGCTTTCCGCGAAAGGCGCTGGAGCCGGCCAAGCCCCGACCACGGCGCGCACAGGCGTCTGGAGGAATGCGGCGGTGCCACCGAGCGCCAGGCCCGAGGCTCCCCCGCTGGTCTCAGGGGGGCATTGGCGAAGAGAGCCGCCATTGTTGAGGCCCACAGAGGCGACACAGGGAGCCGTTTGTGTTGCGTTCACAGTGCCGCGGTAATAATGTGAGAAGCATACACGCCATCGCCTCATCACAATCACTTTATAACACATTCATACCAGCAAACAATGACATCATACTGAAAACAGAATATTCCCGCTTGTGTGCTAAACAGAAGCATCCAAGCATAAAGACTGTGTGTGTATGCTTTTGTGTGCATGCGCGTGTGTATATACGTGTCAGGCTTAGTACTTTCTTTTAACCACGTGGCACATATTAAGTAAATATTATATTAAATTACTGCAGATGAATGAAGAATTAACAAGACTAGGCAAGCCTAGGTCAGCCCGGACGCCTGTATGCAGCCCGTGAGAAACACATATGCAATTTATATATTGTAATAAAAATGGACATCACATTTTTTTGTTTAGATGCCACATTAGTGTAGTTCATAAAATAAAAATTTATCAATCGTTAGGACACATAGGGTAGGCAGAGACGACAAGATATGATACTAAAAACAATCCACTCATCAACCAATAAAACATCCTGTACGTTAGCACAGATTAATTTACCAAATATTTTTTTTCTCACTTTAAAATCTCTCTGGTAGGATAAGGCAGAGGTGACGAGATAAAATAGCAATCACGTGGCTGTTTTGATAAAAGCGTGTTTCCATTGAAGCATGTGCGTAGGATGTGTGTGTTTTGGCGACGCAGAGCAAATTTGCAAGAAGTAGCCAACATTATTTCCTCTAGTGACATTCTAGTGACATTATTTGAATTTCTCACACACACACACACACACACACACACACACACACACACACACACACACACACACACACACACACACACACACACACACACACACACACACACACACACACACACACACACACACGATACAAGCGTTAAGACAAAATATTACATGTCTAAGTGTAGGATGTCGTTTATATATTGTGATAAAAATGGAAATCACATTTTTGTTGTTTAGATATCACATTCATTTAGTTCATAAAATATAAATGTATTAATCATTTTGTTAGCCTATATGGAGAGTTGAAGTTGTTTTAATGAATTGTTGACATTTTCTGTACACAGAGAATGCACACTGACAGCATTCTCACAAGCTTTTTTTATTTGCTCAAAAACAATATCTCAATAACAATATCCTGTGATCTATTTGGAGTTGGCTTGTCTCCACACCTCCCCAAAATAGAATATTTACTGAAACGCAGCGTCCAGACAGAACAAATCAATTCCAACAGTAGCTTATGACACCCACAAATAGCCTACATACGTTGTCTTTTATGTAGGTGGTTTAGGTCTGATCGGTTGTTTGTAATGAATGATTATTTTGCTGCCGCCTTTTTCCCCCCGAAATTACTCAAAAAACCCCTGCTTTTAACCCTTTCGCATGTACCATCACAAATATGTGATCATTCCAGAACTGGCCCAAAAGCGTACCATCACAATTATGTGATTAGAGTATCATTAGAACATTCATTTGAGAATGTTGTCACAAGGGTCACTGCCTTCTAAAGTGAAAACATGCGGTGCCTACAAGTCGTTTATTATATATAATACAAATTATATTACTATAGTTGTTATCATCAGAGTAGTCATCTAGTTTCTTTTGTAGCCTACTGTATAGGGTGACCATATATATATATTTTTTTTTTTAAAAAGAGGACGGGGCAGGCAGACGCTATGCCATTTTGAGTATTATAAATAGGATAGTCTCAGCTTTCTGCCGATGGCAATATTATCTTTCACAATTGTTTTCAGAGATGATCATAGGATATTTATACTCACTTCAACAGTGATGGTTATACCATAATATTCAGTATAATAAGGTACGCACTAGTATTCAATTTATTCTGTCTACCAATATACATTTTATACACAAGATCACAAACCATTTACTGGTACCTTAACTGTAGAGCCAACTGTCACCTATTTGAAAATATGCTGAAAAATGCACTTACATACTTACATTTAAGATTTGCAGGCAAACTTATTTCCAAAACTCATTTTTGAAAATGCTTTCCGAATATTAATGTGACCCTATAAATTCAGACTGACAAAATGGAATGTTGAAGCAGTGTAGATGATGATGCCAAATATTCTAGAAGTGCCACATAAGAAAAAGGTAATCAACTTGTATTCTGTACAGTATGTGCTAAGCTCATGCTCATCTACTCTAATAGAAAAATAGCTTATTAGGTAACTGTACCATAAAAGGCTTCTTTCCATGTCTATCTCTGTAATCAACAGAAATAAATCAACCACATGCAAATGCCTATACATCAGTACAATGGTATGTTGAGAACATTTCTCATGGCTCTCCGATGCGTTCACATGATGGGGCCCTAAAGCCAGTATCACAGCGCTGTGATCTCTTAAAGGGATAGTACAGACTTTTGGACATAATGTCTCAATTACGACTTACCCATGATGTAGTTGATTGATGGAAACCATTTTCAGCTAATTCCAAGCTGTCCCTTCTTTTGGACATACACATGTTGCTAATGCTAGCGCAACTCTATGGCAACCGGTAGCATCCACTACCAAACGCACTTAAACACTCCACAGTGCACCCAAAGCAAATAAAATACGACGACAGTCGGGTTATACCATAATTTTTTAAGTCAAACTATCGTTGAATCCTTTACTTTGTGCTGACCTAATATTCTCTGTGGAAGTACGGCGGCGGAGCAAACGTGGCCACTGCAACTTCTTCGTTTCTCTTCTTTGTTGTTGTAGTCAACCAGTGCCGGCAATACATTCGTAGGTAACATAAAGTATCGCTCCCCCGATAGACTGTCGTCGTATTTTATTTGCTTTGGGTGCACTGTAGAGTGTTTAAGTGCGTTTGGTAGTGGATGCTACCGGTTGCCATAGAGTTGCGCTAGCATTAGCAACGTGTGTATGTCCAAAAGAAGGGACAGCATGAAATTAGCTGAAAATGGTTTCCATCAATCAACTACATCATGGGTAAGTCGTAAATGAGACATTATGCCCAAAATTCCGAACTATCCCTTTAAAGGTACGGTACTATAAAGCCAGACACCCTTACCACCCTTACCTTACCATCTATCACAGGATTCAACAGGCTTCCCCGTCTGTAGCGTAACAAACATTTGCCTTTATACTGTAAATTGATAATATGGCTTTTCCCGGCAAATAACTCAAATGATATAATAGTATCATCTGCGAGCCAATATATAGCTGATGTATCTGCAAATTTGCCGTCGGTGCAGATGCAGCCATTTCAGTTCTGTGGTTGTTGATTTACAACGGCAAACATCTGAAAGCTCCACGCTGCAGTATGGTTTTCCCGATTAATCTGCTCCATTGTCTCCCACAATCCTGTTTTTCTCCCAGAAGACCCTCCACGCCCAGTACAGAGGCGGACGGGAAACAGGTCGGACTGGCTGTGCAGAGACCAGCCCGAGTCTGACTGACTGATCGGTCAGGGCCCGTTTTCTTCCCATTGTCTGCTTGACTTTAAAGTGCAGCTTCAAAAGAACACGTTTCATCTGCTGTACAATAGAAGATTAAAATAAACATCACTTTTTTTGTGTGTGTTTGTTTTTAGCTTCCCTGACAACTGGATATTCATTCAACCAGGTCAAGCTGCACTTAAAAATAAAGAAGGATTTCTTAAATATTACAATATGTTGATTCCGGTTTCACTCCAAATTACCAATAATGACCCCCCTCTACCCCCCAAGCCTTGTGGCTCAAAGTTATGAAATATACAGCACACAACGCAATGCAAACGGAGATTGAAACCGAACTTGATTCCTTTGTACTGAATTGACAGGCAGCTATGATAGCTTGTGGCTAATTTTAAACCATGCACACATACTTCAGCTAGTTTTAGCCCTGACATTCGGGTGACAACCATATGTGAATTGTGAACATTTAGAAAATACATTTTTAAGATTTTTTTTATTGCGGGTTTCAATTTTATGACCGCGAGTCCAAACCCCTGTTAGCCAATGTCATTATTTCCAATGAATAGGATCAATGTACCTTTATTGACCTAGCTGGACAATCTCTCAATAACCACATACAACATTAATTAGGGGTTTATCCAAAGTAAAAACACTTCCATCCAGATCAAACAGACTCATGCTGTCATGCACACACACACACACACACACACACACACACACACACACACACACACACACACACACACACACACACACACACACACACACACACACACACACACACACACACACACACACACACACACACAAAATGTTTGTAAATACACAGAATTAAAGTTTTTCTCCAGATCACAGATCCATTACTAGCAGCCACAAATACTAACAATACTGTGCAGACATGGCTTGCTCTTAGATTGCACCTCTCTACATTGACGTGAAATAATGACCCCTGCTGTTATATTTGAAAACCTCATCTAGAAAAATGAAAGATTCTTCTGTTAAACATTTTCCCAATCATCTCAAGTATAAACGTGGCCTTTTCTCTATAATTGTTAGTCACTCAAATGTTATATTGACAACACCCTACTTCAGCATGCAGATAAAAATGAGCTAGTACAACTAGTGACATGTCGAGTGCATACCTCTGCCACCCATGACTGCTGTCATAGCAACCCCAAACACAGCCAAACATATGCACACCAAATAAGATTATCTGCAGGTTTGATGAGGAAGTACCATTCCCTTTAGTGCGATAGTGAAGTATCTATAAGTTTAATTAAAATCCCTCCTGGCATTTTGTGAGTTACACTTTTCACACTGACAGACAAACAAAAAAAGTAAAGACCATCACCCTTGGAGATACACACGTACAAAGGAGCCTTTTTCATAACCTCTACTCCACCTAGTGGTGGCAGAGATAATTCACTCAAAAATCACACCATCTTACCGACTGCAAGGTTAAAAACCTGAACAGCTCTCAATGTTTCTCGCATTAGAGTGTTTTGCTTACTGCCGAAGAACGAGACCAATTCAGCAGTTTGGAGCAGCCCTACGCACAGCACTGAACATGTTGCGTTAGATATGCCCTAAATTGTAATAATGTGTGCGCTCCAGTTCAAAACCAGGAGAAGGTGATTTCTGGTGGAAAGTCAAACCAAGCACGCTGTGATACATGTGGATAAATATCCGCCTGAGTTCATGAGAGTATGAGCCCGATACCCTGTGGTGATTATTTTGAGGCCTTATGAAACGGCTCGGTCTTAAAAATTTCTGCGCTATTGATCACGTTTACGATTATAATTTACTTACGAGGCAGCAACACAAGCAATTTGGCATGATGCAGCCATCCATCCCTTAAATGTGGTATATGAAAACCAATGTGTATTTGTTGGACTGTATGCTGCGGGCCCACTACGAGTGACAGGAAAATGTACTTTAATGCACCTCTGAAGCGGGATTAAACATCACTCGCTGGCTGGCTTACATGATAAACGAAAACTTCACAGCACACAGTCCAACCCATATGTAATTATGCATGTTTGTCTTGGAAAGTAATATAACCAAACATAGCTTGATTTTCCTTAAGTCATAAAAAACTTTGCCTATATCCGTTTTAAAACAGTTGTGCTTGGCAAAACTGGTCCTCCAATTTGTCACTGTAATGCTTTTGCCATCAAGAATTTCACCAACATCTCAGATTTCATAAGCACTGACTTGACTTTGAAGCAAGAAAAACCGAAATGGCTGTGTGATCAGCATTTGCAAATAAGAGTTTATAAAGCCAGGAACGTTGTATTGACACGCTATTTGCTCAGCTGACAAGTACCCACACTTGTACAGATTGTTTATTCTGAAAGCACAAAGATAATGACAAGTAGCAAAGATAACAAAATTGAACACGAAATATTTAACATTGTTTATGTTTATGTTTTATGTTGTCCAATTACTTTTGGTCCCCTAAAATGGGGGGGACTATGTATAAATTGGCTACAGTTGCTACACGGTTCACCCGATGTGGATGTAAAATCCCTCAAATTAAAGCTGAAAGTTTGCACTGTTCCATTTCAAATCCAATGTGCTGGAGTACAGAGCCAAAACAACAAAAAATGTGTCCCAACAGTGGGGGGGTTGAGATCACAGATCCCCTACAGTATGTACAGCACCCCGAGGATTTAAGGAAATGTTTTTTTCCAATAGTGACTGGTTGATGAGGCACAGACCACTACAGTACAAACCCAGAATATTTTACATTTAAAACAGTCACAGATGTGCGCAGCGTAGTGTCACTATTTATGCTGCTCTTCATCCAGCGTTTGGCTTGAACGCACAAACAAAAGTGGTAAACTGTGCTCCAGAGGACAGTATATAAACAAAGTGAAAACAGAATCCCTTTGAGATCTGAATTGCACAGGCCTCTATTACCTTTGGCTTGCAGATCAACCATCACACCATGGGAGTCAGTTCTTTGTTTGCATGTTCTTAAAAGACAACGTTCCCAATTTTATACCCCCAGTGTAGTACAATTAAAAAGACGCTAAACTGTGGGTGTGATCAACCACATGAAATCGGCACCGAACCAACTCCGTCTCCTGAATGATTGGGCATTCGGGTCAAACAAGTCACACTGTACCCAGTCTCCACCTGTTATTAAAATTTGGCAATTACAAACCCCAATTCCAAAAAAGTATGTAAAATACAAATAAAAGCAGTGATTTGTAAATTCTCTTTTACATACATTCAATTGAAAACTGTGCAAAGAAAAGATATTTCATGTTTTACCTTATGAACTTTATTTATTTTAGTAAATATACGCTAATTCTGAATTTGATGCCTGCAACACGTTCCAAAAAAGTTGGGATAGGGGCAAAAAAAAAAAAAAAGACTGGGAAGGTTGTGAAATGTTAAAAAAACACCCGTTTGGAACATTCCACAGGTAAAAGGTGATGCTATCATGACTTGGTATAAAAGGAGCATCCACAAAGTCATCAGGCTTTTACAAGCAATGATGGATCGAGGTTTGCCACTTTGCAAATAATTGCGTGAGCGAATAGTCCAACAGTTTAAGAACAACGTTTCTCAACGCACGATTGCAAGGAATTTAGGGATTTCACTATCTACCATAATATTATTAAAAAGATTCAGAGAATCTCTGTGCATAATGGGCAAGGCCGAAAACCAATATTGAATGCCCGTGACCTTCGATACCTCAGACGGCACTGCATTAAAACCGACATGCTTCTGTAATGAATATAACCACATGGGCTCTGGAATACTTCGGAAAACCGTTGTCAGTAAACACAGTTCATCGCTGCATCTACAAATGCAAGTTAAGACTCTTAACTTATTATTTAATAGGCTATTCACCATTACATACACTGCCCGGCCAAAAAAAAAGTCGCCATTGCACCCGTCATGCATAGTGCCCACTGTACAAGCCTCTGGAGGCAGTGTTATGATCTGGGGTTGCTTCAGTTGGTCAGGTCTAGGCTCGGCAACATTATGCAGCAATAAAATGAAGTCAGCGAAGTACCTAAATGTACTGAATGACCAGGTTATCCCATCAATGGGCATATGCCAGGATGACAATGCCAAGATTCTTCGGGCTCAAATTGTGAAAGAGTGGTTCAGGGAGCATGAGGAATAATTTTCATACATGAATTAGCCACCAGATTCCTGACCTTAACCCCATTGAAAGTCTTTGGGATGTGCTGGAGAACACTTTACGGAGTGGTTTGACTCTCCCGTCGTCAATACAAGATCTCAGCCAAAAACCTATGCTACTCTGGATGTAAATAAATGTTGTGACATTGCATAAGGTTGTCGAAACAATGCCACAACAAATGCGCGCCGTAATCAAAGCTAAAGGCGGTCCAACGAAATATTAGAGTGTGCGACTTTTTTTTTGGCCGGGCAGTGTATTTACAATCCTGTTCTTGTGTGAATCTAGCTAGGGAAAAATGAAGATAATTCCAGAGTAGTTCGGTTCCATGACAAATTCACATGAATAGCCTACGGTCTCCTTCATTTATATAATAGTTTCGGAACATCGTCTCTGCACAAGTTAAAGACATGACAAGATGGCGGGTTGGTCAGGTAACCGTGCTGCGTAGAGCAGCCTAACCCATGTTGCCCCTTTCACACCAAAGCCGAGCCCGACACGCGTAAACCAGGTTGACCAATTCACACCAATGGCAAACACCTGGGTCGTTGCTTCGGTGTGAAAGGGGTACAAGTCAGGGGTGCCTTACCCAAAAGGGCCAGTGTGGGTGCAGGTTTTTGTTTCAGCCCAGCACTACGACACCCGATTCAAATATGATATTGGTTCATAATAATATTTATAGAAGATCATTAGTAAGAGAAGCTTGAGTGCTATGTATTTAATATCCCATGCCTTGCACACGCAAGTATACTACTTTCTCCTCTATTTTGTCTAAGATTACTTTCTGAATGCTCTCGTAACAATCTAAAGCGCTAGGTTCTGATTCAACAAATTAACTAATCATGGTCTTCAATCAAAACCTTGATACCGTAAGTTGAATCGGGAGTCGTAGTGTTGCGCTTAAACAAAAACCAACACCAACACTGGCCCTTTTTGGATAAGCCCGGACAACCCCTGCTCTAAAGCAATGCCAATGGTAAGGGAAGAAAACAATGATTTAAAATACTCCATACCCCTGGTATGGAAGTCCTCATAAGGCTGGTATTGAGTCTGGACTGTGCCAGCGCAGCCTGTGGCCAGCAGCCCTGCAGGGTGAAGCACAGTTGACTGTCACATTGCCCAGGGAGAGGAGGGGTTTCATTCGGCCAGAATAAGAGCGCCTCTCCGTGAACCAGCGACCCCCACTGGTCAATCGAGGACCTGCAAGTCCACACGTTGAGCTACACGCGTAGAGTCTTCCTCCGACTCAGGTCATGTCCGACTGACATTGTGTGCTTCGGAGGACGAACACGTGCTCGTCTGCACTCTCCTGAACCAATAGCAGAGTTCACAGAAATTATACATATGGCAAGACATTCCAAACTGAGGAGAAACAGGGAAAGGCATTAAAAAGAACATTTTCAAAAATACTCTTGGTAGCAGGTATTATAAATAATCTTGCAGGAATTTGTCTAATACCAGCAGGGCACCACTCCACAGTGGGAACCAGCACTTCAGGGCATGTAACCACTGTTTAGTAATATCAAAGAACTTGAATAACACGGACTTGACCTTGGTACAATATCGGCCACAACTCACTTTTGTGTAAAAGAATGCCGAGGGGATAATAGGGAGTTTCTGATTTCATGGAGAAATTCCTGCTTTTCACAAGACTGCATCATAACCATCATCCATTTAAATTAAATTTTTTTACACGAAACCAACTTGAATGACAAAAGCTGCAGAAACTGCTATTTGTTAACCATTTGCCCCTTCTACTTCAGGAAAAAAAGGGGCCTAATCCTTTAGTCTTTAAAAACAGACCTGAGAAAATCTGACAGGCCTCATGTTTCTTTGCCCGAGGCTTTTGTCTGAGTGGGTTATAGGTTAACACAACGCAGCGAGGACCCAACCGATGGTTCATTCAAACCAGGATCACTGTGACATCCTCTCAACTTTGGTCTGTGTGAACATGTAGAATCCAGCGCGTGACCAATTGCACCTCCAAAGTGACAGTGAATTGATTGAATCCGCATGGATTTGGAGGGACAGAAAAACATTCCAAATTGGAAGGACCCCCTCCCCTCCCCACAAAAAAAATTAAATAAATAAAAATACTGAGGGCAGAAACAGACTCTACAGGCTTTCCACAAATAGCCTGGAATACAATATTTGAAAACATAAACGGCCTCATAGCTGCCCAGGAAATGCGGTTACGGTTTAGTAAGCTTTATTATAGCGCAGACTATTTTCCATAAAGCCACAGACGACTATTTAGCCCATTCAGACTCTATTCTAGCATGAAGACAAGAATGGATCTCAGATGGCACGTTCTGATCGGTGCCCTTTTCAGTTCTTAGCCAGACAGTGTATAAATTCAGAATTTTTTGAAATGAAACCGATAAAGACTACATAAAATGACCTTCTGTGACAAAACGGTCCATCGTGCAAGAACAATTTAGCACAAAAGGAATTAAACTAACATGCTGTATAATAATATAATGTATGAATTGCAGCCAAAGGTTCCTCACAGTTGAAGATAAAGTTAATCTAAAATAATTAAATGGAAAAAGCAATAAACCAGTGAAATGGACATAAAAATATAAAAGCAATTTCAGAACTCTTGAATCTCTTGAAAATTTGGGATAGAAAGGTAGACAAATTATGGGAAAAAAAACAAAATGAGCACAGCATTTCTTGCAAAAAGCCATTTTTTTAGGAAATGTTTCATTTCTTATACAGTACATGCTTTCTAAGCCAAAATAGGTAAACATAGGCTATATTAAAGGCCTGACTTACTAAGGCCTTGAGCATATGCAAAAGTAACCTTTTAGCACACGCAAAACCAATAACATGACCAATGATTGGTCATAGTATTTGTTTTGCACCAATCATTGGTTATTAGTTTTCCGTTTGCTAAAATGTTTTGCACATGCTAAGTCTTAGTAAATCAGGCCCTTATAACACAAATTCACTCAGTTATTCTCACAATTAACTCACGTTATTGTAAAGAACAAATACATGCTGTTTCACATGACCAATAAAAAAAGCTATAAACCAATAAGAACAATAACTCACAGATCACATGGCTATAATCGCATAAAGAAGATCATGAAAGACAATGAACTGACCGTTACCAAGCAACGTACTTCCTGTTCACGGTCTCAAAATTAAAAAACAACAACAAATGGTGAAGAGCTAAAGTACATTAAATATCCTAAAGGACTGATGAAAACTAAACAAAATCAATACCAAGTAACATGCTTGTGAAATCATTCTAAAGATTTGTTTAACAAAAATACCCCCCCCCCCCCCCCCCCCGAAAATGTTTCACATAAACTTTAGCTCTTTCCTTACCTTGCATTCACTTGCGAACACTTGAGTCTGTCCAAGGTAATATATAGGCATATATATATATTTTTTTTTTTTTTGCGTGACAATTTCTGTAATGTCCTTTAGCACCAGCTAAAATTAACTTAATAAAGCATCAAGGGCACAAGCTTCTCCTTAGTTTCTGGCTGCAAGCACGTTTAAATGGCCATAGCCAGCAAATCAGCCAACACATGTTCTAATGACCTTTGGCCAGCTCATTAAGTAGCATGCTCTCTAATGCTCAGAGAAAGGCAACAATTGTTTATTATGGTATTCTAACTATTCAAGATTAAGTGTTTCAAAATGTGTGCAGAGGCGGGGGGGGGGGGGGTTGTTTCTCCTCTCAAAGGCAGCCGAGCTGAATCTTAGCGTGGCACGGACGCAGCCGTTTAAAAAACCCAGCGTCTTGTCTACTCGTTAAGGATAAGGAAAACGATACCATCGTCGTCAGCAGAAACAAGCCCCAGAGGACCACAGTAAGCGCGATTTGGTTCCACACGCAGGAGCACCTTGTCACCCTGTGGCTTCACTAGCCTGGAAACCCTTTAGGAACTCTATGGTTTTTTTAAAAATCTTTTTAAATATTGGGACCCAAATTAGAAACACTTTTTAATATCGGGACCCAAATTAGAAATTTGCTACCTGTCAGGCACCTGTCACACATACTAGCATAGTCTAGTGGAGTACAGACTCATTCTGGGACCCAACTCATACACTACCATGACCCATTTTGGGTCCCGAACCATAGTTTCAAAAACACTGCAGTACACCAATTTAAATGAACAGCATCAAAACCAACAGGCCACATCACAGACCCCATAGCAGAGCTCCTGTTAATGATCAACAGTCTTGTACCAGCCCAACGAGCAGTGGCACTGAACAGAAAGGATGCAGAACCAGCACCTCCAACACAAAATGAATCATTAACGCTCCCTTTCTCAAGCCCTCTCGTGTCAGTGCGTCTGGGGTTTTGCCACCATTTGGCAAAAGAAGTCAACTCCAAGGCAACTCGAACCCTTCGCGGGTCGACCGCGGTAAGTGGATTTATGAACGCTGTGCAATCAATTAAAAGGGCTTAGCACTCGTGCTGCTCACGGCATTCGACAAACCCTGTGGCAAGTGCACTGGCGGGCCCACTTCTTAGCGGCGGGCCGCTTTAAGAGGCTGTCAGGCTCCCGGCCTGGGGGGCATCAGGAATAGCTGGGCCCAGAGCAAAGGAATCTGGTGCAGGAATGTCTCCATGTGACTCAGTGCAGAGATTTCCACAGTTTTAACACCCCCCCCCCCCCCACCACCCGACCCTGTTAAGTGTGCGCTCCTGCCTGACAGCGTGTTAATCATTTGGAGGCGGGGCGAGCGCTCGCAGGGGAGTAATCAGGGCAGGCCTGCCCCGCGATGCCCCTGCCAAGATCCGCGGGGCCACTACAATGATCCAGTGTCCCAGCGCGAGAGAGGCCCGGGCCCCTGCATTCAGATTCACCCCTCATGAAATAAGAACAATATTTGTTTAGCTACAGCCAGTGTTCGGCCTCTCCAGCAGCCCGCCGGGAGGGGGGGGGGGGGGGGGGGGGGGGGGCGATTCACAGGGGCGAGGAAAATCCTCACCATTCCGCCCTTTCAGTGGAGAAAATTACGAGGTGACCTGGGAGGGGTTTTCATGGAACAGGCTGGCTCCAAATCCGCAGCGCTATAAATCGTATTGCTTTATACACAACTCCATTGTTCACTTGTGCACCTGGCAGAAGGGAAAAAAAAAGACTGCACCCCAAAGAGTCCCCCTCTAAAAAACACAAAACTTTCCCTTGCGTTTGTATTGTGTGGCGGGTGTAGCATAATGGTTAGGGAACTGGGATTGTAGCTGAGAAGTTGGGACTTTAATTCCCAGCTGGGGCGCTGCCATTGTACCCTGGAGCACAGTAACCAACTTCAATTGCTTCAGATATCTAGCTGTGTAAAATGGCTCGCATATAAAAAAAAATTTGAATCTGGCTGTACAGATGGCTCTGGATAAGAATAACGACAGCTAAATACCCAAAATTTCAATTTAACGTATTGCACTACAAAACATGGTAGGGGGGTCTTTAATGAACAAGCCTACATTTATCCACACCGACAAATGCGAGTGTGCTTTTTCCATTTTAGGTGATCACAGTTCAAATCTACAACCACTGGAGAGAAAAAGGCAAGAGTCCTGCAGTGCAGTACCGTGTTGAGCATTGTTCATTATTAATTTTTCAGGTCTGATTTTTACTGAAAATGTTCCGAATATGGGGTCAGGATTAAAAACTGCAGCTTTCCATTTAAGGAGATTATTCTGTCAGAATTCTCGAAAGCACGTCTTGAACAAGCATGCAGGCATAATGGCATTATGTGGAAAGACACAGCAGTTCATTCCTGTCTTGAGCAGCCTCCATCCAGGCACGGGAACAAGGCAACTCAACACAAGCATGGATCTCTATGGGAATTGGGGGATGGGTCTAGATTTATCTGTAAATTACACTGGAACAGCATGGAAACACATGGTTGGTGAAATGGATCCAAGTCATCAAGAGTCTGACGTATCAAACAAGCCTTAAATCATCACTCTGCTGCCAGAAATACAGTAGATATGGATGGATAACTTGAAGGGTTTCTTCTCCCGACTTATTTTTCCATAGAGTTCAATAGGAAAATTTGTCAGGAGAAACAACCCTTAAAGTGATCCATCCATATCTACTGCATATCTGGCAGCAGAGTGATGGTTTGAGGCTCATTTAATACCTCAGACCCTTGATGACTTACAGCCACTTTACCAACCATGTATTCCATACTGTTCCAGCATAATTTACAGCTAAATCTAGTCCCACCCCCCAATTCCCATAGAGATCCATTCAAATGCAGAGACGTTACAGTATCGCTTGTAAGAGTACCAGAAAATAAGATATCAAGAGTCTTTTGATGTTGTTGGGTCACAGACATCAGGAAGTCATGGCATGCAAAGGATATGTGACCAAATATTAAAAAATGATTACTTTATTCGTATATATAAATGCAGGGGCGCCAATAATTGTGGCACATGTGGTTTTGTTAAATGCGTCTGTCAAATAATTGTAATGTAACGTAGGTTTGAGGGACCTTCCCGTGACAACCATTGGAGGCAGAAACTTTCCTCGTGACAACCACGGAGCTCTTCTGTGCGACTGACGTCCCCACAAAGTTCAGACTAAAGCTGACCAATGACAGTGAAGAAATCAAATATAAAACAATGTAAATATAAAAAATAAAACTTACCCAGACCAACTTACACAGCTTACATTCTATACATACAATCCAGCTGGATATTTTACTGAAACAATTAAGACGAATTACCTTGCTTAAGGGTACAACAGCAGTGCCTCACCTGGGAATCGAAGTTACAACTTTGCAGTTACAAACCCAGTTTCTTAACAATACAGAACCGAGAAGACCAGTAGAGATTACAACAGAATCAATGCGGTCAGACTGCTACTGATGAGTTTGGGGAAAAGCAGGTTTGAGATGTAGATTCAAGAAGTAGATTCAACTTTCCCTTGGGTTCATTTTTACAACAAAAAAAACCGGCAAATTACAGTTTGAAAATCGCATTGAATTTTTCGACATACAATAAACTCCAGTTAATTTTTAAAAGAACAGCCCGACTGCAAACTGAGAAATGAGTCAACTGGAATCCCTAACATTCAACTGAGCTCCACAGAACTGGAGTCGATTTAAAAACATGCAAAATGGAGTTGATTGTGAAAAGTTGTAATCTGTAAAGACTCATTTCCAACCTGGGCCATAAGGGTATAATAAAAATTATCATTACATAAATGATCAAAGGGAACAGTTTGTATGAGCCATGTCAGCTGATAATACAAACCCCAATTCCAAAAAAGTTGGAACGGTATGTAAAATGCACATAAAAGCAGAAGGCAGCGAATTCCAAATTTGATGCCTGCAACACGTTCCAAAAAAGTCATCAAGGATCTGAAGTATCAAACGAGCCTCAAATAACCAGATATGCTGTAGATATGGATGGATCACTTTAAGGGTTGTTTCTCCTGACTAATTTTCCTATTGAACTCTATGGAAAAATAAGTCAGGAGAAGAAACCCTTAAAGTGATCCATCCACATCTACTGTATATCTGGCAGCAGAGTGATGGTTTGAGGCTTGTTTGATACCTCAGACCCTTGATGACTTACAGCCATTTAGCCAACCATGTGTTCCATACTATTTCTGTGTAATGTACAGCTTAATCTAGACCCACCCTAAAATACCCATAGAGATCCATTCAAATGCAAAGAGGTTATAGTATCGCTTACCTGAAAATACCTGAGTACCTGAAAATAAGATGATATCAAGAGTCTTTTGACATCCTTTTATACCGAGTCATGATAGCATCACTTGTTTACCTGTGGAATGTTGCAAACAGGTTTAGCAACTTCCTAGTCTTTTTGTTTGCCCCTGTCCCAACTGTTTTGGAATGTGTTGCATCAAATTCAGAATTAGCGTAAATTTACAAAAATCTATAAAGTTGATAAGGTAAAACACTAAATATATTTTCTTTGTGCGGGTTTCAATTAAATATATGTAAAAGAGAATTTACAAATCACTGCTTTCTGCTTTTACATACTGTCCCAACTTTTTTGGAATCGAGGTTTGTACATGGTACCTCCCACAGCCAGCTCATCCAAAAATGGTTGATGGTATCCCTTCTGCAAACATTTTAAACTTGAATCCAAGAGCTGTAAAAATGTGTATTTAACCTCAATGCGTACCAAGCAAACAGGATACATAACAAAACTCCCCCTATTGGAATATATAATTCAGGAAATATACCCCAATGTAGGTATGCAGGTTGTCCAATCAGCAAGGTTTCTTCAACATTTTTTGATATAGAAAGTCAGGGAGTACTAACTAAACCCCAAGTTATTTTCATCCAGATATAACATAAGAAAACAAAGATAAATATTTTGCTATTCTATTCCTGTGCACAGAAGAGTGATTCACGAAAGCAAGGTGGCGAGAAGCATTAAAGCCTTTTAATCAACTATTGTCAATAAGAATACCATAGTCATGACTGAATCTTTCCAACAATCGACATGATTGCAGACAGCAGTATAGCACGCATCTGGGTTTGCACAGACACAGGACACACCCACGCAGAAGAAGCTTCTACTTTAAGCTCATTTTCTTCGGCTCTGTTAGCTACTCTGCGCTCTGGACTTCTCGGAAAATAGCCAGCAGGTCTCGACCTGACTTGCGAAATGAGAGCGAACGGAAGATTAGGTTTTCAGAACAAATCCCCGAGATTAATGAGAGAATTGGACCAATTTGTTTGCTGTCCAAAGATTCCCTCCCGTCCTCTTCAATGAGACCCCTTGAGGTAAATACTTGGTCATGAAGCCTACATGAGTCCAAACATGCGACTGTCACTAAAAACAAACTCTTTGGGAAAAAAAAGCAAGTTATAGTTGTAATACTATATATAGTTATAGGCTATACAAAAATAAATTGTACATGTTTCTCCTTAATGTCCATGTCCGTTAAGTGACCGATTCATGCTGAATACTTCTCCAACCTTGGCATTAATTGGATTCAAATATTTTTCAGGCTTGAAGAAAAAATAAAATACTGCAATCGCTATATTGTGAATATTATTAGGCTGCCTAGATAATGAATTATTAGCAAAAATTGTAAATGCAAGTCAAATAGCAAACTCACACAAATGCAGTTTATGCACCTTTTTACGCTGCATCCTGCACTTAAGAGAAGGGCGTAAGATATACCCCGAGGCAAAAACTATGGAAACGATTTTTGTTTAAAAGGAAGATGATATGCTGTGCTAACTTAAATAGCTAGGGTACCCATTTCTATCAAGTCACTTACACAAAATCCTGCGCGTTGTTGTGAAACGCATCAGACCACTTAACTGAAAAACTGCAACAAACAAACAAAACTACAAAAACAAACAAAATCTAATAAAAAAATTAGGAGACAAGCAAACAAAATGACAGCCCAATTCGCACGGTAGGAAGTTATAAAAACACGGTACACAATACATTTAGTGGAAATAACTTTACCTCTACCCATCTTTGGGCTTCCAAGAAGGCGACCTCGCAGCTGACCGTGGACTGTTCTCGCCACTCCATCCCGAGATCATGCGAACAATCTGCGCTCCTTCGTCCTAATAAACAAACGGAGTAACTAAATAAACAAAGACATAGATAAACTTTATTTCAGACATATAGGTCCACCTCTTTCAGCAACAAATGAACGAGTTACTAGTATCCTTTTTGCATGCACAAAACGAGTCTATCCCCATAACTAACACGTAGCCTCTGTTGATTTCCTGGCTACAAAACCTCAAACGAATATGGACAGAGAAAGACAGTTCATAGACGAAAGCGAAAATTTGTTTTCTTCTCTTCCAAGAAACACCACTAGAAGGTAAGTTAGGTTAACGCGACATCGTATATCCAGTTAACGTTAGTTTGTTAGCAAACAGCCATTGCTGCTAACTACCTGATTACCAGAACCATTTTCTTCATTAATGCAATACATAAATTAACTGAACATCAACTAGGCTACGTAGCAGGTGTTGCAAGAAAAGATGTCATGCAGTTCGCTGAAAATCCTCCACTTTATGTAGATCTGCTAGCTAACGTTAGGCAGGTATATAACATTACGTAGCCTACATACAGGTGATCACCTGCAAACTTCGGTATTTAGCAAAATAACCGGCTTCGCTGTAACTTAAGAGCAGCGGAAGAAATAAATGTTCAACCTCTCGCTGACAAGACCGCATGGCTATACGCCCAACCTGTTATCCGATTTCTCTTTATACAACTTCCCATCCGCCTATGCTCATCTCCGCTTCTCTCACCTTCATATCGGCGAACCCGCTTAATTTATCCTGCCCTCCATCTGGTACCGTACCTCTAGTCAGCTAGCGAGCTCTGCCTATCGCTAGAGTAGCGTTAGCTACCTGCCCAAAGCCAGTAGGCTAATTGTTGATACCTTTTCCTGCCGGCCTCAGATGAAAGCATACAGCAGCAAAGCACGGTGGAAAACAAAACAGAACTGATAAGAAAAAAAACTCTTGATATTGACTTTACTAGGCTACCAACTAAGTTGGCTGCTGCAAGTTTTGTGAAAACACGGCCAGTCTCTGAAAAGTCGAGAGTATGAAGGAAGTCTCGCCCTCTAGCGATTCAAACAATGAGACGGTTTTTAAGTCTTACGCCGGACTAGAGGCGACGAAAGTAGATATTCAATGTCCTGCTCAACGTGGTTGTATGGATGACAAGCTATTTTTATACAGTCTATGATGACAAGTAGGCTAGCCTAATGTAGGTTAAATATGAAAACAAAACAGTGGTTTTCAGTTTAACGTCGGGGCTGCACTCAATTCAGAAGAATGCATAATATAGGCTATTGCGCAGAGTAGCTGCAATAGCCTATTATGTTTTTGCATAATTCATTGTTGCGTGTTAAAACTTTAGAAGCTTTTGAGTAACATTTTTTGCCTTTAACATAGGCCTACTTACTTCACATCGTCTTACTTGTAGGCCAGGCTACTCTGTCCTTCGCCCCCAAAAAGATCATTATGATTTCTAGCTCACGTTTTCCGCTCTATTCCTGGTGGGATGGATAGCCCAGCGAACATGAAACAAATTAACTAAGTTTGTTTGCTTCCCTCTTCTCCCAGATACACCTATTAAAATATTTAAAAGTAAAAATATTTGTTCCGCATAGCCTACGTTAATCTCTCGTCAATATTTTACCATTCCTTCTCTATCTTGTTTTTAAAACTATTATCTTATATTTTGACACAAAATATATTTATATTAATCGCGTTTTTGTCTTTTTATTTTTTCTGAGATTGAGTGTCGTTCAGAAAGTTAGCCTGTGTTGTCTTTTCCTTGTATGGTGATTTTTTTGTTGCTGTAGGCCTAACATTGACAGTCAGTGAATGCAAAGCTCTCAGGTATGGCACTTTATTACGAGTTTACTGTAGTTACAAAAGCAGACATAGCTATCCACAGCAGTGTCACAAGTGATCAAGAAAATTTATTCATTTTGTTGAGAAAAATCACAATTGTTCTTTTGTGGCACACATGGAAATCAGCCATATAGCATGCATCAATTCTCTGTCAGATTTTACCCTTTCGATATATTTAAGGTAGGGTACCTCACAATCTTAGCTCCAAGTGAGAAACGTTGTTAGTTTAGTGTAGGGGCAGTCTGACTGCAAGTAGAACTACATTAATACTGAAGGGTTGAGACTGCCAAATAAAAACAGTTATGTTCAGTAATGTAGACCTAGAATTTTAATCATAATCCCACGGCACAAACCAGTATTTTATTCTGATAGAAAGTGGTTGGAAGAATTAGTATTTTAAAATACATTTTCGTAAGCTGGCCAGCAAATTTTGAGAGAATCAGTTACAGCCTTGCATACATATAACCTGTCTATTCTTCCCCCATCACAATCTAAATCCAGAGAAATGCTAATATCCTAATACTTTCAGCACTTGCGAAGGGTTGGCAGTACATTTTAGATTCGCGTTGATGGCAAATGGGTCACTGGGAAGACTGTTTGACTTCATGCTTTGGAGAGAGCCACGACAGTAAAGCGCAGCTCATCCGGATCCCGGGCCATGAATCTCTGACAGACCTCTGTAGCATCCTGCAAGTTAAAAACGCCAAAACAACACCACACCAAATTATGGATTTAACATGTTTTGAAAAGCCCCCCTCCCCCGAAAAAAAAGATGATTACAGTGCAATTACACTGGGGAGGGCGCTGCGAAAACAACCCAGAAATGTATCATTAGTCATTCAGTACAAGACAAGTTCATATGTAATGACTCTTAATTATATAACTGCCTTTAGTGCAATTTATTTGGATTTTTAAAAAATCTCTTGGTAAAGAACTAATGAGATTGACACTTGCATGATTATACTACAACAAAAAACTAAAAGACATACATTTTCAGTATTCACAGTAGACTCAGAAATTACACCATATATTGTAATCCATAATAAAATCATAAAACAGGCCCGATGAAACAAAGCTAACAGCATAACCTTTTATGCATAACCCAAATTTCATTTAACTCTCTGGACTTCCCAAGATAATAACAGAAGAGGAGTTAATTAACGTTTTTACCTCAAGGAAAGTATCCTCTGTGGTTTTCCCATGGGCAATTGGGAAAGGCTTACGGCCATCTACGTAGAAACAAATAGTAATAGTAGTTAGATTGTTATTGTGCAACAGTGCACCTACCTATATTATTTATGTTTTATATTAGCAGGCATTATTTTCATTCATTCTTCCCATGCACCCGAGGTGATAATTGAACAATTAACTGAGATGACTCCCACAGTTATCTGAATTTCTGTTTGACACATGGCTCCATTGGCCTCTTAGTGTTGTAGGACAAAAATGCATCCAAGATAATAATGTGAGCTATTCTCTGGGCCCTAATCACCCTAACCCTAACCCATTCTTAAAGTGGTTTATAATATATTGAATAACAGACTCTTATGAATTCTTATGGAATTTTCTGTTTAAGTTACTGCTGACCTCACATTGTTTAAAATCATCCAGGCGTTCAGCCCAATGAAGGTGTAGTGAATACAACATAGATGGCTAAACTTACCCAACTCATACAGATTCCCTCCAATATTCGCAAATGCAATAAAATGCAAGTCTACTTTTTCGTCTAAACTTGGGGCCTGAGGAAAAAAATTAATAGCAGTCAGATGGCAACACTAAGCGATGGCAAGCATCACATTTTCATAACTTTGAGTCATAACTTTGTTCCTCTTACAAATGACAGAACTCTCAAAAGCAATATTATGTTTGTACCATAATGCAAAGGGCAATCTACACTGGGAACGTAGTGTAGCATAATGGTTAAGGAACTGGGTTGCAGGTTCGATTCCCAGGTAGGACACTGCCGTTGTACCCTTGAGCAAGGTCCTTCACCTGCATTGCTTCAGTATATATCCAGCTGTAGAAATGGATACTATGTAAATGCTGTGTAAGTCGCTCTGGGTAAGAGCGTCTGCTAAATGCCTGTAATGTAATGTAATGTAATGGGAACAAGGAGACAAGAAAATAATACTGCTTAAAGGGAATCTGTAGCTTCTCTATGGAAAATTACAAGCACAGAATGTGAATTAGCATGTAATAAGCATACTATATATCTCAAGGTGTGTTTCCACTGACCCACCCTGGCAGTTGGTCAGCCATACCTGAGGTAATTCTGAGGTAATTCCACAGCAAGCTGATCTGGGTTGAAACCATATTGAGTAACTCCATATTCAAGTCATGCTCAGACAGATGCAGGCTTGTTTATCCTCTGCTGTAACTGACATCTGCCCGCTGACACTTAAAATACAGCTCATTTTACAAGCTAGCAGATACAAGGGCTATCATTTTAAAATAATTTAAATACCGGTGTATTACACAGTAGGCAAGAATACGATTTATCGAGAGACGCACACGATGGCTGCCCTTATCACCACGGCATATGAGCGGAGTCCTGCGATATCTGAAGAGTTATGCAAAAATAGAAGTCAGTCAGTGAGAAAGGGAGATGGTTGCTCGGACAAGAGACAAGGACAAAGGCTTTTTCCAAAAGGCAAAAGTTAAAATGAAGGCAAGCGACCTATCAAGCAGAATGAGGGGGAGAGAGAGAGGCAGGGCTCTGTCCTTTATTTTCCCCCTATAAATGGTGATTAACAACCATGTTGTCAGTGTCATGCAGTTCATCACAATGCATCCCATCAGAGATTAAATTGTTTCCGTTATTTTTAATTTTTTTTAATTGAATGTGTCATATGCCTCCAATGCTAAGTATTTCAGAGTCAATTGTAAAGGTTAAAGGGATAGTTCGGAATTTTGGACATAATGTCTCAATTACACCCATGATGTAGTTGATTGAAGGAAACCATTTTCAGCTAATTCCATGCCGTCCCTTCTTTTGGACATACACACGTTGCTAATGCTAGCGCAACTCTAAGGTAACCGGTAGCATCCACTACCAAATGCACTTAAACACTCCACCGTGCATCCAAAGCAAATAAAATACGACGACAGTCTATCTGGGGGGGCGATACTTTACGTTACCTACGAATGTATTGGCGGCACTGGTCGACTACGACAACAAAGAAGAGCAACAAGTTGCAATGGCCACGTTCGCTCCGCTGCCGTACTTCCACAGAGAATATAGGTCAGCACAAAGTAAAGGATTCAACGATAGTTTGACTTCAAAAATTATGGTATAAACACTCAAAATAACCCCGATAGACTGTCGTCGTATTTTATTTGCTTTGGGTGCACTGTGGAGTGTTTAAGTGCGTTTGGTAGTGGATGCTACCGGCTACCTTAGAGTTGTGCTAGCATTAGCAACGTGTGTATGTCCAAAAGAAGGGACAGCATGGAATTAGCTGAAAATGGTTTCCATCAATCAACTACATCATGGGTAAGTCGTAATTGAGACATTATGTCCAAAATTCCAAACTATCCCTTTAACGGCTTGATAGTAATATGATCAATCTAACAGAGGGTCAAGAACAGACCCTGAATAAAATGCCTGCTTTCAATTAAAAGAAGAGGTGTAAATCTGTCTGTCAAGCCTACTCGTTTCTGAGATTCTGCCTCCAAACCTGAGCTTCCTGGACCAGTGTGATGTCAGCTTTAAGTTTCTAGAACTTTCTGGAGTTTTTATTCCTTTGGCTTATTTATGCTATTCCTCCAATATTCCTTGACATACATTTCAGCGGTTTAGGCATGACAAAATTAGGTATTTATTCCTAACTAATATGTAGTAGCTAATATGTGAGTTTTATTTTATAATTTGAAGCAATTATGTTGGCACTTAATTGCTTCAAAATCATAGAATAAAATTATAGTATATTGTACAACACTGCAGGGATACTGAAAAGCAGTACTGATACTTCCACGAAGCCAACTGCAGCAGCAGCTGATGGCACATATGCAAAATGGGTTTGTGCAAAGTTCTTAAATAATACTTTGGCATGCTCCTGGTTAAGCAGCAAGATCTTGACCTACCATCAATGGTTCACAAGAGAAACGGAACTACTTTATCATTTAACTCCAGTGTTGTGCACCAGATCCAAATGAATTAACATTAATCTCTTAAATATTTTTGGTGTAACAGTCTCTTCATAACGGGAACTAAAGGGAAACACAAATATTAAGATTTCTACCTCCATCGCAAACAAGGAGGCAACCGCCACACAAATAGCCAATGTGGGTCAGAGGAAATCTGGCCTAATTGGAGCTAAAAATGTAAAAACATTTAAATCTACAACAAGTCAATATGTGGGCCGCCAATTTAAAATAATCCTCAGAGGAAAGTGCTTTTTTGGACATATGGTATTGAGCACAACAAAAAGCTAAATTTCCCTGACATTGTACATTTTAAAAACGCACTGCAATGCAAATACATCCAGCAAACACTGCCCCATTTTCATTTTCTCTTGGCCCTCTGATTGGCTGTGAAAAACTCACCTCTGTCTGTCCTTCCTGGGCACTTGACTCATGAGTTACACGGATACTCTGGAATTATTTTACAAAGAAACAGCTTCAATTAGTAATTTCTGATTTTATAACTAAGATTGTCGAATTACACGCAGACTACCCAACAGCTGTACCCACAAAGTACATTTCACAATGTGCGATATCATTGAATACATTGAGGAACTGGTCAAATAACATTATAACTGCACATTAGCCAGATCACTTCAAGTATGATGCTTCTAGGTGAACAACAGAGCTTACCTCCTTAATTCTGGATGTATTGGTGTCCTACTCTACCTGATCACTTCTATTGCAATATTTAGCTCTATATTCAGTAAAACTGTAATTAACTTAATCTTAACAGACAGAATATCTTACTTTTTGCCCTTTGCAACAATCAAAGTCTAAATGCTGCTTAAGTATGGAGTAAAGTAACACTTGTTGAATTACATCGTGGTGTGATTTAATCTGGGATCCTATGCTAATGTAGTTTATCTTCACCTTCTGTCTGTTTTGCTTATTAAAAAAGTGAAAATGATCATATTAACAATCCTTTTGACCATCATTTGAATGCCTTTTGAACCATTCCTGACTGATTCATGGGCAGCAATGAGTGACTTTACTGACTGCATTCACTGACAAGCATTCAGGACTCTAACCACCATCATTTCAAAACCATACTGACCAATGCCTAATATCCTCAAGGAGGAAAACTGATAATACATGAATGGTTTTATACCCTACCTCATCTTTTTCCAGGAAAGATGCCTTGTCTTCTGGACTCATGGAACTGGACCTCATCAGAAATTTTTTCAGAGCAGAATCTGGTTCTGAAAAGACAGATTGAATGCATCAATCTTGTTCATGGTTGAATGAACCAGTTACCTGTCAGGTGTAGGGCTGGGTATCGTTTGAAATTTTTCGATACCGATACTTGGTGTTTCATACCGATGCCAAGTCGATACCTTTCTTTGCTGAGTGTAAACACATTTTTCAACAATATCCCCCCCAAAAAAATCTCATTGAACAAAATAAGCTAAAACTTCTCAAATGCTTCAGTGTTTAATGTTGTCAACTCAAACAGCTGTATAGAATACAGTATGAAATGAAGAAAATTCTGATTTAAATCAAGCCAAAATCTGATCCAAGAATAAAAACAAGAAAGAGTCCCCCTGGTGGGGCTAAACATTTGGTACTTAACTTTGCCAAAAAGCACCGGAAATTTGCGGCAAATACTTTTTCGATACTCTGTGCTACGGACATGATTCGGTTGGTGCTCAACAAGTATTGAGGTTCGATACCCAGCCCTAGTCAGGTGACTGGCAGCCAGTGTCTGGATAAGCAGTCATTAAATGTGGACACCCAGCATTTGATTTATGCTACTTTGGTCAAGTACAAATCTAAAAGGCAAAAATAAAATAAATAAAATAAAAAATGGGGAAAGTATACATTTGTCATCCGAGGGCAGAGGTCCATGTCCCTTCTGAAGCTGATCAATGACCATTTTAACAACAAGATCTAGACCAAATCCAAAAATAGTCCAAATCTACCATAGGATGTTGCGGTTTAACAAAATGAGCAATGAGAATCATTACACTGCAGAGTGTTGATGTAATCAGTTTCAAAATCATGAAACAAAATGCATTGCTCTGCTGCATCTGTTGACTCAGCTGCAAACGTCCCCTGTGTGATGTCAGCGAAGCTGTAGTAGGCGGTCGGGGGAGAACAGGGCCTACCGAAGTCAAGGCGGCCCTGGTTATTCGCCACGGCGTGAATCAAGCCTATTGTTCCACAGGCATTGCCTATCGTCTGCCTCATGAAGTAAACATCTGTGTTGACTTCTTGCCCCTGTGACTTAATCTTCGCCTCCTCTTCCATTCTGAAGGATTCATACTGTACAGAAAAGGGGTGTTTGGGGGGGGGGGGGCGGGGGGGGGGGGCACATCACCATCTTTCATTTGGAATGCCAAGTTGGAACCAAGTTAATCAGTCGACTTGACTATTAATTAAATCAGAATGATACAGAATATTTATTAGAATGTATTATTTCTGTGCTATGTTTCCATAGCAATATGAAAGGCAACAGGACATATATCAATATTTTAATATTTGAGGATCATAGGAAGGACAAATTATCATTGTTAAAAATGACGTAATTACATATAGAAGTAATGAGAGAGACTGTGAGAGAAAGGTTAAACGTAAGTCAACATTTGAATATTATATGTTACGAGTAAGGCTTTTAGTGGGTTATGTCAAATTTAAAAGGTGGTGAATATGGTATTGTGAATTTGGTATTGGGGGACGCGATACCTTGTCTGTCACAGGGAACAGGAGAAGGACTGCACACACAGGTCTGGGAACCAGGCTGAGTAGCTCTGGATCCATGCCATACACATCCCCAAACTGCCAGCTTGGCTGCAGACCCAGCTGTCTCAGGAACTTGATAAATCACAAGTAAATGACATCATCATTTATCACATGTACAATGCGCAAAAATATAATGTTACTGGAGACTGAATTGAGTTAGTAAATATCACTTAACTATAGTTGTATTCACACTACAACCATATTGTTGTATATAATAATACAATCAAGCTATGGTGTATAATAATAATAATAGTAGCCTAAATGAAATGCGTCAAATAAATCACTGATTTATAAATACAGATGTCTGGGGTAATTCATATTTAGTTGACCCTACATTTGGGGAAACAGGTTGAAATAAAATCATAAAAGTGTAATTGTTAAATGTGCGCTTCCAACCATTCAACAATCACGCAGTAGCCGATTTAAATTAACGTTATAGTTGTCAAGGCTGAGCGATATATTACTTAACATTACTTGTTGTAGCCTTCATTTTAAATCAGTGTGCTCAATTCTAGCTTATGTTAACTACACAAAGAAAAATACGAGAAGGTTTTGTCTTTTCACCCCTACATCCGAGATCTGTGTTGATTGACAAGGCCAACACTCACTTGGTTCATTACCTGAAAGAAAGAATAGAAGAGAAATCGTTTGCCAATGTTCCCTGTGCAAACCATGGCTATCCAGCTAGCTAGCTACTATAGATAGCTAGCGAATCCATTGTTTTCTAAAATGAATGACCATGTGATTGTAATATGAAAGCAAACTTTCAATACATACATCGGGGTTCGCTTCCAAAGGCAACCAGCGCTGGCCTTCCATTTTTAACTTATATTGAAAAGTAGGCACTGAATCTATTAAGCTAATTCTTACACTTGAGCTAAACTTCACTGCTCAGTCGCTATGGCTTGACAGATGAGAGGCGCTTCCGCCTATGCACATTGAACTTGCAAACCGATTAAAAGGGTGACAACATTTATGGTGTTTCGGCGTCCTGCTAATATTTTATTCAGTGACATTACAAAAAAAAATAACACTAACTATTTATAAACTTCTTAGCTACTATCTATATACTTAGTTGTAATTTAAGATATTAAATGCGGACCTGAATGTGGCATTTTTTAGAAGTAAAAACAACCTCCCCCAAAAAAACAAATGGACTATTCCATGTCAGAGGGTATGGGTGAAAGTGGCTCAGCCTCCGCGTGGGGGGAGTGAATCAGCACGTAGGAGGGTGGGTGCTTTAAATGTTGATTATGAAAAATGTGAACTCAAATTTGGTGTTGAGCTTTGGACAGTAGGGAGATGAACTGGCCAATGTGGACATCTGTTGGTTATCAAAGGACAAGTGGAATGCCGTTTCCATTGGCTTTGCATTTTGAACCGTTTAAAATCTGGTGAAATAAACAAGGTTGTATACAAATCCATATTGTATACTTATTTCCAAGAAAATTGCTGGAAGTAGCCATCTAATAATACGCATTCAATAATTCATCAAATTAATGCATATTGAAATAGGCAGTGACACCTGATGAGGGCGCAGTTGCACAAGACAAGAGGTGGGTTCGTGTATTTGCGCGTCAGAGATATATTTTCAAGGCTGTCTCTTCAAAAGTGAATAAAATTCGTTTCGGCGCAAACAATATTGCAAACTCCCGTTGTTATTTAAGAGTATATTAAGATCAAACTGCACACTGCCATGTCGTTTGTTAGTACACTATCAGTGGGCAGCCATCATACGGATCAGATCGGTTTCGGTTCTGTGAACGGTTTTGGTTTTGAACGGACGCCTTACACGGTGTTTTAGTAAAATAAATAAATAAATAAATAACCTTGTATTTAATTTGTTACAGAGTAGACCTTCAGTGGATGCTTTGTCACACCTATGTGTCATACACAATTGGAGCTGAAATGTGGAGACGTTGACCAATCGTGCGTGACGGATCCAAAAGAAAAAAAAACCGAGAGAGCGAAAGAGCCAATCAACGTTCAGAATCTTCCTCACCCGGAAACTGAAGTACCTTTTCAGAGATGCTGGGAGTGGAATCAGCCAGTGGTGGGTTTTGTTTGATGAAATGTTAACTTGTTGTTTCGTCCTCGTGTTTTCATATCGATAATACGTATTTAATTAACTAATAGACTTCACTGAATAATATTCAGTATATCTGTCGCTTGTAAGCAATCTGGTTACCTTTATTACTGTTGCTAGCTACTTAGCAAGCTAACAGTTTGCTGTACAAAGGGAATCTAACGTTCATTCAACATATTTCTCATGATGTCAAGTACCGCTGTTGAATTATTTAAAATGTTCTAGGTAGTTATATTTGTATAAAGTTACAGGAAGTTACAATGTTAATGGAGCCGTGTCCTTATTGTAATTTTGTTCTCTGTACGAGCGTTGAAATTAAGAGTCTATGTCCAAACGTTTTTTGTTCTGCTTTTGTTCTAAGGCCTGGACAAAATTGTCGAAAACATTGGAAGTCTGCCAACAGATTTGTTAGCAGAAACAGTAAGAATATTCATGCATGGCCTCTTATGACTATTTATCGTCCATTTATCATCTCGTGTCGGTTTAAAACAGTTCATTTGCCATTTATAGTGATATCTCTGTCGAGAGAGCTGGTGTTCAGATTTTCTCTTTAGAAAATTATCACACAAGTTCTGTTAGTGATTCATATGCACATTTCACAGTTAACTGACTACAAATGGAATATACATTTGTATTGTGCGTAGAAGTACAAGAAGGCAAATGCAGTGGTGCTGTTTTTACAGTACATCAGAAGATCATGGCAACAGTCTTGCTCATGCAGTACATTTAAATATCCAATGTTTTACATTTGTGTCACAAAGCACATAAAAACTTGCAAAATATGGGTAATGCATGAGCTGCAGTTTGACGTGTCTGTAATCTAAAATCTACACAAATGAGGGGAAAACAGTAGTTTCCTGCCTCTTCTGTATGAAATATGCAAACCGCTGTCTCTCGGAGATACCGTGTTCAGCAGCCTGTGCATGAGGTTGCAGTTTTCATAACTTATCTTTTAATCTCCCCAGTGTCAGAAGATTCTGACTCAGCTTCAAGGGCGGGCTCAGGCTATAGATGTGGCAGAGATCTGTGAAGTGAGTGAATATACATACATTCCCCTTTCATGCCCTGTACACAAATAGATGTCCTAAAACTGTCTACAATGAGACTCACTGTGAAGTCATAGACAAACCCCAATTCCAAAAAAGTTGGGACAGTATGTAAAATGCACATAAAAGCAGTGATTTGTAAATTCTCTTTTACATATACAGTCAAGCCGGAAAGTCTCCCCACCCTTTCACCTCCTCCACGTTTTATTACGTTACAGACTTATACTACAATAGATTGAGTTCATTTTGTGCCTCAAACATCTACACACAACACCCCATAATGACAATGTGAAAAAAGTTTTTTTGAGATTTTAGCAAATTTATTAAAAATAAAAAACAAAAATTTCTCATTTACATAAGTATTCATACCCTTTGCTTTAACGTATTTTTAAAGTATCATATTTCATATTTGGTCACATATCCTTTACATGCTGTTACTTCCTGAAGTCTGTGACCATCAACATAAAAAAATCTGTCGATATCTTATTTTCAGGTACTGTTACAAGCGATACTATAACCTCTCTGCATTTGAATGGATCTCTATGGAAATTGGGGGGTGAGACTAGATTCAGCTGTAAATTACACTGGTACAGTATGGAACACATGGCTGGCTAAATGGCTGTAAGTTATCAAGGGTCTGAGCTATCAAACGAGCCCCAAACCATCACTCTGTTGCCAGATATGGAGTAGATGTGGATGGATCACTTTAAGGGTTGTTTCTCCTGACTTTTTTCCCCATAGAGTTCTATAGGAAAATGAGTCCGGCGAAATAACCCTTGCAGTGATCCATCCACATCTACTCCATATCTGGCAACAGAGTGATGGTTTGGGGCTCGTTTGATAGCTCAGACCCTTGATAACTTACAGCCATTTAGCCAGCCATGTGTTCCATACTGTACCAGTGTAATTTACAGCTGAATCTAGTCTCACCCCCCAATTTCCATAGAGATCCATTCAAATGCAGAGAGGTTATAGTATCGCTTGTAACAGTACCTGAAAATAAGATATCGACAGTTTTTTTCATGTTGATGGTCACAGACTTCAGGAAGTAACAGCATGTAAAGGATATGTGACCAAATATGAAATATGATACTTTAAAAATACGTTAAAGCAAAGGGTATGAATACTTATGTAAATGAGAAATCTTAGTTTTTTATTTTTAATAAATTTGCAAAAATCTCAAAAAAACTTTTTTCACATTGTCATTATGGGGTGTTGTGTGTAGAATTTTGAGGGAAAAAAGGAATTTAATCAATTTTGGAATATGTCTGTAACGTAATAAAACGTGGAGAAGGTGAAAGGGGTGGGGAGACTTTCCGGCTTGACTGTATTTAATTGAAAACAGGACAAAGAAAAGATATTTAATGTTTTACCTTATCAACTTATATTGTAAATATACGCTAATTCCGATTTTGTTGCCTGCAACATGTTCCAAAAAAGACTGGGAAGTTCAAAAAACACCCGTTTGCATTTTACATACTGTCCCAACTTTTTTGGAATTGGGGTTTGTATGTAAATGTCATTTATTTATTGTTTTTTATTTAATTTATTTATTTTTAGAGATTTCAAAAAGCTGGGGTAAGACTGGACCTGGGAGCTGTTCAGGAGATAACTAAACTGCTTTCGTTCAATTTCAGGTATTGCATGTGTACGTTAATCACACTATAACCTGTACTTGCCTGTAGCTTTCACTGATCCGCTCCAGACTGAATACTGTTTGCCTGTCATTTATGGCACTGCAGATCAGCAGCAAAGAACAACCTCTCTGCAGAGCAGCTGATCACCAGGCTCTGTGAGAGCAGCGGCAAGTGGTCCAAATCTACCCTGCAGGTGGTGCTCAAGTTGTGGGGTGAACAGGGCGCTCTTGTCCGTAGCCACCAGGAGGCGCAGTCCATGACCAGCGTGGGACAGGTAGGGCCATCTCATCCCTCACCCGTTGTTTGTGTGCCGGACAAGTTACTACTTTCAACGGGAGGGGAGGGCAGAGGTGTCAAGCACAGTTACAGCAACTTTTGGGAGTTCTGTTGCGTGAAAATGTAGCTACTCCTGTCAAAGGAAAACTGAACAGTGACATTTTATAATAATTGACTTGGGGATGTCAGCTCAACTTATGATTAGCATAGGAAGCATTTCATCTTTGATCAGTGTGCTGGTTAGCCATTCTAGGTACGTGCATAGAACTTGGAAGCCTAGGTACATTCTAGAAACCTAACAATCAATGTAGACTTACATTTTTGGCATTTAGCAGATGCTCTTATCTTATCCAGAAGGACTTAGTACAGTCTTTACACACAATCCATTTATACAGCTGGATGTTTACTGACACAATTCAGGTTGAATGCCTTGGTCAGGGCTACAACAGTAGTTCTCTGCCTGAGAATTGAACCTACAACCTTCGGAGTTTCAAACCCAGTTTCCTAACCTTTTTGCTACGCTGCTGCCCTAGACTATGGGCATGGATGGCTGGCCTTCACCGGGTGCCAATACTCTGTGCGTCCTTTTGGACTAAGGATGCAAAACAGAACCTTTGTGTTTGATGTGAAGATGGCACGATAACCCCTTTCTCTTGTTGGGCCAGAACGGCATGTGATTTAAGTTGTTTCGCCCTGCCTGTGTCCGCAGCTGGTAGACGTGCAGTGGAAACTGGGAATGGCAATCAGCTCAGATACCTGCCGTTCCTTAAACTCCCCCTACGTCTCCTTACTGATGAAAATCGCAGACACCTCAGGGCACATATCCTCCAAATCGTTTGAAATGACAGTCTCACAATTCCAGGTCAGTCTTTTTTTTTTTGGACCAAATTGCTCTCAGTAGTTTCCTTGTCTATCTTTCTTTCATTACTTAGCTTTTCTAGTGATGAGCATGATGATGCCTTTCTCTCTTCCCAGAACTTCTTCAAACAATTCAAGGAAATGGCAGCTGTCTTAGAGACGATATAATGTTCAAAGAGACTTCATAAAATCCATCACTGCGCCTGATACCTGATGAATCCTGACCGTCGAGCAGCAGCATGTTCATAAGAGTGGTAAATTATGTCATTTCTCTGGATTAAACCAGGAGTGTCAATTCCAGTACCCAGAGAGTCTGTTTTGTTGGTTTCCTCCAACTCCACATAGAAAATACTCAGTGTCACGGATGGAATAATTTTAGTTTAATAGTAGTAGTAACCTGTTCCTCTATTTATTAAATGTTCTGTATGCTTACATTACCCCCAACTAGTATGCGCAGAACAAAATACATTTTTGTCCAGAACTCTTCCCTCCTGATGTCTGACTATAAAAAGTGACTGGTTAAACAAAAAACTGTTCCCAAAACAATACTCCATTGTCTGCAATCAACAACATATGCTAAGGTTTGAACAGTTTAAAGGCTGCTTTATTGTATTTATGACTAATGGTAATGGATTCTTTAAAGCTAGAACTGTGCATTTGGGGACTGACCAAAAAAGGCGGTCGGCTGTTTTGTAGGACATTTTTCCTGAGTAGTGATATGTTGTCATATTTGTAATCAACAATTCATTGGTTCCAGTTACATTTGTGATGTGTTTAACTGCATTAACAAATGTAGGCCTTTGGAGCATTGCTCCAATCAAATGTCTGTGATGCAAACATAGATCACAGGCTGTCAGAGAAATACCTGTCTTTGTTACATAACAATCACAATTTTGTTCTAGAAATAAGGCAGCCATGTCTGAATCGCATGAGTGACATCATAATTGACAATAAACATATTGGAAATTAACATTCCGGTGATGCCATGTCATTTCTTATTATCAAGTAAAACCTATTTTGGCATTCTGGTCTGTGTCATGTCACGTTCTGTTTTCGAGTGTTGATTGCTGGCTTTAGTTGATCATCCTATGTAGAGACAGACTACCGTTAGTTTACCTAATAAAACATAATATATACCATAACCTCTCGACTTCACCTCCCATAAGGATATTTGCCACTTTAAAAAACAAAAAAATTTAATTTTTATGTTTTTCAAGTTACCTGTGATCAAATGACATGCAAAAACATCTTCAAAACAAAATCAACATGTATTCCAATAAAACTGATGGTTAAATTTAGCAACAAAATTTTAGAGCACTGGTATTTTTCCTTTACTAAATGTGTCACATTCACAGCTGCCCCTGTTTCTATTTATGTGCCCCATTGTCATTGTCAAATACTCTTCTACACATGATTAGCTGACAATCATTGCGCTGTCATTTGTCTCGTGCCAAATTAAGTGGGAATTTTAACACTTTAACTGAGATGATCGCCACAATTCATTGAATGATTTGTGGACTTTGGCTTGAAATAGAGGCTCCATCGCCTCCTTGCTGATGGAGGACTGAAATGCATGTAAGACAACAACTCCCTTGTTTTCCACAGGCTCTTGTCACGTGGCATTAAATCGAACATGCTTTTGAAATGGCCTTTAATGGATAGATTTTGCCAATCGTTTGTGTGGACCCTGATCCAGAAAATGGTGTTCTCTGGAAACTAAGGCTGCTGTTCCATGTGGCACAGCATGCCCAGGGAGTGACTCTGATGGGGTTACATGTGCTGCATATTTGATCTATTTCTGGGAGGCACTTTGCTACTCGGGCATCCTGTTACGGGCTTCTGCAGTCTTCCAGCAACGCTCAAACTTGGCTTTACAGTCCAAACACACAGTGGGTGGACAATTTGTTTCACAGGCCTGAACAAGGATCACATCCACAGTATTTGTTCTTTCACTGGTCTCTGGGTAGATTAGTAAGTTATTATTAAATTTGAGGTCTCAAAGTAATATTTGCAGTTGTCAGTGGCTCCAGTGTCATGGAGTTTCTATTTGCCTCAAGAATGACCATTCTGTTGGCAGTTACTGAATGTTTCGCCTTTTTTGTTGCCTAAGGCCTGGAGCCTTGTCTAACCACTGTGGGTTAACCTTGTCCTTAAAGGCATACTGAACTTTGTTTGAACATAATGTTGTATAGCTACCTGGCACCGATATTAGTCATAATATTCAAGCTCACCTTTGAGTTGCTTCAGTGGTCAGAAACTGACCAACGAAGAATGGTGTTTTTTTCTCTCTCCATGCATTGCGAAAAAGGTTGCAAAAGCACACTTTTAGCACATAAACAAATGCAAACAACGTGGATTATGCCGATATATAATATTACGACGTCCAGAACTGAACGTTTGAAAGTTTTGAACCAATTTTTGATTGATTTGATCTTGAGAAACTATTTTCAGAGAACTAAGCGTGAACGAAACAAGGAAGTTAAGCTAAAGACAGGATCTGTAAAATATCGTAAATGGTGCTTTTTATCTTTTCAAACGCCCGGTTCCCAATGTTGTGATTTTCTATATCGGCATAATCCGCGTTGTTTGCATTCGTTTATGTGCTAAAAGTGTGCCTTTGAGACCTTGTTCGCCATGCAATGGAGGTGAATGGAGAGAAAAAAAACATCATTCTCCGTTGGTCAGTTTCTGACCACTGGAGCAACTCATGAAGGTGAGCTTGAATATTATGACTAATATCAGTGCCAGGTAGCTATACAATATTATGTTCTTACAAAGTTCAGTATGCCTTTAATCTTGTAAACATTAACCCACTTATTTTCCCATTTAAAAAACAGTATGAACTGGGAGGTCATTGAAATTAAAAATAAATGTGTAACTATACTGAAAAGGTAATACCCCTTTAAGTTGATTAAGAATTAAAGCAACATCAAGTAATATGGAATGTGTGTCTAGTCTCTGCACTTGTGCACCACAGCCTTCAGAGTTCACTGAATATTGTTAATAAAAATGCTCATTTAAATAACATGTTATGTCACTTAATTCAAATTCTCACACATCCACTGATTACAAACATAAAAATCGAATGGTGTGTGGTGAACAGACTCAAATAGGGCCAACAAAGAATGCGCATCTTGTCTGAGAATCTTGGAAAGTGCTACGATGGTGGTCTGGTTCTCCTCTTTCTCCTCTTTGGCAAGCAAATGACACCCACCTTACAGAAAGCAGTCACCTCTATGTTGTTTTATACAAACATCCATGTTTTTCTCTTTTCCATTATTACGATGCAACAAGCAGAGGTGTAAAATCCTCCCCAGTATTTTGTTGCAATCACCTGGATTTGCTAATTAGCACAATTCTTCAGCCAGGAGGTATAACTAATTAGTGAAATCAGCTTAATGGGTGGAAGAAACACATGGCAGTACTTTCTGACCCCTGGATTTTACACCTCTGGCAACAAGCAAATGACCAACAATGATGAAACTACTCTTCAAAAAAAAAAAAAAAAAAAAAAAGTACAAACCCCAATTCCAAGAATTGAGACAGTATGTAAAATGCACATAAAAGCAGAAAGCAGTGATTTGTGAATTCTCTTTTACATATATTTAATTTAAAACAGTACAAAGAAAAGATATTTAACGTTTTACATTATCAACTTTATTGATTTTTGTAAATATACGCTAATTCCGAATTTGATGCATGCAACACGTTCCATTAAAGTTGGGACAGGGTAAAAAAAAAAAAGACTGGGAAGTTCAAAAAACCCATGGGTGGCTAAATGGCTGTAAGTCATCAAGGATCTGAGGTATCAAACAAGCCTCAAACCATCACTCTGCTGCCAGATATGCAGTAGATATGGATGGATCACTTTAAGGGTTGTTTCTCCTGACTAATTTTCCTATTGAACTCTAAGGAAAAATAACCATTTAGCCAACCATGGGTTCCATACTATTCCTGTGTAATTTACATCTTAATCTAGTCCCACCCCCCAATTACCATAGAGATACATATCCCTTGTAAGAGTACCTGAAAATAAGATATCAAGAATCTTTCAATATCCTTTTATACCCAATCACGATAGCATCACCTGTTTACCTGTGGAATGTTCCAAACAGGTGTTTTTTGAACTTCCCAATATATTTTTTTTTTGCCCTTGCCCCAACTTTTTTGGAACATGTTGCAGGCATCAAATTCGGAATTAGCGTATATTTACAAAAATCAATAAAGTCGATAAGGTAAAACATTAAATATCTTTTCTTAGTACTGTTTTCAATTAAATATATGTAAAAGATAATTTACAAATCACCACTTTCTGCTTTTATGTGCATTTACATACTGTCCCAGCTTTTTTGGAATTGGGGTTTGTACTTTTTTTTTCTTTTTTTTTGAAGAGTATAGTTTCATCATTGTTGGTCATTTGCTTGTTGCCAGAGGTGTAAAATCCAGGGGTCAGAAAGTACTGCCATGTGTTTCTTCCACCCATTAACTAAGCCAGCTGATTTCACTAATTAGTTCTACCTCTAATTAGTTCTACTCCTTTTTTGGAATTTGGGTTTGTATATAGCCTATAGGTATGGAAAACACAAATAGGTATATGTTCATTGAATAATATTTGGATTACACATGGGGAAAAACTCAATATGTTGATATGTAGGCCTACTTTCTTTTTTTAAAGAGTAGCCTAGGACAGGCGTTCCCAAACTGGTCCTGGGGCCCCCCTGTGTATGCTGGTTTTCGTTGCAACCACAGTTGCAATCCCAAAATTGTAACAAGCAGTTATTTTTTCTTAATAAGGTGCTTTTCATGTTTAGAGGGATTATTTACCCTCTTAAGCCACATTATGTCAGAAATAGCTATGTATGCCATGTAGAATAAACACCCCATGTTCACATTGTGCTTATTGTGCTATATTATTTAAAAGAGATAAGAAAATTATTTAACGGATCCATTTAAAGACTGATTGGAATCAATAGGCTCCTAATTGGTGAAAGTGTGGACTCATGGCCACTAAAACAAACTATTTGGTAGATAATGAAGAATTCAAACACAAAGCAAATGATAACGAGCCAAACCTGCAGGAAAAAATTATGAAAGTTAAAAACTTGTTGTGTTCAACAACCTAATTAGGAGCCCATTAATTTACTTCACTCTTTAATTTGATCAGTTAAAATACATAATTTTGTAACCTCTTCATGTAATTGTTGCAATATAGCACAATCAGCACAATGTGAACATGGGGAGTTTATGGCATGCATAGCTATTTCTAACATAATGTGGCTTAAGAGGGTGAATGATTCCTCTAAACATGAAACACAGCTCATTAAGAAAAATTAACAGCTTGTTAAAATTCTGGGATTGCAACTGTGGTTGCAACGAAAACCAGCATACACAGGGGGGGCCCAGGACCGGTTTGGGAACCCCTGGCCTAGGCTATAAACAATGTTATATGCTAGGCCTACAGATAAATGGGACACTGCCTGAACAATATGTAGAAATATGGCTAACGGGATATTCAAAACAGAGCTCGGTTGCAAGCTTTTGTGCATCAAAAGCTTACTGGAAAGTTTGTAGATCAGCTTTCAGGAGGCTTTATCCTACCTGCTGTCCAGTTCTGTGTTCTACTACGCTGCACCATAGACCGTAAAAAAAAAATACACCTACCCACCCCATTTGACGGGAAAGGGCGAAAGTGTGTGCAGTCACGTGTAGCTTCTCCTCCTAGCGTAAGGACGCAGCAGTGCCTGTTATTTGCACATGCGATGAGAAACCTGTCACGTACAGCCACTCCTCCCAGAGCAACCCGAGCCAGCTTCTTAGGACTCAGTACAACAAAGCGGAGGCAAACATATTGCTAGCTCGCGAGTCGGCTACCGCAGGGACGGCGAGCGGCACCAGTTCCAGTGCAAATCTGAGAGGATACGCAATTGGTCGTTTAGATACAAGAGTCGATTGTTGGGTATAACCACAGTGGGAAAAGTTGGTGTTGTTTTATATACCAGGGTAGTCGTCGTGCAGATGTCTTGGAGCGCCACGTTTTAGGACGGCGCGTGCAAGAGTAAGAGCGTCCCATGCAAGTAAAAAGAGACCCGTGCCTTCGGACGGACGTCGCCAAGTATATAATTGATGGATTCAGCGGAAAAGCAACAAACACACTCTCTGCCTCTAGAGGAACACGTTTGTGTCCAAGCTTTTTAGCACTGCTGCACGAGGAGCGTGCACTACCAACTCAGTCGTTGCAATAACTTTTTTTTCACAGAAAAGAGGAAGTTTCCAGTCTGTAATGGAATATGAAGGTTGCCAGCTATCTTTCAAGTTAGATGCTACTTCACTTCTAAACAGTGACTGTTAACGGTATTTTATTTCGCCTGTCGAATGCACTAACGTTAGCCTGGCTAGCTTGCACTCAGATATTGCTGAAATTCAGCAACAATAGGTTTTAATACGCGCATTTGTTTGCCCTCGAATTAAAATCCAGATGGAGGTAAATAATCAGGATGACAAAGGGAATAACCCCTCGAAGCTAGAGAAAAGATTTGCGCTTTGTTACATGGGTTGGGCACCGCTGGACAGGCGGACTACCCTGCCCATGCTTCCGTGGCTGGTAGCAGAGATTCGCAGGAGGAGTGAGAAGAACGAGACTGGTCCCGTCCAGGCCAGGGAAGTTGAACTGATTCTGATGCCTCCCCTAATCCGATGCGTCCCCACGAATAGCAGCAACGCGTCCGTTTTCATCTTCGAACACAAAGCGCAGTTCATTTCACGGTTCATTCACAACAGCCACGACCTCACCTATTTTGCCTACCTTATGAGGAGCCAGCCTGACAACCCAGAGTCGGAAATGGCATGCCATGTTTTCAAAGCGAGCGATCCCAACCAGGTATTTGAGGGACACGCGTCAGAAATACAGTATGCATTAATGTATATGACAACCAAACTAGTTCTTGCTGCTGTGAACGGTCTATTTTAATGCCATCTCACCATATAAATTATTCCTATAATGGAGTCACAGTATAAATGCACCTATTGAAATTGTGGCCACGCGTATTGTGATGTGGGCTACTACTGTTAAATGCCAGGATAAGTTTACCGGTGTTCTTAAATGCCAGTCTATGTATAGGCTATTTCATATTTTGGAATTTAGTGCACACCAGCGTTTGGGAGGTGAGGCAAGGAACACCCACGTAATAGTAAGTGATTGGCAATCTTTTGGAGTTGAAAAACTGCAAAACATGAGGGTTACTGTTAAAAAACAAACGACAAAAAAATAAGTTATTTTTGCTGTTGTAAAACCTATTGAAAGGGAATAGAAAAGAGTTGATGTAGCCTATATTGTTCTCTCTGACAGTCATACTGTGACATGTCCCATATACAGTACAGTCCATAAGTATTTGGAGAGTGACACAATTTTTGTTGTTTTGGCTCTGTACTCCACCACATTGGATTTGAAACGGAACAGTGACTATGAGGTTAAAGTGCAGACTACGCTTTAATTTGAGGGTTTTTACATCTATATGAGGTGAACCATGTAGCAATTGTAGCCATTTTATAAATAGCCCCCCCCCCCCCTTAAATAAACTTAAATAAAGTAATCATATTTAATATTTGGTTGCATATCCTCTGCATGCCATGACTTCCTGATGTCTCTGACCCAACAACATCTAAAGATTCTTGATATCTCATTTCCAGGTACTCCTACAAGCGATACTATAACCTCTCTGCATTTGAATGGAACTCTATGGGAATTGGGGGGTGGGACTAGATTAAGCTGTAAATTACATTGGAATAGTATGGAACCCATGGTTGGCTAAATGGCTGTAAATCTTCAAGGGTCTGAGATATCAAACAAGCCTCAAACCATCACTCTGCTGCCAGATATGCAGTAGATATGGATGGATCACTTGAAGGATTGTTTTTCCTGACTTATTTTCCATTATTGTACAATTACTTTTGATCCCCTACAATGGGGGAGGGGGGACTATGTATAAAAATTATACAATTGATACACGGTTCACCCAATATGGATGTAAACGCTCTCAAATTAAAGCTGAAAGTCTGCACTTTAATCTCATAGTCACTTTTCCATTTCAGATCCAATGTGCTGTAGTACAGAGCCAAAACAACAAGAATTGTGTCACTGTCCAAATACTTAAGGACTACACTGTACATTCTCTTGGTGGATTATTAACAGAATGTTAAGAAACATTATTTGGAATTCATACATGTGGTTCAGAATGCACAATACTTTGTAAATCAAATACATTCTCAAGACCTGGATTTATCACTATTTGCTATCAGTGGCCATAATGTCACAGAGATTGTGCACAGGTAATGCTTGTAATTTGAGTGTTCTTGTCCTGTCATGATTAGTCCCAATTTTTCAGTATATATTTTTACTCTGTTTTTTATTGTAAAATGTAGCACATGTGATTTTCCTTATTGGAAAAAGAAGTGGATTATTTCTTGAGTTCAGCTTTTGACTTATAACTTGTTACAGTTGAGGAGTTTTCCTTTCCTCTAGTTGCTAAATGCTTTTTTGGGGGCACACAGCCCAGAAGAGCGTGAACAGCATTGATTTTTTCCACAGCATAATGATCAATGTATTGAATGTGTGTATCCTACATGCACAGCGTGTTTACAGTGTATGACATTTCCAGAGCCTAGGCAGTGCCGGGAATGTTTATGCAATATCGCAGGCCTCATGACTTGTTTGAAGCTGCAGGCGAATGGCCCTGTCATAAATGGCGCTATGTTTCTGTGAGCACATCACTAAATTATGAATGCTGCACAACTTTCCAAATTTAGAACGGCATCAAGAAGAAATGGTGCATTTTCAATTGCCACCGGTATACCGTCCATGTGTAAACAATTAAGCCTGGAGTATTGTGTTATGTGCCACAGTTTAATTGCAATCTTTTATCTTTATATTAGACGTTTTTGCTTTTTAGTTGGCTTTGTTTATCTTGAGCTGCGTGTGCGTGTGTGTGTGTGTGTGTGTGTGTGTGTGTGTGTGTGTGTGTGTGTGTGTGTGTGTGTGTGTGTGTGTGTGTGTGTGTGTGTGTGTGTGTGTGTGTGTGTGTGTGTGTGTGTTTGTACACGTGTATGTGTGCGTGTTTGTACACGTGTATGTGTGCGTGCCTGCTTGCACCTGCCATTATGTGTTGGGCATTTCTGATAGAGCAGTACAAGCCAAAATCTGCAAAATAAGATATATTATGCTATTTGCAGTTCATTTAGGAAACGAGTAACTAAAATGTGAGAGACTGTTACACATTTAATATTACTTTCAGTCATGTTATGAGGTTCAGGTTAACACACTTATTTTAGTTTTGATAATGCCACTCTTTAGCTTCTGATAATATGAATAACCTACATCTAATTGCGGTCTTGGGAACCAGTCCTTTAGGAAACATTGGTATTTTCATCCATTGCCATGAATTATAGACAGCACTTAATGGCACAAACTAAGATGTCTAGAAATATGATATTGATGCAAAAATAGGCTAATCTTTAGTTTAGCTGTTTGCAGCATAAATAAATGAAAGTGCATTGTTAGTTTTTTTATTTATTTTATCTTGGGTTGATTTAGTATTAACTAGATATGCTGTTAATGCAACAGTTTTTGCATGGTGGGGCAAAAGCGTCTTTTGTTGATTGGATGAATTATTAAACTGCCATAAATTATCCACAGCTGCCGACTTAAAGAAGATGAGTGTTTGCAACCTGAACACCTTGCACTTAAAAGGCTACTGGCATGCTCTCAAGGGTTCGGGTGTTTGTTGTGATCCACATTGAGATCAGCGTGTAATAAGATAATTTGCTTGATGTAGCAAACAGTGCAGTGTTGGTGACACACTTTCTGTGCATATAGTGCGCCAGTGATTTTACAGTTTGGCTATCTTTTCTGAAAGCTTTCAGGGAAATGAATTGATCCGCAGTTATACGTCGCGCCAACCCTTTTTGAGAACCCCCCCCCCTCCCCCAAATATCACTTCCTGCTCTTATCTTTCTTAAACTCTGACCGTACCACACTGTTGTGTTACACGATAAACAAAATTTAAATAACTTTTCAGCCTAACCTCAAATTTTATGTTTTCAGTCATTGATTCGGCTTAGCGCAGATGCCGTTACGTTCATTTGGCAGACGCTTTTTATCCAAAGCAATGTACAATAAGTGCATACCGAAGGTCGTTGAAACAACTGCAAACAGACGTACAGTTCTATCATAAAGTAGCAGCTATGCATAGACATGAACAAGTCTAGTTCACACACTAAGATATGGCTAAGTCAGTAAGAGACAAACTACAACCTCGCAATCCAGACACTAGTTTTCATGAGTGTTTAGATAATCAAGGTACAGGAAACGAGACACGTGCTATATGAAAGTGGTGCTAGATTTGTGGCTCAGTAATTTGTTGAGATGTAACTGCTGCGTCAGTGAGACAGACATTCTGACAGAATATTATAATTCTTCACTCTACACAACAGATCATTTCTCATATTGTACTTCATGTATGATTTGGTGCAGGGCTTCTAGGGAATCATCCGGATGCAATTTATTTAGCAAAGTCAAGTGGTTTAACCAGGTGACATGACCTCTGTTGTACCTGTAGGCTGTTTTTTTTGGCAGATGGAAAAAAATCCTTGTCAGTTTACAGATTTAAGACTTAACTTCATGGCAATATCCTCTGATGATTCACATAGAGAATCAAAACTGCATTTATAGAAATGCGTAGGCCTACATGAACAGGATAAATAGTCCACATCATAATGAATGTGTGGACTTCAATAGATCAAACGAGTTCAAACTCTCTAGGATTCTGCACGTGGTCTGCATGCAAGGACCTCTGGCTCTGCACAGTTTGAGGCTGGTTCCCATGTTTATAAGAGTTAAATATGACTCATTTAGGTATTTGCAAGTGTACACAGATCATTAGAATCCAACTGGATTGCACTCTCCTAGAAAATTAGTTATTTCCACAATATAAAACACGGTAATGTCAGCAACTGTGTGCCAGACCGTTATCCAAGGGATGTCATTTTGTAAAGGCATGACAAAGAGTTGAAATTCTCTCCAATCTTAGCTAGGCTATTTTGACTGCGATAGCTTATTAGACCATGGCCATTATTCAAGGTGCCTTCCAGTGCCTCAGCCATAGTGTGCATTTTTGTTTCATTGAGATAAGTAGTACTGTACTGCAATATGTGTAGAAAAGAAATTGGAGGATTTCCAATATAAAAAATGGCAACTCATCAAGTTTGTTTTAAATGTCCATCCTTCGAGTCTCTTGCTTAAAATATATCTTGGTGAAAGATCTTGACATTTGTTTTAGAAAATGTGAATAGCGCTGTCACTGAAGTGTAAGCCCTTTGATTGCACAATTGTTGCAGTTTTATTTGTCAAGAATTAGGCTAGTCTCCTTTTATATTTCTCTTTTTTTATATTTCTCTTCTCACTTTCAGAGTTACTGCTTCTAGCACGTTTTTGCCTTGTGTATACAGATGCCTGCACTCAGGGAAAATGTTTTGGAAACCAGTGTTTGTTTTGTGTGCCAAAGACATTTTTTGGAGGAGATTTCATTGGGTCCGCTTGCTGTTGAAGGTGTAGTTCCCGGCTAAGGTTTACAGGCTGAAAAAGATTGCCTTTATTTCAGTTCTATTCTCCTCAGGTCTCTGAAAGAACAGGAAATTACATTTGAAGAACGCATTCATTGAGCTTGGGTTAAAGCTGTGGTATGGTAAAGGTCTTGATGTGATATGAGCCAGACGGGAGATTGCAGCTGAGCCGAATCTGTTCTCTAATGGGTCCCTGTTACTCTGCGACTAGGTTGCACTTGACAAAAGGGCAGCACTTCCTGCCCCATTTCCTGTTTGAAGCGGAAGTGCCTGTGGTAGCGCCTTCATCTCTGTACCAGGTTATGGACATTATATCTTAAACACAACACAATATCTTTTAATTAGGGTATTCATTCATCTTATTTTTGATTAGGGCTGCTAAAAGTTGAATTGTGAGTTGTTCTGCCTTTTCATAACATCATGTTAACATCCACATTATAAAGTGTGGTGTGCAGCTTTCCTCTCCCATGATTTTGTCTTTTCCTGGGGTATTTTGATTCCTGCAGGGTGAGTGATGAATTGCGGTGTGAACATTGCTTGAATACTTGGTGTGGGAGTGAGAGAGCCACTTCCCGGCTGTTAAGCCACAATGCCAGGGGCCTACAGGACATGCGTAAAGACCTGAAGTGCTTCGCTGCTGCCTCGTTAGGCAAGAAAAACTGGCGGAGTAGCAACATGTGCCGGATAGGTTCAGCCACTCGGCCTTCGCTGTAATTTCCTATACTGTGGTGCTGCTTGGTTTCCATTATTGAATGTCTTTAGTGTGTGTGTGTGTGTGTGTGTGTGTGTGTGTGTGTGTGTGTGTGTGTGTGTGTGTGTGTGTGTGTGTGTGTGTGTGTGTGTGTGTGTGTGTGTGTGTGTGTGTGTGTGTGTGTGTGTGTGTGTGTGTGTGTGTGTTTGTGTGTGTGCGCGCGTGTGTATGTGCATATGTATGCAAATATGTAAGTAAGTGGTTTATTCTTTACACTCCTTGGGCAAACACGTTGTGAAAGTGTTATTTGTTAAGATGTAACTTCCAAAGTCCCGGGTTTCTTCATTTTCACTGAATCTACGCAGCACATATTCTTTTGACCTTTGCAGCCCATTAAATCTACACAGTTTGGGCTAAACTGTTTGGAGAGGGGAGCATGCAGGAGCATATTCTCATGTGTTCTATATTTAGAGTGCTTCCTGGAGCTGAAGTTGTACTCTATTAAAGAATGCTGCTTTTCAGGCCCTAGTCGGCATGAGTATCTGCTTTGTTTCGTGACATTTTTGTTTTGGACAGTAAGTTCAGTCATCCTTGTGATGCTGCTATCGACCACGCTCAGTCTTTGTATTGTTTTTCCCCCCCTTATAGCTATGCATATTATTTCCAGATACAGATCATGGTATCATGGTCGTCTTGACATTAAGAGCATAATTTACCATCTTACTTTATTGGACGTACAGTAACCTGTCTGTTTCTCTGCCTGAAGTTCAGACACAGGAGACAAAATGAACAAATTTGACAGTGGCTCATATCCAGCAAATTAAATTAAATTTTTCACCCACTGGCCAGAATGGCTTGTGAATTCTAAAAATTTCACCATTTTACCAGCCACATTGCCTTTTATAGTATAACACAACCTGGTTGGTTACCTGCCAAAGTGGCTGCCAGTGTAGAAAATCTTACCAGCCACAATCAAAATTTTACCAGCATTTGGCTGGTGGCGGGTGTTAATTTCACACCCTGCTCATATCAGTCTGGGTCAGAATAGAATAGTGACCCTTTGCATAGATTCCAGCATTGCTTGTGCTTAGTTTTATTTTGAAGGCTCGTAAGACCCCTTTGGCACCACAAAAAATAAATAAAATGATGATCCAAGTGGGAGTAAAAGTTAGGAGGCAAAGTAGCAACTGGACGTGTGCCCAGCAGTCTCGCATGTGCTGCAGCGTTAATCCTGCGCTGGGAAAAGTTTTCTGCCGTGACGGCTATGTTTATAGCAAGTATTCCCTTTTATAGTGTAGCACAACACTGTTAGAATTGGTTACCGACCTACATACAGTCCTTCAACCTACAGCTACTGCAAAAGTCTACTCTCAGCAGTACTTGATTTGGTATCTCCTTTGAGTTTTTGCCAAGATATTTAGCAGTGTTGGGAGTGTTGTGCCACTCCAATTAGCAGTGTAGCATGGCGGTTAGGGAACTGGGTTTCCGGCTCCCAAGGTTGTAGGTTCAATTCCCAGGTGTGCACATGAGCAATTCCTTCAATAAAATACATCCAGCTGTCCATTAAATGGATTGTATGTGAAAGAATGTTATCCATTTCTGCGTGAGGGTGTCTGAGACTGTTAAATGCCTAAAATGTACATGTAATTAAAATGGGCTGTTTGCAGTTGAAGACGACCCTTTCTTCCATTATGGTACGGTTTATCTTTGGCAAAACTCGATTGTTTTTGAGCTAGAAATTATTTTCTGGCCTCAATCTGTCTGAACCTGTCTTTCATAAAGCAGTCTTTTCATTGGAGCGTGTCCACGGGTTGGCCCTGTGCACACTGATTTCTCCTGCAGGAGGCAGAAAGCAAAATAAAGCAGACATCACTAGGCGATCACAGAATCGAGTAGTGGCACGACCACATGGTCACAGTGGAGGAGGTATAGAAAACATAGTGGAATGCAGATTTATTATTTTCTGTAAAATCGGAGGAAGTTGCCTGTTAGTGTGAAACGCCTGTGACTTTGAATGTGAAAGTAAACGGTTACATCAAAATGTTAAAGCAGTGTTAGTTTTGGATATTTATTTTGGACAGGCCTGTTTGTTTACTATCCTCAGTTGCTATACTTACTCTCTCCTTTTGTAATCTGGGACAGCGTCTCAAATTGCTTGGTTAGTAAGACACAGAATGTATTAAATAGCTTTCTGGGAAATACACAGCTGTTCTAATGAATTCATAAATATTATATGCTGTTTTGCAGCCCAGAGATGCCATTTTACAGCATATAAATGCTCATTATTGAGTATTCAAGATCAACCATTCAAATTTGGTACACTTATTGTTTATAGTCCATTCGAAAATGTCATAGGCGTCATATGTTTGCAGTCATTAACATTACTTTAATATGTGACTTGTATATGGAATATGTAAAAGATTATTTGATATCATATTTGTATGATATTAACAGCGTGACATTTTGATATTGATTTAATTTTACGAACAGTAAGTATGCTTCACATTATGGTGATACGTGTCTTCTAATGTTGGCACATTTGCCTTCAGCTGTTGCAGATAACTTCACAATGGAAACCTCATTAGTGTTAATTGCATTTGGTTGGTTGCATAGCGCATACTGTCCTTTCTTATGTACCTGGAAAACTATTTATTTTACCTGCCATGAATTCAAATGCCTTGCATGAATTCAAATGTTAGTCTTTCATCATTCAATGAAAGGTATTTTTTCGATATATTTAGCATTTCTCCATCCATGTCCTTTTTTGTGTTTTTTTAAATGAAAGTTATGGAAAGCTGGATCAAATTAAGAGAGGCCATGTTTTGAGGGCTCAGAAGACCTTGCCGTGATCAGAAATCTGTTTGCACAGTATTGGCGAATAGGACCAGTGACCAGTAAGGCCTATTAATGATGGTACATCTAACATGGTGCTTTGTGGCCACACATGCGAGACTGTAAGCTTTTAAATGTCACAGCCACTGGTGCATTGTTATTGAGTGCAAAGGGCACTTTGGATGTTTGTACAGATGGTGCGCAGCAATATAGCCATCAGGCAGTGCAGAACTACATGCGTTGGTGGCAGAGAACAAAAAAATTTAAAAAATAGGCCAATCACAAAACACTATTATGGTGGTGCGAATTTAAGGGTGCCTTGATTGGCTAGCACAGAATCACATCGGAATTACAACGGGGTGATTAACAGCTCTGCTGCCACTTCCAATGTGTGTACTTCACCTGCACCATTAAATATCTGGATTGATTCTAGTGCCTTTAGGTCTCGGATAGTCAATTGAGCCCGACCTCTTCATCACAGACAGAAGTTCCTAAGACTGCAGTAAATCGAGTTTCTCCTTTGTAAAGTAGTAGAAATATGCGACAAAATCAATAATATTGATTCTAGGATTCTAAAAAGTCACCGGTAAAATGCAGTACACCAGTCTATTGCACAATTTATGGTTGAGGTAATCTAAATTTAAATTATAGTTTCACTCTATTTTCTTTAATGAAAAGGCACTGTATACTGTTGTGTTTGTGCCTCTTTGAAACAAGTTTTTAAACAAAGTTGTTCCAGTTCCTTCCAAGAAGGGATGTAATGAACTGTATTTAACCTTCAAAATTGTAGACTCTGAAAACATCATCCGAAATGGTAGTGGTTGGGATGTTTATGGGCATAACTGTAAGCACAAGTGAGGGAGGAGGCTGAAATAAGAAACTGCTTACCAGCCAGCTGAATACTAATCAATCTGATTAGTGCCAGCAAGTTTTTTTCCAGGAACCTATCAGATTGCAGGAAATTCTCTCTCAAAATGTAACTTCCCTTTCCAGACTCTACGAGAGGGAGCATATGGAGTTTGCAGTACTGTTCATATTACGTGGCTAAATCATAGACTGTATAAAAATATGGACAAAGCCACTGTGACGTCACCCATTGCCTTTCCACGGCCTCGTAAAAACTCAATTGAGGCTCCGGATATCTTTTTCGCTGCACGTTTGTACAAACTGCGTCTGCTCCGTGGAGCCGAAGAGGACTCAACCTGTCCCTCTGATTGGTCCTGAACAAATGTTAATACCCTGTCCAAACGACACAATATTTAAAAAAATCAGCACATGCAGAGGCATTAGATGAAGGAAAGGCACCTGTTGCAATTACATTTTTTTGTGGGAAAAATGTATTGACTGAGTATTTTGACCACATTGCTGCCATTGACTAACATGGTGAAAGACCTATACTGGAGCCAACCGCAGTGGCGCTAGTGAGCAATGGCACAATTGCTGCTCCCAGCCCAACCAGGATGTGAGCTTCAAAACAAAAGCCCAGTCTTGGCCCCTTGGGATAAACCAGAAAATCACAGGAAAAATGTATGAGAACAGAGAACAATGTTTGTTAAAATAGATTCAACAAAAATGGAGAAAATGAAGTTGGAATGTCTGAGTGAAGTCTCACTGCATGAAGCTGAATCCTCTTCCTTATCATGTAACAATTTTAAAATGACCAATTCACTGACAGCTACAGTCGTTTTTTACACAGTTCCCCCATGTACCTGTGCTCTAAATGCTTATGGAATGCACAGTATGTGGTTTGTTCTGCAGTCCTGTTGTGTGGTGTAGGGCTATATATTGCCCTGTAAGTCATGTGTGACAGGTATGCGGTTCTGAAATAGCATGTCTATCGATGATGACCTTGGCAGTCTACCTCGTCAGCCGGCTTGGTAGGCGTTTTGTATGCAGGAAGCAGTTGGAAGCATGAGGTGGTTGTGTAATCACCGCTCGATCTTGTCTGTCGCTAATGCCATTAGGCTCTCACAGTAGTAGCTTGCAATGAAGGGCAAGGCCTGTTATTATAGTCTGGCCATTTAGACGTCAAAAATCGTTGGGTGTACAGATTCTTTGGCACATGGCACAGAGGTTCACCCCCTTTATCCTTCATTAATAAAGTGTTGTATATTTGTTCCCTTTTAGATTGTGGCCTTTTTTCTTTTAGCACTGAAATGGCACCATTTTCTATAGGCTTTTCTACGCAGTACCATAGTTTCTCAGAAATGACTATTTTGGCAGAGCTACGCAGTACCATAGTTTCTCAGAAATGACTATTTTGGCAGAGCTACGCAGTACCATAGTTTCTCAGAAATGACTATTTTGGCAGAGCTTGCAAGAGCATTATTTCACATGTACGTACAGGGAAATGTTTTGCTTTGAAGCACATCTAGCGTTGCTCTAATATTTATATATTTATGTATAGGTTTTGTGGATGTTAAGCTGCTTGTGAAGTGGTAAATTGTGGTAAATCTGATTATTCACAAAGCCACTCTAGGTACCTTTCTTTTTCTTTTTTAAAGGTGAGTGGACAGTCTTCCCTCCTTTCATATATATATTTATTCAGACAGGGCAACAGGGAAAAGAAGGGAGGGCAACAGATAGAGAAGGGATCACAGGTCAGAAGGTCCCATGGCAGGTGATTGTGTATTCATGTATGGCTCGAGACTACGGACTCCACCACACCTCTCCCCCACTACCATTCTATCAAGGTAGCTAAGAGAAAGGCTTTCCATAACACTAATAATAGGGGTTGAACTGTATCGCTAATGTCAACAGCTGTGTGACGAGCCCCGTCTTTATCACACTCAAAGCAAACTCACTGTTGAGAAATGAGAAAGGGTACTTTTAATAAAGCTAAAGTAATTATTTACCGACCTTTCCTGTCAAGTAAGTTTCTTTTTAAGTCTTAGTATGCATGTTGGCATGTCCTTTTGGTCTCTGGGTGACTGTATTTACATATGTAGTTGAATGTACGTAATACCAAAACAATTTAAATTAAAATATTCACTCCTCTGTTATATTTAAACTGTGACAGGTGGCTTGTTCCTTCCACAGCTGTGATATGATAAAGGGTCATTTTGCAGTATTATTTGCTTTTATGAAAATATATTTGAAGCTGAAGGCCCTTAGATTATAAGCTTTGTCCCTAATAGCCAAACCTGTGGACCTTTATCTTTTCCTTGCATGTCGTTGAGTTTGTGAATGCTAGAATTGATCAAAAATGCATTTAAACAAACAGCATGTTCTTGGGAAAATATAGGTTTGCAGCCAAGTATCACTGTGTTTATAATTGCAATAGAACAATTCAGATATTCAGATGTACAGGATTTAATTAATTAAAATATTGATGCCGTGGGTGCTGTAAAATTGTTCAACTGAGACATTCATTGCTCCTTCAACCAAACTGAGTGGAAACAAACTAACTCCATGTTCTAGCTTTATTAGTACACGATTTGTGACAGAAACTCTGTATTCGGTATAGTTAAGTGCCACTATTGTCGCGTAGCTATTCCATTTAACAAACAACCCCCCACCCAGACTCACCTGCAACTATACCGACCCATGCGTGACCCAGTGGACAATAAAAATAAATATGCAATACTACCATTGGCTTTATGCATAGAGATGTCCCTTTCAAGATTCAGTGGTCATTTATTGTCTTGGACAATCCGTTTGAGAAATACACACCCCTTTATAACGCTAGTATGCCTTCTGAAAACCCCACACATAAAACCCCACCAGCTGTTCGTGCAGCTGTTATGTATTCCAGTTCATTCTGATTTGATTGACAACTCTTTTATCCAATAGAGGACATTATAACCTTCTCAACTTATTGGATGTTTTGAACAATAAATTACAGCTGGGTGTAACAGAATTTTTTATTAGTTTAGTTTTACACAAACAACTACAGAAAATCCAAGAAAGTACATTCACTTGCCGAGGCCTAATTGTTGTTTTCCTGCTAATTTTGCAAGATTTTACTAATTTGGCCAACTCGTCAGCATGGCTAGAGAAAATCTCGGATCTACATGGATTTTGGTAGAGGGTCAGAAGAAGATACCAGCACCACTGTCTTGTACCATATGTTTGATATTGTTATTTTCACATGTTGAGTGCATTTCACATACTGTGGTGTAAGCATTCATAGGTGGTCGTGTCTTATGTTTGATGCACCGATTTGCTGTGAAGTTAGAACATTTGCCAGCTTAAACCATCAGAAGGGGCAAAAGTGTATGCTTTATAATGGACAAAAAGTATTTTATTCATTTTTTGACAGGTTTTGGATAGGATTTTGGACCCATAGATATATATCCCCCTATACAGATGAAAAGATAGTAATTCCCACTTGAAAATGATGCAAAAGTGAGTTTCATAAGTCAAAACAGTTTTGTAGTTAAAAATATGATTATTTTATGATTTACAGCAGTGCACAATTTAGCCATTTTGGATAGATTTGGAGACAAAGTACATTGCTTACATTTTGCATCATAGATCAGGTCTTTAGTAGTTCTGTATATCTATATGTTGCACACTTGTGGACAAGGACTGTATGATCCAGGAAATGTATAGTCTTACCTGTTTTGCATTTGTAGCTCTCAGTATTTCATTGCAAACTATATTTGCATTTTTGGCTAAATTTATTGCATTTGTTACACTTTATTTTGACCTAAAATATGAAAATAAACTAATCTAAGTTAGTAAATGGTAGAACTGTCTTGCTTCATTTAAGCCATTTTCCAAGTTTCTGTGATGCTCACACCTGGAGGTATAAAGCCTTAAATAGAACACCCCCTAAATAGGTGGGAATTGACCAAATGTGGCATCTGCGTGAATTTCACTAAAATATAAGCTCAATGTGTTCTATGGATGTGGTAACCCTAAAGTTTGGAACTCTAGATGTGTGGTGATCCTAATGGACCCAGTGGGGAAAAATGCACCCTTTTTTTGTTGTAATCTTTTTTTTATTTTTTATTGGATGTAGAGACTGCTGTGATGTTGACATACTACTTTAGCCTATGTAACCCTTTACACTATTTAACGAGAGCTGTCTAGAGCTGTTTGACAGTTTAGATAGAGGAAGGTGGAGCTACATCACATCTTGCCCTATGTGACCACAAGCTCTGCAAGAAATGGTCACATGGTCTGTTTTCTGTGTTTTGATTGGCTGAAGTTGCACAAAGCTGTGTGTGAGTGCTCATGTAGGAGAAACACAGCCTTCCTTGTGTGACTAACTTCTCTGCTCTCCCGACATGCCCTGAACCAGAGCAGCTTTCCATGCAGCTGACCGTCAGGGACAGATCGAGCAGTGGAGCCAGCCAGACGGCCCTCACTGTCCTATGTTATGTCTGAAGATGCAGTTCCTGTCTTCAGTGTCATTAACTGGCCCTTTTCAATGACACTGAAAGTGTCAAGCTAAACAAGCTCACGTTTAGCCCCACCCTCTTTTTTTAATGTAAATAGATTTAATTCAGTGTTTTGCCTGGCGAGTGATGGCTACATTCAGAGCATTTGATTTGAGTGTCTGGCTGTTCATCTCATGTGAAGGAGATGTGTTCCTCTATATTTGGAATACCAAATCATATTCATCGGCCCCTCCCATTGCTGAACAAACTTTATAAACAGCGAGACCAGTGGGGTCGTTCATGAGCAATAATACAGGGGCCAATTGTACATTGCTCCTTTGGAGTCTTTGGCCAACTTTCCCTTCCTGTGGGATAGCCGGCCACATTAGGCACAGGTGGAGTGAGGATTTCATTTGGTGCATTTGTAATGATTATAACTTCTAAGATGGTTGTATGTGGGACAGAGAGAGACAGTCTGCAAGTCTTTTCTGGGGAAATTTCCAGGTGGATCTGTGTGTTTGTGAAGGCGAATGAACCACAATCCATCTATAGCCACATAGGATTGTTTTTTTTTTTTTAAGGGAACATTTCATTGGCAAATGTTGTAATTTGTAGATGCAAATTACATTAATCTGATTAGACTACTGAGGTTGATTATGAGAGAAGTTTTGACTTTGCATTTTGTGTAGAACTTGCTTTTCAATGACTGTTGTGAAACTTCAAATTGAGTAGAAACCCTGGGAAGTTAGCCAGTAGACGGTTATAAACAAGTGACCACACCCTGTCTGTTATTTCTGAAAGTCAGTCTTTTTGTCAGGTTGATAGAGCCTAAAGAGGGTTGCTTTTTTGCCGCATACCAACCTTGAATGGACCTTTATGTCCCAGTTCTCTCTTGGAGGAGATTTTCCAATGGGGTCCAAAATAGAATTTTGTGTGAACCTCACAACTTAAATTTCATGTCTTTTGCAAAGTACTGAGGTTGCCAAGTTGAGTGTTCCAATCTGGACCAATATGTTACCCTAGATTCTACCTCCATTCTGAATTTCAAATTTAATGCTTAAAGTCTCCTTATGAGTGATTGGAGAAATTCAAGCCTCTGTGGGAAAACAAAACAAACAAACAAAAAACTTTAAAAATATCTTGTCAGGGGCCTTGGACCCAGTTGCTGCTTAACCTACTTAGCCATTATTCAAGCTTTCAAGTGTCTCCAGGCTTGATGCATTGAAGATTGAGAATGCATTAACTGCAAAACAGCCTCTCAGTCAGATTTAATGCTTCAATATAAAGTTCCGTGTCTTGGAAAACTCACAGAATAACGGCTTGTGTTACTGAAAAGTTCTTGAAAAATGAATACTGTGACAACAGCGTTTGAGCAGGGACCCTTCACTCATTCAGTGCCAGAGAGTGTTCTGGAACACTAAGCCTCAGCAGTGCCTAGCCAATATGGCTGCTGACATTCAAAATGTTTAGATTGATCCTGTCAATGTGCAAACTTCTAATAAAACACATTATTTTACCTATTGAACAGAATTATTTGTTAATGAGGATAGATGGCACACCTGCTGGTTCAGTTCACTATTAGAGCAACGTCAAACTATATTGATTGTAATATAAATAATTTATTTTTAGTGCTTTTCAGTTTTGTTAACAGGACTGACATTGGTGATGTGTTTATAGTGAGAACAGTGTTTCATAAAAATCAGCTCTTGCATATCTATTGATAGTAAAAAGTAACAATAAACATAATCACTAGTAATTTGTATAGATATTTAAAAATGAGCTGTTTGCATGAGTTACTTTGTATCAACAATTTCAACAGAAAATGGTTATCCTGAGGCAAAAATTTACATGGCGCAAAAACATGTTGGTAGCCTACAAATTGACTGAGATGCGTTATTCCTACTCCCTGATGTTGGTTTCAGTGGTCTTATTCTAGATTTATTTTAAAACATAGGCAGGTAAAATCCGGAATTCTTTACCGGTTCAGCAGTGTAAATATGGCTGTAGTCGACATTAGTCGCCTTCAGCACTTTAGACCGTTCATATTTTTGTGAACTTATATCGTCCACGGCACTGAGTTAACCCTATCCACGGTGGCCCCTTAGTGGTGAGTCATCAACATCCCAATTGTAGTATTTATATTTCTGTGAAATTATAAATTAAAACTTTAAGAAAACCCCAAAATTCAGACAGAGGGTTGTTAATACATGTCACCGCTGGCTTGCAAAAGCATCAACCGCTCGGTTGCACTGCAGGGCAATAAAACAGCACGGTGCTAATAACACAAACCACTGTTTACAGCATTCACCTTGCCACAGTCACGGATAATAAAATACTTAAAATGCACTGTTTCTACATGCCAGAATATTATGTTCCCAATATAGAAACAATAATATATTATTAAAAAGTTGTATAAATAAACATTCAGTGTTTTTTCCCTTTCTCGCTTTGCTATGCATACATCCGATATACTTTTGGTTTAGTAGAAATATAATTTCTTCTACAAAATCTCTGATATAAACATGTTTAAGGGACCAAATATCCTACCTGGTTATGAAGCTACAACTGCTTTCTGATAAACCCTAAAGATTTTATCTTATTCCATTTAGCTACGATTGTCCAACAAAGTCCATTTCCACAGCGACTACTTATCACACTTACGGTACAAATACGTTGCTATAGTTGTGTAATAACACACACTTTTTTTACATATATTTTTTTACGTTTATAAACACAATAGGCTACGTATATTTATATGTATTATGTATATACTGTGACCATTCTGGAAAATGTATTCTGTTGCAAATTTCTGAATGGTACAACCTTTTTGTTATTCAAAATTTCAGTCACGGGTGTGCCGTGAATCATTTTTGAGATATTGACACTTAAATGAAACTAGTAAGAACTAGGCAAAAATTGCCTCTAGTGGACCAAAGTTAATAGGATTAATACCCTTTATTATTAATAATAATAATACGTGTCACAAGGGTGAAGAAACTTCCCCTTTGAATAACTGATTACAGCAAACATCACTGATTTTTATGCTCGTCTTCAAATGTTTTTTTTGTTTTTTTTTCAACTGAACAGGAATGTGTTTGTCCAGCAAACATGTAGTTCTTATTGAAGTTATACATAGGCTAGTATGTACATTGTGGAGTGCTGGCTATTTGTTTTTCATTTCCAATGGTGCCATGAACAAGAAATCCATTTGACCTTGGCTTGTAATCTCTTTCTCGCTCTTTTAAAAAGGTCATATTCACAAGCAGCCATTATGCCCCTGGTGTTTTGTCTGATTTACGGTGGAAGGCGTATTGATTGGGTTGTTTTTCACGTGGCCCCTTTCTCCAGTGCCTTGCAGTAAATCTGTCAGAGACAAATTTATGGAATTACCTTCATATCTCACTGCTGTCGCTAAACTGACAAAATGGGATACCTGCTTTCAGGCTAATATTCTAAGTCTGGGGATCATGTAGAAAATGTTGTAATCATTGAAACGGCATGTAAGCAGCTCCCTTGAAAGCAGAAGCACCCCATTTTGTTGTTTTTCTGTGCTCCTAAAGTGGTGCTTTATTTGTTTATTTTTTTAATATATTTGTTTGACAAACAAAACCCTATGTTCTATAATCCCAGGTTCAAGAGTGCACTATACACACTATACACAGAGTCCAGGCCTTGGGAAACAGTACCACTGTCTCTAGAAATATGGTGGGATTCAGCTCACTGCAAAAATAGTAGATTATCTTGCAAATCATTTGCATCATAAAAAATCTTTTCAGGAAAGGAGACAAATTTGTATTGTTACATGAATGGAATTTGAACAGTGAAAATGCATTAGTCACAAAGTCACTGGTCTGAACCTACTTTTGTATCAAACACAAAAATAATAATGTTCATGGTGGTTTGTTTTATGATGCCAACAGTATATAACTATATTGACTTTTGCCTTTGGGTTCATGGTATTATTTTACAGTCATTTCACATACTAGAGGCTACATGTACACGGTATGGATATCTGTCACATTGGAAGTGAAATATTCCTCAGCAGATTAGTTTGTTCTGCTTACCAGGAGCAAGTGGCAACTAGCCTATGAGCAGAAAGCAAACAGAAGTACGTACAGTATGAACGCCGCAGGGCTCTATGAAACCGTTTTTGCAACTAACGATAGCGGCACTTCAGAAAAATGTGCTAAAGATAAGTTAAACCGTTTTCTTTACTAAGTTGCATTGCATTGCAGTCACTTGGCAGACAGTCTTATCCAGAGCAACTTACAAAAGTGGAGAATATCGCTATCTAAGAAATATTAGTGTGATATCACCCAGGCACAGAAGGCCCACTTAGAGTGCAGTCCAGAAGTATTTTATACACATTTGTATACACAATTTTTCTTGTTTTGGCTCTGTACTCCAGCACATTGGATTTGAAATGGGACAGTGACTGTGAGGTTAAAGTGCAGGCTTTCAGCTTTAATTTTTACATCTATATGAGGTGAACCATGTAGCAATTGTCGCCATTTTTATACATAGCCAACCGATTTTAGGGGACCAAAAGTCATTGGACGAATTAACATAAACTTAGTCTTCATATTTAATATTCGGTTGCATATCCTTTGCATGCCATGACTTCCTGATGTGACCCAACGATATCAAAAGACTCTTGATATCTTATTCTCAGGTACTCTTACAAGCGATACTGTAACCTCTGCATTTGAATGTATGTCTATGGGAATTGGGAGGTTGGACTAGATTAAGCTGTAAATTACATGGGAATAGTATGGAACACATGGTTGGCTAAATGGCTGTAAGTCATCAAGGGTCTGAGGTATCAAACGAGCCTCAAACCATCACACTGCTGCCAGATATACAGTAGATATGGATGGATCACTTTAAGGGTTGTTTCTCCTGACTAATTTTCCTATTGAACTATTAATATTACTTTTGGTCCCCTAAAATGTGGGGGGGGCTATATATAGTATCGCTTGTAAGAGTACCTGAGAATAAGATATCAATGTTGTTGATGTTGTTGGGTCACATCAGGAAGTCATGGCAGGCAAAGGATATGCAACCTAATATTAAATATTATGACTTCATTTAAGTTTATGTTAATTCATCCAATTACTTTTTGGTCCCCTAAAATGGGGGGGGGGGGGGGTGTCTGAATTTTAACCTCATAGTCACTGTTCCATTTCAAATCCAATGTGCTGGAATACAGAGCTAAAACAACAACAAAAATGTTTCACTGTCCAAATACTTGCAGACTGCACTGTTTTATCAGAATGTGTAGTTAACCAAGCAAACCAACAATTTATATTAACACCCAAAAGTAAATATCACAATACAGCTAACCTATCTTGACATATACCTGTAAGAGTATTTATACTAATACTAATTGATTCCTTTCACTCAGTTGTCTTATTCCTTTTCCAGAAAACAAATACGTCTTCAAGTGGAAAATTTTCCGCCATTTGACATTGCCTGCAGGTCTCTGCCCAAAGGCAATGTCAAATGGCAGAAAATTTTCCTTTTGTTAAGTTATGTTTACAGCTTGAGTGTTTGACTGATTGAGAGTTCAGCATCCTTTATGCTAATAGTAGCCTAACAGTGACATTTCTCAAAGAATACATGAATACGTGCTTTTTCCCGATCAGTCCACCCGCATTTCTAATGCATAATTTAAACTGGATCAGCTGTTGAGTGAGTCAAAGCATGTGTTGTATTCAGTTTTTCATTACGCTGGAGACTGCAGTAAACCTGTGAGTTTTGAGTAGCACACAGAGACAGAGCTGAAAATCTACCTCCAGCCTTTATAGTGAAATGAGCCTTCCAGTTTGTTCGTTAGCCCTGTGCTCCCCAGAGCCCTCTGCTTGCCTCCCAACGGCACATCTCAGCTTGCTCCTGGTTCACAACGCGATTCTCTCACATGAGCGGCGTTGGCTCTGTCCCGACGAGATGCATCTTGTCCTCGCGGATCTGCTTTGTTGCCGTCAAACGCTTTTCAGCATTTTCAGCCAGAAACAACAATAAAAAGCTGAAACCGTTGACTGCTGACAGGATCCTAACATCTACTAGGCTAGAGTACGGCTTGCAGAATTTAAAAGTAGAGAATCCCAGTTGCAGAAACAAAAATATCAGGTTTGCTGATTTGGGAAACAATGAAGGATCACGTTGGCTGAGTTCGATAGATTGATATCTCCGTTTTCAGTTTAATTATTAAAGTCATTGCTACTGGCTGTAATAATGTTCAGTCAGTAGCCCCACCCAAAAGAATGTCTTTCCTGAGGTAACTGTAGGATTGTTGGTCTTGCTGATTGGCACGTGGATGTTCACTAAGCACTGCTCTTGATGGGATGCATCCATCCTACCTATGCTATGCACGTGGAAATGTCTTATTTATTCAGAAGGTGCAAACATAAAATTTCTGTATTGTCAGTAACCCATGTGCAGTTACGGTTACATTTTATTTAGTGTTAGAGTGTTAAAATGTTCTTACTTACAGGCTGTTTATGAATTTACCCTTCATGGCTTACAATTCAGCCAGCAATAGAACATTATAGTATGGTGGAAACTGTGCTGTTGCAGTGTGTTGGCCATTTTTTGAGGTATAGCTGTTTCTCCCCCACAGGTACCTGAGGTCATCAGCAGCATCAGGCAGGTGTCGAAGTCTGCGCTCAAGGAGGAGTCCAAGCCCAAGCAGGAGGCCGAGGAGGCCTTCTACAACTCGCAGAAGTTTGAGGTGCTGTACTGCGGCAAGGTGACCATGGTGCACAAGAGGGTGCTGTCCACCCTCATCGACGACTGCATCGACAAGTTCCGGCAGCACGAGGCGGAGCAGAAACGCCCGCGTCCGCTCAATGGGCAGCGTGGCCCCGCCCACCCGCCCGTCAACTTCGTCTTGGGGGACGACCCCCTCACCCCCGCCCTGCTGACCGGGCCGGTCCAGGAGAGTGCGGGGCCCGAGGAGGGGGGTGAAGGCGGCAAAGGCCTCGCCAACAGCCCAAGCCTGGGAAGCGTCCGGGCGGCCTTCCCAGAATGCATCCTGGAGGACTCCGGGTTCGACGAGCAGCAGGAGTTCCGCACCAGGTGCAACAGCCTGGCGGCCGGGCTGCAGAGGAGGCCGAGGGAGGGGCCGCTGAAGGCCCCCGCGCGGAGGAGGCACGCCAGCGCTCCCAGCCACGTCCAGCCCACCAACGCGGATAAAAACCGCACCATGCTCTTCCAGGTACCGCCTCGCACGTCCTCAATCCCCTCATCTGTCTGGGTTTTAGGAATGCTCTAATGGCAGTCTGTGAAGAAGTAGTCAGCTATAAGTTAATTAATGTGGTAAGACCTGTGCAGTCTGTTAGGGCAGGCCACTCTCGAGCCATATGCAATACACACCGATGTCCGGTTCCCATTTAACTCCTTTGTTATCAAGCAGTTTTTCTTAGCATGCCGTTGAAGGTGTGGTTTTATGAAGGAAGACACTGTAAATTATGTTTGCCATGATTGTGCTGACGGAATGTTGCTATGGTAATGTTCGGCGTTTGTTATCTCTCTCCCACGGTATTTGCATTGGCTCTGGCTTGTTGTTGGCACGTCTCATAGTAATCTTTGGAAGCTGTCATTTGCAAACTTCTGCTGTTATTATGGTTTCCTATTGAAGAAAAGGCATTTCACAAACTGAGCATAAACCATGATCATATATCCCTCCCTGTGTTGATTCTCATTCTCAGTAACAAGTATAGCCTTTTAAGAAGTGTGCTATGGAGCTAATAAGCCACATTCCAGTTGCAGCGCCATTAGCGTTATTGTGTGTTTGCATGGAGCTAATTTAGCAAGGCTGCCACCGGCAGATATTGTTGCCTTTTATTATCCTTAGGAATCAATTACCGGAGAACTCTTTTGTCTAGCCTTTGTAACCTTGATTGTGTATGTATGTTTGTACTGAAGGGGCCCCAGGAAGAGCCAGGAGATCTATTATGAGACGTCTGTTGTAGGATGTTTTTCGCTGCATGTTTGTTCTTTGTTCTTTCTTCCTTGAGAATTGCGATCAGTGGTAGTACAACTACTAATGATCTCCATTTTGTGTCGTAGGTTGGACGCTTTGAAGTCAACCTCATTAGCCCTGACAGCAAAACAGTGGTGCTGGAAAAGAATTTCAAGGACATCTCTTCCTGTTCACAGGTACATGCTGGTATCCTATGTTGTTTTCTTCTCTGCATTGTGCAAAATCGGTCTCTTCCTTGTCCCGTTTCCCTGTTCTATCACTTTCCACAGGTTTAACGTTTAATGTTGTAACCTTTCTAACAAGTTTTCCAAAGGAGTGGCGTTCTGGGCCTTTTGTCAAAATTGGTTGTGCAACATTTCAAGTGCTCACTATTTAACTTGGAGTCGCAACGAGGGAAAGTGCAAACAAACTTCACCAACAGTCGCAAGCAAACAGTCGCCTTTGGCAAAATGAAACCTTTCATTTAGAGTGAAATTTTTTTTATGAAACAGTTAATAATCTCTTAAGTAAAAATGTTTTTAATTTTTGAAACCCTGCATGAACCATGTGCAGTTCTAGCGATACGTCTGGTTGCTCCCCTTGCAACGAGGTTTTTGCCTCACGTCTGCTGTTTCTGTGCTGCCAAGTATGAATAGGCTCCCCCTGTAGGCTTTGCAGCTTCAACATTATCCTCCAGAGCTTTACACACTTTTCCTTGTCCTGTTTTTCTTTGATGTGCAGGCCATTAAACAGACAGACCATTTTGGGTTTGTCTGCCGCGACCCCACGGAGTCAGGGTCCTGCCAGTATGTTTGCTACGTGTTCCAGTGCGCTAGCGAGTCCCTGGTGAGTACCCGTCCATGGCAGATCAACCCCACCCCAGCGTTGTGCAACAGGAGTCAACAGAGGTCACGTGTGGGCTGCTATTACAGAAACCTCACGGGGCGATCTGATGAATGGTTAAGTCTGTGTGTGAATTTGTTTATCACTAGTGTTAGGGGTGGGGGGGGGTTAATAAATATTTTATTGGTGTAGATTGATGTGATCTTTTATTTAGAGTGATGTTTTAGCAATGACATTGGGAGTACTTCTCTCAATTATTTATTTTGGTGAGTATGGTAATGAAATAAAGCAGACTGTTATTGCCATATTGAAGGCAATGTTATGACTATGAGGCCCGTGTCTTGGTGGTGTTACAAATGGCATATGCATGGCCCGGGCTAGTACAAGGTTTTGCAAGGTGTCCCATGTTGAATTTTAGCTATGGTTTATTGTTAAGGATGAAGTGCTTGCCATTGGTTGAATGTCACCTCAGTGACCTCAAACGGCAAACACTGAAGCTCTATGGGGCAAGGCTATATTTAAAATGAGCTCTTTCAATCCTGATTTGTTTATCATTGGCAAGGAGGCAAAATGGCTGGTTTCCGAGACGTCTACTCAGCGTTAATTTATTCGACCTCGACAATCCGGAAATCAGTATACAATTTTGAGACGGAGTGAAGAGCTTAACCAGTAGGTGTGGCAGCTGTTTTTACCGTTCTCTCCAAACTGGTTTTGTCTGTTTTACAGTTTCCATCCACACCGCAAAGGAAAATTGTTAGCACACTGTCTGTGACAGCCCTATAGCAGTTTACCTCATTTGTCTGAACAACTGCTAATGTCTTGTTCTGTCACAGGAATTCCTCCACTGCTTTATTCAAATGTATTTTATTTATTAACTGTAAATTCACTAGCATATTTGAATTGTTTTCGAAAATGTGACGTGTGTATATTGTCATTTTGGCTACAGTAGCCTACAAATGGTGTTATTTGGGGAGCGAGAGATTTGAATTTGAATGGAGCAATTTGTAGAGCGATGACTATGTAAATGCTTTTATTTTATGACAGTGAGTAGTTTAACATGAAGTTTAATGAGGGTAGAATTTTTATATTATGTTTTATATGATGTGATTTGGTGAAGAGGAGATGGTTGAATGCTGTGATTGAAGCAGTGATGTCTGAATGATTTGGTTTGATGAGGAGGAGATGTTTGAATGATGAGTTTGGTGAAGAGGAGGTGTTTGAATGATGTGTTTGATGAAGAGGAGATGTTTGAATGATGAGTTTGGTGAGGAAGAAATGTTTGAATGATGTGGTTTGATGAAGAGGTGTTTGAATTATGTGGTTTGATGAAGAGGATGTTTGAATGATGTTGTTTGATGAAGAGGTGATGACTGAATGATGTGTTTTGATGAATAGGAGGTGTTTGAATGATGTGTTTGGTGAGGAGGAAATGTTTGAATTATGTTGTTTGTTGAAGAGGAGATGTTTGGTGAAACGAAGATGTCTGAGTACGCTTGCTGTCTTTGAGCAGGTCGATGAGGTGATGCTCACTCTGAAGCAGGCCTTCAGCACTGCAGCAGCAATGCAGAGCGCCAAGACCCAGGTGAAGCTGTGCGAGGCCTGTCCCATGCACGACCTGCACAAGCTGTGCGAGCGAATCGAAGGTACCGGCCCCCGTAGTCCCCCGAGCAAAACGCCAATCTCACTACATTACGGCCATTTAGCACACGCTCTCATCCAGACGCAACTTTTTACAGTTTTTAACATGGTATCCATTTATACAGCTGGATATACAGTCAAGCCAGAAAGTCTGCACACCCCTTTCACCTTCTCCACGTTTTATTACGTTACAGACATATTCTACAATGTGTCAAAATTCTACACAAAATAGCCCATAATGACAAAGTGAAAACAGGTTTTTAGACATTTGTGCTAATTTATTAAAAATCTAAATGTAAAGTATCATATTGATATGACACCCAAAAGTGAGCTGAGGTGCATTTTGTTTCCACTGATACTACTTGAGATGTTTCTACAACTTAATTGGAGTCCACCTGTGATAAATTCAATTGATTGGACATGATTGGGGATTGCCAACACCTGCCTATATAAGGTCCCACAGTTGACAGTGCATGTCAGAGCAAACTCCAAGCCATGGGGTCAAAGGAATTATCTGCAGACCTCAGAAACAGGATTGTGTCAAGGCATAGATCTGGAGAAGGGTACGAAAAATCTCTGCAGCTTTACAGGTCCCAAAGAGCACAGTGGCCACCATCATTCGTAAATGGAAGAAGTTTGGAACCACCAAGAATCTTCCTAGACCTGGCCGCCCGGCCAAACTGAGCAATCGGGGAAGACGGGCCTTGGCCAGGGAGGTGAGCAGGAACCCGAGGGTCACTGTCACAGAGCTCCAGCGTATCTTTGTGGAGATGGGAGAACCTTTCAGAAGATCAACCATCCAGGCAGCACTCCACCAATCAGGCCTTTATGGTAGAGTGGCCAGACGGAAGCCCCTCCTTAGTAAAAGGCACATCACAGCCCGCTTGGAGTTTCCCAAAAGGCACCTAGAGGACTCTCAAACCATGAGAATCAAGATTCTCTGGTCTGATGAAACCAAAATTGAACTTTTTGGCCTGAATACCAAGCGTCACGTCTGGAGGAAACCAGGCACCGCTCATCACCTGGCTAATACCATCCCTACAGTGAAGCATGGCGGTGGCAGCATCATGATGTGGGGATGTTTTTCAGCAGCGGGAACGGGGCGACTAGTCCTGATAGAGGGAAAGATGAATGCAGCTAAGTACACTGAGATCCTTGAAGAAAACCTCTGGACCTCAGACTGGGGCGAAGGTTTACCTTCCAACATGACAACGACCCGAAGCACACAGCCAAGAGAACAAAGGAGTGGCTTCGGAGAAAGTCTGTGCATGTCCTTGAGTGGCCCAGCCAGAGCCCAGACCTGAATCCAATTGAACATCTGTGGAAAGAGTTGAAAATGGCTGTGTACCGACGCTCCCCATCCAACCTGACGGAGCTTGCAAGGATATGCCAAGAGGAATGGGCAAAAATGTCCAGAAACAAGTGTGCCAAGCTCCTAGCTTCTTTCCCAAGACGCCTTGAAGCTGTAATCGCTGCCAAAGGTGCAGCAACCAAGTATTAGGCTAAGGGTGTGTACAGATATGTAACCCCTAAATAACCTATTTTTGTCAGTAAAATAAAATTACATATTTTCTAAAAACCTGTTTTCACTTCGTCATTATTGGCTATTGTGTGTAGATGTTTGAGACAAAAAATTAACTCAATCTATTGTAGTATAAGTCTGTAACGTAATAAAACGTGGAGAAGGTGAAAGGGGTGTGCAGACTTTCCGGCTTGACTGTATACTGAAGAAATTCAGGTTAAGTACACAACGGCAGTGTCCTACCTGGAAATCGAACCTGCAGCCTTTAGGTTACAAGCCCAGTTCCGTAACCATTACACCACACTGCCGTTCCCTTGTAGGTTATCACGGCCCAGTTGGACAATTTATGAAAAGGCCGGCCTGACTGACCTGAACTTTTTTTTCCTTTGTGCTCAGGACTGTACCCTCCCAGGGCGAAGCTCTCGATTCAGCGACATCTCTCTCAGCTGTCTGATAATGAACAGGCGGATATTTTTGAGCGGGTTCAGGTAAGGTCACCTCCTCCGCCAGCCGTGCGACTCGGCTCAGACGCCAACGAAAAAAGGAAAACAAAGGTGTCGCTGAAAGGACGCGGTGTTCCGAATTCCTCATTTCTCAGTGACTGTCTCAAGGCCCGGAGAGCGATGGCGAGATTGTGGGAGATCTCCTAAGATAAATAAACCAGAGTTCCAGGCTCCGCTGACCGGTTTTGCTTCCTCCTTTTTTGTTTTAGAAAATGAAGCCGGGCTCCGATCAAGAGGAGAACGAGCTTGTTATCCTGCAGCTGAGGCAGTTATGCGAGAGCAAGCAGAAGGCACACCTCCACATCGGAGAGACGCCACAGGTACCGCTCGCGCCTGGCTAGGACGAGCCCGACCCGTCCGTGTTCCCAGTGTCATTTCCTTATACAAAATAACCCCATTGAAGGGTTTTTTAACGCCCGAGGGGAGTGTTGTGGAAGGGTACTTGGGTACGCCCGTTGCTGTGTGAGCTGACACACCTCTTGCCAACGAGTGCTACAGGGCCATTTTGACAGTCACAAGGCCTTTTACTGCTCCTCCACTAGAGGGGAGCAGCCATGAATGATAGCCGATAGCCTCCTCCACACCCTTTAAAGCACATACAAACTCATTCATGCTGATCTCAACAGATAATGTTTACATGGGGGGGGGGGGGCAGAATAGCTTAACTTACTTCCGGAAAGAAATCGTTGTAAAAACTGTGTATATGTTCACGTATGTGGGTGAGCGTGTCCTCGTGTGCCTGTATGTATGTGGACACTTTTCACTTGTATGTACTGTAACGTCTCAGAGGAATTTGCTACATTGTGCTTCAATTAACCCCCCCCCCACCCCCTGTCTTCTCATGACCGGTCCCACCCCAGACACAGAACGTCCCGAACAGCACGTCAGCAGAGAGCAGTACAACCGGGGGCCGATTCACACTGGACGTTCTGAAGAACAAAGCCCGGAGCTCCCTCACCAGCTCCCTGGAGAACATATTCTCAAGGGTATGCATATCCGTCCGATTTTAATGATATTGTCACAAGGTATTTCATATTGACCTAGTTATGATACAAATACGAGTGAATAATCCCTTATAGTCCTCGCAGAGACCCCCCCCCCCCCTCCCCAGCCATCTTTGTGTGTGTTTGTGTATAATATCCGTCAGTGGGGTAGGAAAAAACTCTTTACATGTAAAAGTACATGTAAAAACAAGGCCTCCTGTGATTTAGTTTTGTGTAGTCCTCCTAGACCACCTCCACATTTACAGAAGCTTATGTGTATTCAGGGGTGCAGACGAGCACAAATTACAGTCATAAGTAAATATATTTGAATATAGTATTGTGATTTACGAAGTTAAGGAACCTCAAACATTTAATAATTCTATTAATTCCAAAGATGTGTAGATTTAGGGGTGGATTTCTTTGTGTAATGTCTACGACCTCCAGGTAATGAGATTTTCTGAAGGAAAGCAGACTTAAGAAACATGACCTCTTTTAACGGTAAGGCTCTCTCCGCAGGGAGCGAACCGTATGCGCGGCCCGTGTTTGGGAAGCATGGGAAGCGATGGGCAGTTTCGAGCGGGGTGAGTACGATGGCGATTTATTCCACCGGCGGGGACCGTGAATGAATGGCTCTTGTGTCAGTGGAGTGCGAAACGGAGAATGCCGAGAACCCGCTGGCGCGTACGTTTCTACGAAATGGCGCAGTGCGGGTCACGCGGAGGGTCGGTGCTGCGCGGCGCTCTCACGTGGACGCCGTGACGGTCCAGGTCTCTCCTGTCCCTGTGGGCAAACACTGCGGCGCGGCTTTTCGGGCTTTGCCAGGCCCCGGCAGGCTGTTGCGCGCGCTATCCGGGGGCTCTTTGAAATCCGGAGAGAGCCGCTCACCTTCACTAGGGTGGCAGAATGTGGGGAGGGGCGTGAGATGGTTGCCCTCCGCTCGGGGGGGGTCCTGACGGCCGCGGAGGAGACGTGGTCAGAGGGGGGGGGGGAGGGGGGGGGGTCGCAAATCATCGCGACGGCGCTCCGCGCAAGCATCTCGCACGTCCCTTGGCACTACCCACAGAGCATGTCTGTTTTCCGTTTAAAGAAAAACACTTCCCACTTTTAAACATAAAGCCTCTCTGAGGGTGTGCTGCTTAATCACATTCTCTCCTGGAGGCTGAGAGCGGATTATCACGCATCGCAAAGTTCCCCTTTTTCACCTCCAATTTCACCTCCAAAGACCTGACGCAACACCTATCACCCAGTAATTCGGCGGTTCCCAAACTCGGCCCTGGGACCCCCCCTGCGTATGCTGGTTTTCGTTGCAACCACAGTTGCAATCCCAGAATTTTAAGATGTACATTTTTGTTAATGAGGTGGTTTTCATGTTTAGAGGAATTATTCGCCCACTTAAGCCACATTATGGCAGAAATGGCTATGCATGCCATGTAGAATAAAAACTCCCTATGTTCACATTGTGCTTATTGTGCTATATTGCAACAATTACATGAAAAGAGGTTACAAAAGTAAGTCATTTAACTGATTAAAGACTGAAGTGAATCAATGGGTTCCTATTAGGTTGTTGACCACGTGTTTAAGTTCTTTCATAATGTTTTCTTTAAGCTTATTAACACAATACAGGTTTGGCTCATTATCATTTGCTTCGTGTTTGAATTCCTCATTATCTTCCAAATTGTTAGATTTAGTGCCCATGTGTCCACACTTTCACCAATTAGGAGCCTATTGATTCAACTCAGTCTTTAATTTTTTCATATCTTTTAAAGAATATAGCACAATAGGTACAATGTGAACGTGGGGCGTTTATTCTACATGGCATACGTAGCTATTTCTGATATAATGTAACTTAAGAGGGTAAATAATCCCTCTAAACATGGAAAGCACCTAATTAAGAAAAATTCCCAGCTTCCTAAAATTCTGGGATTGCAATTGTGGTTGGAACGAAAACCAGCATACACAGGGACCGAGTTTGGGAACCCCTGCAGTAATTAATCCACCTTCATTTGGCGATAATTTGTGTTGTGTTTTTTCCTTCATAAACACTAAATAACATTCACAAACCATTCGCTTACATTTGAGATCACATTATTGCTTCAAGTGTTGCCATTTATTCTATATATAACCCGTCCCATCTTGGTTTGACCAGGGTGTTTTGCTGACGTTGTTGGGATGTATGCAGAGGTTGTCAATGGGAAGTGTTTTCTTGTGCTGGCTTCTTCCTTTGCTCATTTGAGCTGACTAATGAAAATAGCATACCAGGATATTGTGCATGGGGACAGGAAACGGTTTGCTGGAGAGAGAGGAAACGCAGCTCTCGGACGGCGGAGAAACGGCTCTTCCTATTCGCAGTTCGGTAAACAGCCCGGTGGACAGGGGGGCCCCTTGCCCTCGCCACATGCTTTTGGAAAGTCATGGGATGCAGATATTAGCATACAATAGATTGTGGCGCATGAAAGCGGTTGGGCTGGGTTTAGTACATGGTCTGTAGGCACACGCTGTGCCTTTTTGAAGGATTGGGTATGGAGTTTGATCTGGATTGCGTTCCGAGTTAGATCTCGATTGGATTCGGAGTTATAGCTAGATTTGGTTCCGAGTTAGATCTGGATTTGGTTGCGAGTTAGATCTGGATTGGGTTGCGAGTTAGATCTGGATTGGGTTGCGAGTTAGATCTCGATTGGGTTGCGAGTTAGATCTGGATTGGGTTGCGAGTTAGATCTCGATTGGGTTGCGAGTTAGATCTCGATTGGGTTGCGAGTTAGATCTCGATTGGGTTGCGAGTTAGATCTCGATTGGGTTGCGAGTTAGATCTCGATTGGGTTGCGAGTTAGATCTCGATTGGGTTGCGAGTTAGATCTCGATTGGGTTGCGAGTTAGATCTGGATTGGGTTGCGAGTTAGATCTCGATTGGGTTGCGAGTTAGATCTCGATTGGGTTAGGAGTTAGGTTAGGAGTTGGATCTGTACTGGTTTCAGAGTTGAATCTGGGGGGTATATTACGAAGCAGGATTACTGATTTAGCTGGATAGCTGCACTGGGTAGAACCCAGAACAGCCCTTTTTACTTCAGTCAGATTTGGGAGGGTTCCGGGTTCCGGGTTCCTCAGTGCAGTTATCCAGTTAACTCCGTAATCCTGCTTCATAGTATACCTCCTGGATTGGGTGTTCAGTTAGATCTGGATTGAGTTTGAGTGTTCTGTGTGGATGTGTTGTAGATGCAGGGTGAATTCTGAGTGATTTTTTGTTGTTGTCTACATTAATAAGATGTGAAAGTGTGTACAGTTTTGTAGTTTCCTCAAAAGTTGTGCATCTTCAAATGATCTTGTGTCTACAGCAGGACTACTCTCCCGGGGATTCCCCGCCCAGCACACCGCCGGGCTCCTTTACCGAGGACGACCCCGACGCGCCACAGTTCCGACGCCGTGCGCACACTTTCAGCCACCTTCCGGTCAAGAAGCGGATCTCTTTCAACGAGGCGCAGCCCCAGACCACCAAGGCCCCTCTCCGCAGACAGCAGTCTGTGGCACCAGAACTGCTCCAGGGCAGGTAGGGCATTGTGACATCACTTCCTGTCGCTTACACCGTCACCCTGTCGTGCTGTTTTTCCGTTTATGTGGTACGGAGTTTGCGCCAGTCAGTCATCACAGTCTTCTGTGAGTATTTCTTCCATAAGGAAGCAAGAGTCAGGTAGATCTCAGCTAGGTGAAAGTGCTAATTGTTTTGATAGCCATGACATCTATTTTATTGAAAATTATAAAATAAAATTTTCTTTATCTTATATTGAGTGCATGAGATTGCATAAAATAATATTTTGTGAAAGGGCATGTAAACTTTGAAACATTAAAAAATAAGGGTCTGACAGGAGCATGTGAACTAACATACTCAATATAAATTATGGCATGCTCTGTGTTTGAAACTAACTGGGAAAGATTATGTCTGTAAAAGTATTAAACCACAACATCATCCAATACATATACTGGCTTGAAGCAATGGCAGAAATGTGTTTTTGTGCAGTATATAAAAGACAACCTGTGAATCAGACTTACTGCTGAGTAATTTAAAAAGGTAGCCCATGTTTCTCTTGTGATATTCTTTCGAAAAATGGATTTATCTCGGTAGTATACTGATCTACATTTTATTTTCCCAAGATTCCCTTTTCCCTTCAAAGTGGCCCTGACACTTCCTGTGCATCGCCGCTTCACTGCTATCACTGCTGAATGTCCCGGCCTTGTATTTATTTATTTTTTTAAAACCTGTGTTTATATTGTTTTGGGACTCTGTGTGTGTGTGTTTTGGGTCACCTCCACCCAGCCCCGTCGTCGTCTCGAGAACACGCAGTGTTTCAGAGAGCGAGACCTCCTTCAGCCTCCCCTCCTCCTTCACAACTCCCAATTTCCTGAAAAACTTTTACCAGGGTTCACTGGGGTCTCTGAGCTCGCTGGCTGACAGCGGTACCCCCAAGAGGTGAGAGGGGGTTCACCCCCCCCCCCCCCGGTCCCGTTTTGACCATCCCGCGGAAATGTCAAGGTGACGTCGATGAGACGCCGGCAGTGTCCTGCGTGTCTGTGTCCCGACTTCTAATTCCGAACTCAATTCCTCCTAATTCGCTGCATTTATCGGCTTTCATAGTGGAAAAGCAAAACCTACCTTTTTCCCCCTTTCTTGTCGTTGGTTTTTGTGTGAGGCAAAGGGGGAGCCCAGATTTCCCTTTCTTCTCGCATGTCAACACTTCCCTGCTTCGCTTTTAACACTGAAGGAAGAGGCTGTAAGACTGCTCCTCCTATTTAATTCTCACAGGGGTAATGGTACTTAATTAACATGGATATTCCACTATGAAAAAGCAGCATGCTTCGCTTTTTTTACTAATTTTATTAGGATGTGTGGACTGCCTTTCATCAAACTCTAAAAATCTTAACACATCTCTTCATTTGGTCATAACAAACTACTCCGTCTTGTGCAGTAAAGCTGTATCTATCGTCTGAAATGTTATAGTACTACTGTTCACATTAATCTTTTTAGCGGGGTGTAATTAAGCTACAAACGTAAACCTGTATGTTGGGCTTAACATGGACCAGGCACTGGTGAAATTAGCGTTCGTGCTCCCGTTGAAGAGGCCCAGGGTTTTTTTCTGTGTTGTATCAAAGATGGCGGGACAGAATCTAGAGAGCTGTAGCTCACGGGACATCACAAATGGATGTACCCCTGTGAAGGGTGTCTCTCCAGAGTCACGGAAAAAGGCCAAGCGGGACGAATGCAGGGCTCTCCAAGCCAAACTAGTAATACTTACAGTGCCCTTTCCCACGTCCCTGGACACTTGTGTTGCAAGGTTGCCCGGGGGCCCGTCGGAGAATCAAGAGGGTGGGGGCGGGCAAACCCGAAAAACACAGTGTGGGACTAAGAGCAGGCTCCCAACGGCGGGCGCAAAATGGCAAGTCTCTTTGTGTCATCGAGCCTTGTGATTTATTCCTCCCAGTTATTCAGTGAGATGGGAAGCCTGACGACACAGCAATGCGGAGGATGCACGCTTCAGCCGCAGAGAGGTTCAGCTGTAATTCATGCCACCTTAAGAGCTCACCGTGATGCAGGCGCACCTGGAGGGCGCGCTAGAGCAAAGCACCGTACAGTGGCACGGAATGGGCCAAAATCCCGCACTTACACTAAACCTAAACCTAAGCTCTTATTAACCACTTACAGTACAGAAGTGCAGTTTTTTTCCCCTTGTAAGTCATCCAAGCAGACAGTTCTGTCCTGCAGCTTAGTTAAGCACCTAAATTAAATCTACATGGTCTGTAGCGTTGTCCCCTCGGGGAAAGTGACCCATTCTGCACATCGACCGTGAGTGAAATTTTATTTCCCGCAGTCTTTAAATCTGCTCTGCCGATCTCACGCCAGGCCTTGTGATGTACACAGAACGTAAATCGCATTTCTGGTCTGTTTTTATTGAATTGCTGTAAACAGCCCAAGGTGCCCTTTAAGACGAGAGACTGTGTTTTGCCCCTGTCTTGCGAAACAGAGCCCCACAGCACAATTTCCACTTTAGCTAGCGGGGCAGTTAAATAAATAGACTGAGTCAGCTCTCTGCGGGCCTGGGGTCAGCGGTGTTGAGATGTAGGGGTAAAGTTGAGACACTTCTGTTAATTATTCTCGCCAGAGATTTTTTTTTTGGATGTGGGCAGCGCATTGTTATCAGTGCAGCAGAGTTGCTGTAGCGTGTCCACTCCAAGCTCGATCTGCGTCAGCGGCAGAAACGGGGCTAATTGAGGTTAGCGACAGGCACAAGGTAATAATGAAAAGTGTGCAGAAGCCAGCTGGCTTTAACGGCAGACTGCCCGCGCGCCGTCAGCCAGCACTCTGGCTCACTGAGAGAGCTGCCGTTGAGTGGTTCGGTACCAGCTGTCGTCCTGAGGGTACTTTCCACAGCCCGAAATTGCTCCGGGATCTGCCCACTTAGACACGTTCCGAAAGCCGATCTCGTCGGGGGGGGGGGGGGTCGGCTGTCGGCTCTGCTGCGGTCGGGACAGCGCATACTTTGAGGCCACTGTTGGTTTTTTATCTATCATATTTTGGTTTATTGACTCACCAGCTTTGTGTAGTTTTAGGTCAAGCCAAATTTCGACGGCAGTGATATTAACCATTTTGTCACCATTTGTTTTTCCACATAAAAGGGAATTTAATACAAGCCAAAATACCACTCTTTATTTAGTCAAGTCATGTATTTCTTGTCCTTAACCTTTCTACTTCTGTCATGTAATTTTGCTATTTGACTTGATGCATGCATGCATGCATGCGCGCAGGTTGTTGAACCTCATGATATGTGCTTTAAGTGTGCAGAATGTCACTAAACCATATTCAATGTGTAAAATAGCTGTAATGGCTTACAAATATGATGTCACACACATGCTTTCTAATGTAAACCTCTTTCTGTTCAAACTCTTGCAAGCGAAGAAGATTTGCTAATAATTTATTTCTTATTCTGTGATGTCTAATGTGTTCAAGTACTTGTCTAATGATTGAATGACTTACTAATTGGTTGCAGTAGGCAGCAGTCATTTAATTTTAATTTGTAAAGATGTACTTATGTTTACATTTGGAATAATGCTCACTTTGACATTGAAGTGGATGAATGAGCCATTCTTTAGACTGAGTAGCAGTGTGGTGTTAATGTAGGTCCTGCAGTAGATTTGTGTTGAATGTTAATATAACATTACAAAACCAGAATTCTTCATGAAAACAAAGGAATTTTGGTTTTGTAATATTTTTGTTAGTGTGAAGAAATATAACAGATTTACTTAACGCTTTATTACATCTGAGCTTAGATAGTTCCCAGTAGGGTTTGGCGATATGGCCTTTTAAATACAATTTTTAAAAAAAAGAATATCACAGTATGTGCTTTTTAGGTACATATGTATGTCAAAGGCTAACAAACTAAAATAAATGAGAACACAAGTTAATTTCTTTTGATCTTATTCCAGTTGGTTGCCAGAGACTGGAATGATACAGTGCTTTTAATAACATGCTTAGTAAAGATATGTGTTTTATTGTGATATCCTCAGTAGTGTAAAAATTAATAATGGGCCAAAAAACAGCATCATGTTTATTATCATTACCATCATATCGCCCAGCCCTAGTTTCCCATTTTCAAAGGGAATTTGTGTGTGAGAGTGAGAGTGAGAGTGAGAGTGCGAGTGCGAGTGCGAGTGCGAGTGCGAGTGCGAGTGCGAGTGCGAGTGAGTGTTAATTTGCTACTGTTCTCTGGGTCCCCACAGCAGTAATGGGGACAGCAGAAAGAAGACTCTCTCAGGGTGCAGCAGTGAACCTCTGATTTCTGGGAGACCGCCCTTCACCCCTCGCCGGGTCTCCTGGCGTCAGAAGATCTTCCTGCGGGTGGCCTCACCCATGAACAAGCCCCCAGCGTCCATGCAGCACCCAGGTATGTGTACCTAATGGCACCTTTACCTTTCTCCAAATACAAGCAACTACAGTGTGTGCCCACACACCACCTGCAGAACACCCGTACTCCAACCAGACTCACTCATCACCAACACACTGAGCCACTGATAACCAAATCGCCAACACACACTGGCCACTGATCACCACTGCTCACTAACCCACCAATCACCAGCACTAAAACTGACAGCACTAAAACTGACTGAGCACCAACACCAAGCCACGGAGCACCAGCACTCTATTTACTGAGCACCACAACACTACACACACTGAGCGCTAACACAGTGTTACTGAGCACCATCACGCTAAACAAGTGAGAACTAGCATACAACCATCCATTTCCTCTGGAATCCATTCACTTTGGGTGTTTCACACACTCTCCCTCTCTGTTGGGGGGTGGAAAACAGACGGCCTAGATGGCAGGGAGCTGCTGCCCCTCTCCCCAAGGTCTTCCATCCAGGATCCCCTGGCCAGCCTGTTGTCCCCAGATAAGCCCCTGTCAGGAGACCGACCCCGGCGCACCCCGCTCGAGTACCGGGCCCTGTGGAGGAAGGCTATCCACCAGCAGATCCTGCTTCTCCGCATGGACAAGGAGAACCAGCGTCTGGAGGGTCAGTTTCCCTCCACTTCTCAATGCAGTGTCTGGACCCGCTACTCAATCCTGGACCCGGAGGCCCACAGAGTCTCAAGGGCAGCTTAGACCCAGAGCCAGAAGGCCACAAAGCCTGTAGGCTTTTTTAAACCACCTCATTCTGCCGAGTGCTGGTTCAATGGATTTTTTCTTCTCTTTCCCCAGCTCTGGGAGTCTTAGTGCTTTTAGTGCTTTAAAAAGAAAGCTGATGGCTTCCAGTCCCCTAGGGGCAGCATTGAGTCGCCCTGGTCTAGACACTAGAGGTATTTGTTTCAACAACACACTAATAACTCTAGCTTTAGCTGCTGTTTCCTATGTGTTTATAATTCCTCACCTGCTTCTGAGGTACTGAAGAGTTTATTTCTGTCAAAATGCAGCAATCAATGCAACATCTCTGGAATTCAGGGTTCAGATTCCTCTATGGTGGGAAAAATATATGTTGTCGTACTGATGTGAATGTGTATGATGCTAAAAAGTAGCTATTTAAAGAGCTTTTTTGGTAGTATAGCCATGTTACCGACTGGCAGCCTCAGGAAAGAGGCTGGACAAGCCACGTATTTAGCCAGAGCAGCATTGCTCCGTAGATCTGTGTTTAACGCTGGTTCTTGGGGCGCTTTGTGTCTGCTCATTACACTAACAGCTCAGTAGCTCTCATTGAGCCAATGACCGAACACTGATCTTGATGTGATATGCCTTGCTTTGATATGCTCATAAATTATTTGTGGGTGGATTGTGCTGTGGTGGGGGCTTTATAAATGCACAGTTGTTTATTCAGGAGGTTTTTGTTGGTATCTGGCCCTGGATAGCAGCTGTCTCTTCAAAGCATAATTGGCAATTACATTACTGATTCTAGGCCTCATTGAAAAATGGATTGTGGGTAAATGTGTTGTAAGCCCTCGTGAGCAGCTGTGGGTCCCACTGTGCCCTTGGACCCCAGCTGTTGATTTCGCACGCACAAAAAATAGGAATAAAAAACGAAAGATCAGCATTGAAGTAGCAGGTCAATCAAGTTTATGTAACTGTGAACGGTGACCCAGGAATAGCAGGTCTTTGCGAGCCTTATTGCTGCCGCGCACTAAAAAAAAATCCCCGCTCTGTATTGTTACAACTATATAACTTTATTGTTAAAACGATATCTTTTCTCGTTAAAACTATCTTTTTCTCGTTAAAACAATATCTTTTCTCATTAAAACCATATATTTTTCTTGTTAAAACAATATCTTTTATCTTTATACCGTTATAGTTTTTTATTGCATTTAAGGTAGTTTTATATTCAAAATTCTAACTTCTATCGCTCTTCAACAGAACAAGCCAAGGTGCTGAAGTAACGGTTTCTCAATTTGAGGAGTTCAGAGAACACGGCACAATGCTTTGTTTGATCGTTCTTTTAATATTATGGCAAATCTCTTAGAAATTACAATTTATTTTTAAAGAATATTTATACGTTCGCAACAATTAGGTCGTGAAAAATAATAGTTTTTCTTCAATAGGTTCCAGGTCACATGGCCCAGTGATCCAACGCAAATAGCAAATAATTATACTATAAATCTCACATAGGGCATAGCTCTTTTTATTGTCAATATGTGCTTCTTAATGTTTTCATAAATATTGTGATTTTTTGATGTCTGAGTAAAAGCAAATATAATGCAAATATAATGTGGGATTTTGATATTATAGACATGAGAAGAACAGTTAGGTGGATAGGATCAACTGAGGGTTAGATGCAATAAATGACCAAAGCTAAAAAGCTATTGACCTTTTAAGTTGAGAACCAACAACACACTTTTCAGACGTTCCCTAAAGTCTTGTTGGTTTCAGCAGTCTGAGCCATTGAATGAAGAATAATTGTTGTGAACATATAAATATTCTTTAAAAATAAATCATGGACCTCATGGAAAAATGAAATGTTGTGTGTCGATGCTGGAAGGGCCCACATCATAACACAGTTGTTCTGGACTTTGTCACCATTGTAATTTTGAAGTTATTGACGAGATTTGTCATAATATTAAAAGAACGATATCGATACACTGAGGGGAATTTTTTTTTACTGCGTGGCAGCAATTAGGCACCGTAGGTCTTCACTTCTGTAGGGAATTTTTATTTTTGCTTAAATTTAGACAAATGCCTTTGCTTCAAACTCTCAATTTTTCAGTGCATTCTGCTGCTGTTCTCTGCAGCGATAAATATGTGAATATTCACTTAGTGTAAAAGCTAAGAGAAGCGCTGGGATGAAAGGTCACCTTGGTGTGTTCTGATGTTATCTTTCGAGGGTCAGCTAAGAGATTGTTTAGCACTGGCTATGCATAACGCTGTAGAGTAAACGATGCTTGGCCTGGTCGCGGCCACTCTTTGAATAATCCTCCTTTTGGCCTGTGGAAGTATTGATACATGTTACACGCGGTGAAGCTCGGCGGTAGTGCGAGGGAAGAGGTGACGGTTCTTTGGGCTTTGGTTGGCATGGAGACGGAGGGCTTAGGTTGGCATGGAGATGTTCTAAAAGTTACTTGACTGCAGTGTCCTTGTCATGAGAGCAGACAGTGACTCATCCGGCCGCCCCTCCCCCTCTCCCCCTCCCCCAACTGTCTGGCAGCCAGCAGAGATGAGCTTCACATCAGGAAAATGAAACTGGACTATCAGGAGGTGGGCCAGTGTCCCAAGGATGTCCTGGCCTTGTGGGAGAAGAAGTTGAACATCCCAGGTTGGGCCAAGGCCCAATGGGACAAGGAGGAGCTTAATAGCGCCCTCTACCAGGGTAAGAGTCCCACGGCCATTCAGCCAGCACCTCACGTCTCAATGAGTCATTAGAGTCATTACAACACTGCTGAGACCAACCCTGAGAAGTATTGTCCTGTGCTGAGCTTTCCTTCTTGTTTTTTCTCTTTCTCTCGCTCTCTCCCTTTCTCCCTCTCTCATTCTCTGCCTCACACTCTCTCTTGCTGCCTCCCTAACCCCCCCCCCCCCCCCCTCTCTCCCCGTAGGCGTGCCTAAGAGTCGTCGTGGGGAGGTGTGGCAGCTTGTAGCCCAGCAGCAGCGGCAGCGTCAGCGCCTCCCCAGCAGACAGCAGCCAGCGGACACGCCCTACCAGGACCTCCTCAAGCAGCTCACAGCACAGCAGCACGCCATATTGGTGGATTTGGGTGCGTGTTGGAAGGACTGGGCAGAGTAGGGTCGGGTCATGCATGTGCCCCCCCCCCCCCCCAAGTTGAAATGGGGGTTGAATCATTCGGGTCAGTTCGACAGGCAGAGCGAGGCACATCAGTATGAAACACACATGTTCTACAGCCTTTCACCCATGCTGCCCCTAGCATCCCCTCACTGCGAAACATGACATTCCCCTAGACAAAGGCTGTCCAATCTTATCTGAGGAGGGCCGCTGTGCGTGCAGCACTAAGACACCTCATTCTAATTGTCAAGGTCTTAATTTAAGACCATGATTAGTTAATTAGGAATCAGGTGTCGTAGTGCTGGGCTAAATCAAAAACCTTGCACCCACACCGGCCCTTTAAGGATAAAATTGCCCACCCCTGCCTGTCAAGAAGAGCAATAGCTAACTGTGAATAGCTAACTTTATTTGTGGTCAGTGCTAAGGCCAGGGTTTGCTAGATTACATTACAGCCATTGAGCAGTCACTCTTATGCAGAGCCGCTTACTGAACTTTAACATTTTTTTTACATAGTATCAATTTAGACAGCTGGATAAATTAAATACTGAAGCAATTTCAGGTTAAGTACCTTACTGAAATGAACAATATCAGCGTCCCTTCCCCGGGAATCGAACTTGCAACCTAGGGGTTCCTAGCCCGGTTCCCTAACCGTTATACCACGCCGCTGCTCGACCGCTGACCCCCCACATGCGCATTTCGCAGGGCGGACCTTCCCCACGCACCAGTACTTCTCTGCTCAGCTGGGGGCGGGGCAGCTGTCCCTCTACAACCTGCTGAAGGCCTACTCCCTGCTGGACACGGAGGTGGGCTACTGCCAGGGCATCAGCTTCATCGCCGGGGTGCTGCTGCTTCACATGAGCGAGGAGCAGGCCTTCGACATGCTCCGCTTCCTCATGTACGACCTGGGCTTCCGCCGCCAGTACCGGCCCGACATGATCTCCCTGCAGGTGAGTGCCTGGGTCCTTCAATTTTATTTGTATAGCACCTTTTACAAAGGGTATTGTCACACAGCTGCTTTACAGAGATACGGGCATAACCCACCCCCCCCCCCCCCCCCCTCTCCCCAAGAGCACGCCTAGGGTGACAGTGGCAATGATAAACTACCTGGCTGCTCATAGGAAGAAACTTTGAACAGAACCTGACTGTTCCAAATAGAATCCCCATAGTGCATTAAGTGTAAAGTGTCACTTTACAGCAGAGGTGAATCACTAAGTATCCGACGAAGGCCACATCGGTAGAGACTACTCGTCTATCACAAGCCTCCAACCAAGGTCGGGGTGGATTCCATTTTCAAATTGGGAAATTCAATTAATTGAAATTCAGCTCATGATTTTGAAAAATCATGGCCATAATGTTCTATGGGGATTTTTTCAGTTTGTGAATTGAAGTTAATTTCTTAAATGACTGAATTTTAATTGGAACTGACTCCAGCCTTGCCTCTGGTCCTCCACCCCTGTCCCAGAAGCATGGAAACAGGTGCAGCTTGTGCAGAGATTGCTGCCGTCAGCGGCCGACTCTGCGCAACACCATTAGATTTACGAGTCTACGCACCTTTTCCATGTATGCCTTCATAAAAGCGCCATCCACATCTTCCATCTGCTAAAGTGACGGCAGATTAAGAACGCTAAGCTAAAGCGGGTCCGTCGGCAGGCCCGGTAATGTTTAATCCAGCCGTGCCAGGCAGCACGCCAGCCAGCTGGCGCTTCGTAACATTAGCCTCCGTGACGGCCTGCCCAAAGGTCGCTCCGTGTCTCACACTTCTCCCCTTACTTTAGATCCAGATGTACCAGCTGTCCCGGCTACTGCACGACTACCACCGCGACCTGTACAACCACCTGGAGGAGCACGAGATCTGCCCCAGCCTGTATGCCGCCCCCTGGTTCCTCACGCTCTTCGCCTCGCAGTTCCCTCTGGGATTTGTGGCCCGCGTCTTCGGTACGGACCGCACCCCACTGGCCTTATCGCTCATCCAGTCCTGCAGAGATATGTTAGCATGCACGGTCACCCCACTGCCCTTATCGCTCATCCAGTCCCACAGAGATATGTTAGCATGCACGGTAGCCCCACTGCCCTTATCGCTCATCCAGTCACACAGAGATATGTTAGCATGCACGTTAGCCCCACTGCCCTTATCGCTCATCCAGTCCCACAGAGATATGTTAGCATGCACGGTCACCCCACTGCCCTTATCGCTCATCCAGCCCCACAGAGATATGTTAGCATGCACAGTAGCGCCACTGCCCTTATCGCTCATCCAGTCCCACAGAGATATGTTAGCATGCACGGTAGCCCCACTGCCCTTATCGCTCATCCAGTCCCACAGAGATATGTTAGCATGCACGGTCACCCCACTGCCCTTATCGCTCATCCAGTCCCACAGAGATATGTTAGCATGCACGGTAGCCCCACTGCCCTTATCGCTCATCCAGTCCCACAGAGATATGTTAGCATGCATGGTCACCCCACTGCCCTTATCGCTCATCCAGTCCCACAGAGATATGTTAGCATGCATGTTAGCCCCACTGCCCTTATCGCTCATCCAGTCCCACAGAGATATGTTAGCATGCACGGTAGCCCCACTGCGCTTATCGCTCATCCAGTCCCACAGAGATATGTTAGCATGCACGGTCACCCCACTGCCCTTATCGCTCATCCAGTCCCACAGAGATATGTTAGCATGCACGGTAGCCCCACTGCCCTTATCGCTCATCCAGTCCCACAGAGATATGTTAGCATGCACGGTAGCCCCACTGCGCTTATCGCTCATCCAGTCCCGCAGATATGTGTTAGCATGCACGGTCACTCCACTGCCCTTATCGCTCATCCAGTCCCACAGAGATATGTTAGCATGCACGGTAGCCCCACTGCCCTTATCGCTCATCCAGTCCCACAGAGATATGTTAGCATGCACGGTCACCCCACTGCCCTTATCGCTCATCCAGTCCCACAGAGATATGTTAGCATGCACGGTAGCCCCACTGCCCTTATCGCTCATCCAGTCCCACAGAGATATGTTAGCATGCACGGTAGCCCCACTGCCCTTATCGCTCATCCAGTCCCACAGAGATATGTTAGCATGCACGGTAGCCCCACTGCGCTTATCGCTCATCCAGTCCCACAGAGATATGTTAGCATGCACGGTCACCCCACTGCCCTTATCGCTCATCCAGTCCCACAGAGATATGTTAGCATGCACGGTAGCCCCACTGCCCTTATCGCTCATCCAGTCCCACAGAGATATGTTAGCATGCACGGTAGCCCCACTGCGCTTATCGCTCATCCAGTCCCGCAGATATGTGTTAGCATGCACGGTAGCCCCACTGCCCTTATCACTCATCCAGTCCTGCAGGTATATGTTAGCATGCACGGTAGCCCCACTGCGCTTATCGCTCATCCAGTCCCACAGAGATATGTTAGCATGCACGGTAGCGCCACTGCCCTTATCGCTCATCCAGTCCCACAGAGATATGTTAGCATGCACGGTCACCCCACTGCCCTTATCGCTCATCCAGTCCCACAGAGATATGTTAGCATGCACGGTAGCCCCACTGCGCTTATCGCTCATCCAGTCCCACAGAGATATGTTAGCATGCATGGTCACCCCACTGCCCTTATCGCTCATCCAGTCCTGCAGAGATATGTTAGCATGCACAGTAGCGCCACTGCCCTTATCGCTCATCCAGTCCCACAGAGATATGCTAGCATGCACGGTAGCCCCACTGCCCTTATCGCTCATCCAGTCCCACAGAGATATGTTAGCATGCACGTTAGCCCCACTGCCCTTATCGCTCATCCAGTCCTGCAGAGATATGTTAGCATGCACAGTAGCGCCACTGCCCTTATCGCTCATCCAGTCCCACAGAGATATGCTAGCATGCACGGTCACCCCACTGCCCTTATCGCTCATCCAGTCCTGCAGAGATATGTTAGCATGCACAGTAGCGCCACTGCCCTTATCGCTCATCCAGTCCCACAGAGATATGCTAGCATGCACGGTCACCCCACTGCCCTTATCGCTCATCCAGTCCCACAGAGATATGTTAGCATGCACGGTAGCCCCACTGCCCTTATCGCTCATCCAGTCCCACAGAGATATGCTAGCATGCACGGTAGCGCCTCGCGCTGGTGATGGCTCTGCAAAACCCAAAATGAGCAGAGATACCAAGGGTCCTATCTTACATCCGGCGCTAACCCAAACACAAGTGTCTTTGCTAGTTTCAGACCGGCGCAGGCGTCATTTTAGAGCCCACGTGGACTTGCGCCCATAGTAAGTGAACTGGGCGGGTTGGTCTTAAGATGAGGTGTGGCCAGGATAATTTTAGATGTATTGCTATCTTGAGGCCGCAAAAAGCATTTGCGCTAAAACCACCAAAAACCTGGTGTAAAGTCATGTCACAGTTGTTTCAATGTTGTTTTAACTGCACAATATAAGTGCGTCTACATAGGCTTGTGCAAAACACACGAAATATAGAATAACTTTTATTTTCCAGTTAGGGAACTTCAGTTGTAGTCCCAGCAACAACAAAAAAGACAGTGGGACAGACCCACAACACACAAACAAACATATCAAATAAAGACATTCAATAGAATCATTGCATTAATCAAACTATATACGCCTTCTAACTAGCAGAAGTGGAGTTGGACACGCCCTAAATGCACTTGCGCCTTGCATTTTAGACCATGCGCCAAGATCGTCAAGATTAGTGAACCGGTGTGCCACTACGCCCACATTGGTGATATGATGCTAGATTTCAGATTGAATTTATTTAGCCTTTTACAGGAATTTGTCTTGCATGTAAGAGCGTTGAGACGCTCCCTGGTGAAGACAGGCGAAGGTGGGGCTTTCTTGTTTATTTATTTCACCCGGTTCATGCCGGGCGCTTAATCTTAATCTGATCGGCTCTCTGTTTTGAATCAATTGTAGTGATTTTTGGTGGTGAGAAAATTAATTTGATTGGTTCAGACCAATCACTGGTTGCAAGGACAAGCTATCCTTAAAAGGATAGTTCCTTCTGGGGTTTTGGTATTATTTGAGTTGTATTGTATGTTTTTAATTGGCCCAGTGTATACAGTATGTGCAGTGAAGGATATTTTAGATAATTACTTATTTATGATGACATGCCAACTTTATAATGGCAGGTAGATTGTGGTCTTAAGCAAGATAAAAATGCACTTCAAGTAACATCCCCCCTCCCCCACCCCAACACTCCTACACTAACCACTGTAAAGCCAGCAAGTCATCAGACACTTCTGCAAACATTATGTAAACATAGAATATCCTTCTTTGCACTCAAGCTGTGTGGGCCAATGGAAAACATTCACTAAAACTGAAATAATATTTATTTAAAACCCAGAAAGTGAGCTATCCCTGTAAGCAAGACTTGTGTATGACTCTCCACCACAAAAAAACATTATCTTACCTAGATTTAATGGTGTAGTAGCCCATTTATCTGTATACTGAAGTACAAATGTGTATAATGTAATTGTTATGTTCTTTTAAATGAAGACTATATACCATATCATCCTGGAATACCATATAGTTTAATTCTGTTTCTACACAGGAAAAGTTGGAGGTGACGTTTGCATTAATCTCCTGTTGGGACAAAGTGCCGATTGAAGCATTTAGAAGCGTGTGGCATCCCAAACACTATTTCACATAACCGCTCATCATAGCATGTGTGCTGTCCTCAAACCAGCAGGGAAAGGCATTAAAGGTCAATGAGCGCGATCTTTGCCTTTTAAAAAGTCACACGTCCTCGGGGGGCGCAACAGAAAACCTTTTCGGGTGACGTCGGGCGATTTTGTGCGTCGAACTAATCCTGTCCGTTTGCTTGCGTCTCCCTGCAGATATCCTGTTTGTTCAGGGAACTGAGGTGATATTTAAAGTAGCCCTGTGTCTACTGAGTAGCCACGAGGGGGAGATTGTGGAGTGCGACGGCTTTGAGACTGTGGTGGACTACATGAAAAGCACCATCCCCGCACTCACCCAGGTCCAGATGGAGCAGCTTATTGCCCAGGTACGAAGTGAGAGAGGTGGTATTTATTTGTGGCAGAGCACTAGCAGTCAATGATCTCCAAACGGGTGAGAGGGTACGGTGGTGAAGCTCATCACCTTTTATTTTATTTCGTTATTTCATTTATTTCTTTTGCTGACGTGTCATGTGTTATCTTATCATATACCCCGTAAACAGGGTGGTATTGTCTTATTTGCCTCGATTGCTTAGCCACGTCGTAGGAATGCGTTTGGATGGACTGAAATTTGTTCGGAACTCTGGAATCCCTGCTGCTTGTCATTTTGTCATCAGAACGATGGTCCATAGAAAGTATCAGATAGACATATCAGATAAAACTGTGTGTGTGTGTGTGTGTTTGTGTGTGTATTTATGTGTGTGCGTGCGTATTTCTGTCTGTAACTACTTTGCCAGGTGTTGGAGATGGACATCTCTAAGCAGCTCCATGCCTACGAGGTGGAGTACCACGTTCTGCAAGATGAGATGCTGGAGGCCACGCCCCTGTCCGATGACTCAGACAGCTTGGACAAACTAGAGAGGACCAACGCCCAGCTGAAGAAGCAGAACATGGACTTGCTGGAGAAGCTCCAGGTGTGTGTGTGTGTGTGTGTGTGTGTGTGTGTGTGTGTGTGTGTGTGTGTGTGTGTGTGTGTGTGTGTGTGTGTGTGTGTGTGTGTGTGTGTGTGTGTGTGTGTGTGTGTGTGTGTGTGTGTGTGTGTGTGTGTGTGTGTGTGTGTGTGTGTGTGTGTGTGTGTCACTGAATTTTGATTCTCGTCTTGAAGTCTTCCTTAACAAGAATTCAAAAAGAGTAGAAGTAGCAAGATTGGAAAGAAAATGCATTCCCTGCCATTCAGCCCTAATGGCACCTTTTTGCCTGCAGGTGGCGCCAGAGCACAACGCCACATTTATGAACAGACAAAGGGAAAAAAATACTTGGGTCAATTTTTCTGTGAACCAGTACATCCTGCCTCTTTGTTAAGGGTCATATTAATATATAGTCCGGTATTGGTGATCAGTAAAGAGGGGGTAGAGTAAACCAGTAAAAACGGGGTGTTTTACAAAGGGAGTAAGAACAATACTGTGTGGCTCATTGAGTCGTCTGATGAAATGATGCTAAGCGCGGTCCCTGAAGGCAAGCATTGTTTTCACTCACCACTGGTGGTCGCGCTTGATAAAGGATTACTCACAATGGTTCTTCTGACGTAAGGGTGATTTGTGTGGTGATGTAATGGCGTATTAAGCAGATTAGAGAGCTCTTCAGCATGTTAGTACAGTGTGAATGTGAATGAAAGGGGTAGGTTTGTACGGACACACGTCTATAGTGCAGATGCTAGATTGCAGCAGACTTTAGTAAAGCAGAGGCTAAGTGAGTGTGTGTGTGTGTGTATGTGTGTATGTGGGTGTGTTCCTCCCACAGGCTGCTCGGGTTAAGATCCAGAGTCTGGAGGTGAACGTGGAGAACTTTGTGTCGCGGGAGAGTCAGATGAAGCACGCTATCCGCTCCCTGGAGCAGGAGAAGGCCTCGTTTCAGAAGACCATCGAGCGCATGCGCAGCTGCCTGCCCTCGGACGCCCTGTGCGACGTCGAGCTCACCCAGATCAAGCCCGGCTCGACCGGAAAACCCAAGGCCGCCAAAAAGCCATAATGCGCCGTGGAGCGGAGGCCGGGAACGCGGGCAGATGGATCTTTTTTTTTTTTTCTCCCACTCCCACTTTCATTGTAAAAAGTTGGCTCAGGAACACACTGGCTTTTATTTCGAGTGGCCTTAACATTGTGGACCCGGGACATTTTGAAAGTGACCTGGACTTGGGAAATGTTCCTCTCCATCAGTGTAAATGTGTGTGAGAGGACCTACAGGGCTTTCCGTGTACTATCTATCTGCTGTATTGCTCTTGGGACAGAGGCAAGAGATTTCTGGTAAATGAGTAATTTCCACTGATGTAGCCTTTCTTCTGGACACACCTATATTCCCATCTACACTTTTGCTGGAGTCTGCAGTCAAGTTCCGTCGGTAATTCACCTGTGTGCAAGCGATTCAATGAAATCGTTTTACATGTAACCTCGTCCGCATAAGTCCACATGCTGTGATGATGAGGGTAAAAATCGAAGCAAAAACATATGTGCGCATTGAAAAAAATGACTTGAATTGAAAATGAATGTATTGTCCTTCCAAAGAAACTGCATGATTAGCGTCAGTGTTACGGGGCAAAATGGGGGGGGGGGGGGGGGTATTTTTGCGTATGAATATTGGTATGTTTTTGAATCGCACAAAGGCTTCTCGTGACGCTGAATGTTCGCCTCGCGTCTAGAGGTGCGACAGACGAAGCAACAGAACCATAACAAGCGGCGGTTCACAGGAAGCGTTTTTCTTCACCCAGTCAGAGCCGGATGAGAGGCTGTCTGCGTTCGCCAGCGGGTTTCCTGTGTGACTGACCGCGACATCTGCCGGGTCTGCCGTCTCACCGTTAACCTGCTCTGTCTGCTTTAAAAAGAGATTGAGCCACCGCCCGTCTCAGTCGAGGCAGTTTGTATCGCTACTTTAAGGGAAAATGCCATTGAGGGGGTGAACGGGGCAGAGGGGTTTTGTCGCATTTGCTTTGTTGGTGACTTCTTGCATTAGCTCCCCCCCCCCGGTGCTGCACAGCACATTGAATGTTTGGGTAGGTCTCAGAGAAGTAACAGGAAGTGACTGAGCGCAAAGGCAGTGCCCGCTGTCACTTCTGCATCAGCACCTAGACAAATCACAGATCTGCAGGCCGCCCCTTCCTCAGACTATCATCTTACAAAAGCACCCCCTTTTACTTCTTCTCCCCGAATGCTTTTTTCTTGTACATACTTTACAATATCATTGCTTTTTTATTGTCTTTTAAAAGATTTTTGGTTTAAAGTTTAAACCCAGACGAGCACTCCATCCAAATTTCCGTAGCATTTTTTGTGAGCTGTTTTCAGGTTTCTTACCAAAAATGTGGCATAGAGCCACAGCTTTTGCAGACGAATGGTGTAATATCTATTTTATTCTACTGTAAAACTTCTAAATCTTTTGCTGACACTATGGGTCAAAGTACAGTAATATCTATATATATAAAGGGTATTACTTTTGACTAGTCAATGTACACTAAATCTTTTAAACAGATTGCACCCAATTTTGAGTTGAATTGAAACTTGTAGAATTCTTGCGCACAGTACAGAAATGCATTGTTTGTGATGTTATCCAATCATGTTCAGAAGGAATATCAGGTAACACACAATAGAATCTAGTGGTACTCATTCCCCCTTTAATAAAACACAGCTCACCTGTGCTGAGCACGTTCAAAGACAAAAAACAAACTAGAGTGCCGCTAGGGTTGTATTTGCCCTAAAATGAAATAAATTTATTCTTTTTCATTTCACCAAAATCTGTCCATGTTCAAACCTTTGTAGTCATTTTATATAGACAGGCAAAAAAAAAAAAAAACTTCACATAATGCGAGTATACATCAACATGTTCATACACACGGTTGTACTTTTGTATTGAGAATTGTACTCAAAAATTTCTCTTTCAATAACTTTTTTTGAAAAGTACTGTCATTACATGACCATGACAGAAATTGAGAAAGTTACAGGGTTACTTTGTTACTTTTCCGTTTTCAGTTATTTTGTTTATTTTAAGTTTTGAGGGACCTTTTAGTCATGTTTAATTTTTTTCCCCATTGTTACATCTGGAGGGACAAAGATTTGACGATACATTATCAGCTAGCTCTAGGCGTCAGCAGACGACTGTTACCATTACTTCATGGCGAATTGTGTAACAGGCTTTACACAAATCATTGGTTTTTCAAACTGAAAAAAGGCAGCGTAAATGAGTTGCACAATAATCTCTCACAGGAAACAATAATGTGTGCATCAGTTACTTAAAACAATGTGACTTCTCTCCAAGCCTTTGGTTTTTCTGTGTGTTTGTGACTCAAGCACAATTTTACAAATATGTATCTGAAAGTGTATGTCCTGTACATATTGCATGGCATTTAGAAAAAGCAACAAAAAAAAAAACAAAAAAAAACAAAACAAAAAAAAAACAGCTCACTGTTTGAAGACTGATTCTTCATTTAAGCGTGTTTTCCCACCCACCAAGTTCAACTTTTTTTTTGTTTGCCAACAAAGTGCCAAAACCAGCCGACTGTGGGTTTTCTTCTCCACCGAGTGAAAGGTTCAGATGTCACTTGTCCGTGTTTAGGGAAAGGAGAACGAGCCTTGTTGACTTCACTTTCTGAGCTCAGAGAATGTGTTCTGCTGTACATATCTCTGTTTGCACATTATATGTTGCAAGTCAGTCGTGTATGACATACCATAACTATTGGCTAATTGTACAGATTCGACTGTTCAATTTGAGTATGTAATGCACAGCAGACATTGTCTCTCTCTTTCTCTCTCTCGCTCTCTCTCAAACCAAAATAAAAGTGCATTTCACTGCCTTTTTGTAATTCACGTGTGTTCCCGTTTCGTTGCTTTTCATGATCAAATTTAGAATTCTCTTTTATGTACTTGCACTTTCAAGGTAGTCAATGCAAGGGACCGATTTCTGGCCTAAGGAGGAACAGTGGCGTTTAGGGAAGACGGCGCGTGTTCCCACATGAGGGACGCGTCACACAGAGAAGGAAATGCCTGGATACAGCGAGGCTCCCGGGGGGGGGAGGGTCGGCGTTCGCCACGTTTCCTGTCCTCGGCCTTATCGCTGGCGCTTGTATTAAACCTAGCGCTTTCCCCCTAAAACCCTCTCTCCAGTGCTGTGTGGTCCAGGCCCTTATATAACAATTCATTCGGTGGAGTAATCGCCACCATAGGGAGGGAAGGGAGGGATGAGGGGAAAAGGTGGGGGCTGAGAGAAGATGGCTTGAAGGTGGCGCTGTGGAGGGGGGGGGAGCGGTAGAGGAAGAGCCTCCCTGCCTTATAAGGTGATGATTCTAACGGCATGGCTTGTATCAAGAGTACACTGGGGTCTGGAGTGCCGATAATGAAGACTGGAAAATAACCTCTGTGTGTCTGAATTGCTGCGCTGAGTGCTTTCAGGAAGTGGAGAGACAGAGGGAGACCGAAAGCAAGATATCAAAATAATCTTAGTGTAGTTCTGAGTACTGAAGCTAGACTACAGGCAGTGATGGTGCGAGATGGGGATACTGGGGTGCGGTTATGATGTTCAGAGAGGAAGAATAGGTTAATAACTTACAGCCAGGTGTATTTAAAGGTTTACGGAGATTATTACTGAGCTGTAAGGCAGTTGAGAGGAATAAGACCACTACGGTTTTAATGTGAGAGTTGACTACATGAGTGCATAGCCTTCAGTGACAACGCCACTACAACGTGCGTGAAATTTGGATGTAAAGATTCAACGTGAGATCGAAAAGTGCTGACATGGGTTTGACGTGTAGTTACATGTGAGTGGAGACCGAGCACATGTAGTAACGTTTTGATCTCAAAATTGAGCGGCAGTTACATTGTGAGTGAGACTGACATGTATGAGTCGCGCCCGTACACATGTATAAATGGCGTGATTGGGATTGAGAGGTAGTTACATTGCGAGTGAGATTGACATGTATGAGTCGAGCCCGTACACATGTATAAATGGCGTGATTGGGATTGAGAGGTAGTTACACTGAGAGTGAGACTGACATGTATGAGTCGAGCCCGTACACATGTATAAATGGCGTGATTGAGATTGAGAGGTAGTTACATTGCGAGTGAGACTGACATGTATGAGTCGAGCCCGTGCACATGTATAAATGGCGTGATTGAGATTGAGAGGTAGTTACATTGCGAGTGAGACTGACATGTATGAGTCGAGCCCGAGTCATGAATGGCGTGGTTGCTACATTGCGAGTGAGGCTGACATGTAGCTGCAGTGCGTTGAGACCGTGACATGCAGGTTACTCGTTTTGTGACTGAAATGTATGCGTGACATTAACGGTGTGAGAAGACCCCCTAGGTCTGTTAGCAGCGTAAGCCCAATAAAGGCTGCGTGTGGCTGTGTGTTCGCTGTGCTGTGTGTTGGAGGGGAGTGTTGAGGCAGGTGGCATGCCAATGGAGGATGCCACACTCGCACAGCTGCAGGGGCGGAGGGAGGGACCCAGGTGTGTGGAGTCGGGCCAACAGAACCATCCCTGGGGGTTGGGGGGAAGGGGTACCTCCCTCTCATTTCGCCCGTTCCTGTCCATGTCCCTTCCCCACTCCGCGGTAGTAGAGCGTTTTTGGCTCCGCCGTAACGCTCATGCGATTTCACAATCGTAAACACGAAAGGAAATAAAACGTACCTATTTCACAAATGTACTTAGCATGTCCCAGCATGCATTCCGTGAAGTTACCGCAATCTCTGGCCAATCCAAATCATCCAATCATTTCCCAGCGGAAGAGGGGTAAAACAAATTCCTGTTCCTTTGTCTTTAGAACCAAGAGAAACCAACATGTGAAATGATCTCTACTAGCAAAGAGCACCCTGATTACGATGATTGCCAGTCTTGTATAGTTTTGTAGTGCCCTCTCATTTTAAGTGGTACAGTCAGGTTTTGGCACCAGAGTGTTTGACGGCCCTTCAATCAAATAAATGAGGAAATGGCTACGCTATTAGCATTACTAAAAGCACAGTACCCAAACTGTGCATAGGAAAAGCAATGTAGTAATGTCATTCCCTTTTAACCGTGTAGGTAATGGAGCTGGCTGATGAATTTAAAGCACTTTGCGAAGTGGCCTCTTTGAGCTGAGGGTGTCCGACCAAGTCCTTTCTCTCGGTTTGATATATTTTTTTAACAGAACCTGTCTAGGTGCCGTTTCTAACAGTATTTTAGTAGCAGCGCAGAACTGATCAAACCACAGCGTCTGAGTCACCGATGAGTCACAGTTAACAATGAGAAAATGAAGGTGCTGATAGGAGAGAAAGTATACCCAGCAACAGACAGCTTCAATTGCACCGGCGATTACATCACCAGAGATTTAATTGAGCTGCGATGATGAATTTGACATTGGTGAACACTCTCCCCAGCAGAAAAGAAGCACAGAAGATGAAGGCGCAGAAAGTTCATTTTCACGATAGTGTTCTCTCTAAGCAAATGAAGGTTACTCTAGAGGATGCGGTCTGCCATAAATGATTTAAATGTGGAATGATTTATTTAGGAATTACTTACCTGAAAAGATCCTTTGACAATCATCGATATCTTGAATTACGATACCAGGCACGGTGTCATATGTGCGGCGAAATATTAGTTTAATGTTTGATAGATCCTCTTTTAAGAAGCTGTAAAGAAGGCCTCACTGGGACCCTGTCAAACAGGGCGGGGAGACGTTCCTGCAGTCCAGCATCCCGAGCATTTTGGTTTACTGGCTGGTTCCCTGGGTCCTCCTCATATCCTTAGGTTGCAATTTGGTCTAAAAAAATAGATGCTATTTTAAGTCAGATGACTGTGATAGCCAGCACATTACCTCAGGTTCCTCCTCTAAGTATGTGTTTACCCTGTTATCCAGCGCACCCAAAAATATTCTGCACTAACATTTCAAGTCAATTGCACACTTTAGGCCAAAGACCATGATGTACAGACATTGTGCGTTTCTTTGTATGGTGACCGATTCACTTTGACTGCCATTGTAGATCTGCTGCTGTTTTTAGTGGTAGGCCTACGTTAGGCCTACATATCGTAGTTAGTAACACAGGTTATTAAGTATTTATTTTAAGTGGAAGTAAGCCTCATAACCTGGGATTGAAATGCTCCGTCAGGGGAGGTCTTTCAGTCAAAATTAAAAGATGGTTTAGACCACATAGTTGTCTGGGAGATTACAATGAAACTGGCTGTAGTCTCCTGTAGGGCCTATGTTACACTCACATCCATAATAAAACATACTTGTCAAATTTGGACTCCTTGACAAAAATGCTAAATATTGTATAAAATGCATGCGTGCACGTTAGTTATTTGTAAATTATTTGATATTTTCTGAAATATATTTTTTTGGTGTAGGGTATTTAATCTGTACCCACTGTACATATAGCAGACAACAGAAGAGTACAGTAAGTAACATTACAGTGGTAATATTAAAAATTCAATAACCCTGATACAGCGCTAGCATGAAAATGAGCTCAAGAGAAACGAATCTGCAGGACAGGTGTGGAAAAATGTGCCTACAGAAGGACAACAAGTATAGCGCCTCGGCTACACAGCATAGCATTTAAATAGTGGAATTCAGAAGGAATAACAAGAGACCAATGTGTGCACACACACACACACACACACACACACACACACACATGCAGAGGCACAGTGATGTCCTTTGATTTGTATCACAACAGACAGTATTTTATACAATTTGTGTTCCTCCCGGTGTACCTGTCAAATCTTTCCGCCTGCGGGACGTTTGCGAGTCGCATTTTCAGTCACTTCCCTCCAGCTGTTTGGCGAGTGCTCCGATAATCTCCCGAGACCGCCTGCCTATCCCCTCAAAAAAATGGCCGGGTTTACCTGATCCAGTCCTGCATTAATCAAGGCTCACAAGGGAGAGGAACAAAGCGCGCGCTGCCTGAGGGAGTCTTCCCATTCGTTTCCCCTTCCTGCCGTCGCCACCGCTTGGTTCCTCTCGGACGCTCGGCTCTGACCTTTCCAGAAACCCGCTGCCTTTAAAAACCGTCGCCTCACCATTTTTTTTTACCCTCCTGGCTTTACTTTTCAGAGCCAATAGTGTCATTTAAGATATGTTGTCAACAGAGGTTGCCGTAGTGAAACTTGCACGTGAGATGCACTGTGTGAGCTGAATCACAGGTGGAAATTTTATGGGACTATAATGACTAATAATTGCTACTATTACTAATAACCACATGTTCTATATGTTTTTGTTTTTTTTCGGAATTGCCAATTGAATCAGTGTTGTCTGTGTGTGGTGTGGTGGTGCTTGTTTACAATGCAAAATGTACTTTTGTAAGTCGATTTGGCTAAAAGTGTCTCTGCCAAATTATTAAATTGTGAATTGTAAAATTGCCCTGACCTGCCTGCACTCTTTATAGCAGTGGCCCCCAACCCTGTTCATGGAGATCTACTGTCCTGTAGGTTTTCATTTAAACCCTGTTTTGTCACACCTGATTCAACTAATTAGCAGCTCAAGGAGACCTCTAGCTCAGGGATCTCAAACTCCAGTCCTGGAGGGCCGCTGTGTCTGCTGGTTTTTGTGATTTCCTTTCAATCAGCAGCCAATTTAGGCCTTGGAAACAAGGTGTGCAGACTCTTTAGCCAATCAATGACTTAAATTAAACACTTAACTGCAGGAACACATCGAAAACCAGCAGACACAGCGGCCCTCCAGGATTTGAGTTTGAGATCCCTGCTCTAGCTGTTGAATGAGATGTGCTTTGTTAGGGTTGGAGCGAAAACCTACAGGACAGTATATCTCCAGGAACATGGTTGGGGACCACTGCTTTCTGCCTGGAAGTTCACCGATGAGCCACACTTTGCTACAGGAGAGCTATTGCTGAAGAAGAGCCATATTTCCTGGTGACAAATGTTGACAAGAACTGATAAAATGCAGAATTATTTTATTTTGAGTGGAAACATATTGGTTAATTCTTCACTACCATACCTGCCCAAAACAGCTCATAAATTTGGAAAAGGGTTTTACTTGGACAAAATACAAAAGAATGAAAAACATTAAAAACCCTTTTGAAACCTCACCTTTAAAATAATGCTGCAAATATAAGAAAATAAAAGATGAATGCTTTACTGCGCACTTCATTCATTCATTTGCAGTGTCATTCATCACATGCATTTCTAAGTCTTTCTCACCCTCCAGTCAAGCTCAGTCAACGACAATCCCTCCAGTCAAGCTCAGTCAACGGCAATCCCTCCAGTCAAGCTCAGTCAATGACAATCCCTCCAGTCAAGCTCAGTCAATGACAATCCCTCCAGTCAAGCTCAGTCAAAGACGATGACGGTGCATTGACCTAATTCTCTTTTTTTTGTCTCCACTGGCCTCTCTCTCTCTCTCTCTCTGACCCTTTCTGGCTTTACTCAGTAGAGTTACTGTGGCTTAGATCCACTGCCAGTTCCTCATCATTGACCAACAGAAGAGATGTCTATTCCACTTACTTCTGCTTAAATTCACCTTATATAGAGCATTTAGGGCCAGTAACATTCAGTCACTGCTGAACAAATTATATATTGGGATTCATATCTATCAGACCATTTACTGAGGATCACGACTGAACTAATTATGGCAAAAGACGGGCGAGATGTGATAACTCAGAGATGTCACATTCGTGACTGTCTCTGGAGTTATAATACTAGCACTCCTTTATGGAAATGTAATATACTGCAGTATATTTTAAATATATTATGAAGATAATTTTGATATATTTACAATATATTGCAACATATTCTTTTTCCATAAGGGCTGAATCCCCATAATCCAGCTCTCCACTAATCAAACTCAATGACTTGAACTATCAAACCAAAACTGATTAGTTGAGAACTCTGCTGGAAACATTTTTCGTTTTGCAGGGCGCAGCGATAACGATTTGTGGGATTTCAAACCGTAAATCTAAGCAGCGTGGCTGCGAGTCGTATCCTCTCGGTCAGACGTGGAGCATCACTGGAGAGTGGGCTGAAAAACCTTGGCATGAATCAGTTTTCTCTGGTCAGACGTCAGAAATGTACTGCGAAACACAGAGATGTGTAATGAGTCCTTGCCAAGAGAGTAAATGTGCACCAAGGCCAGCCGGCGTCATTCATGCGTGTCATTTAAAGAGACAACGCCCGTTTGTATAGCATGGTGCGGAGGTAGTTATTCCACAATCAGCTGAAGGAAGCGCTGGCCGGTAAGGTTTCCGGAGATTCCCCCCGTGCACTGTGTCATCAGGTTCACCGCCCTCTCTCCTTTAACCCCGCCCTCGTTATGGTTATTCAGGTTCACCGCCCTCTCTCCTTTAACCCCGCCCTCGTTATGGTTATTCAAAGCCTTGTCGAAGGCGACATCGATTGAAAACGCAGGTCTGAGTTCAGTGTGTGGGGGTCCTTTTCAGAGAGCCGCGGTTCAGTCCGTGATTGCGACGCGCCGTCTCTCGGAGAGGACCAGCTGCTCGAGAGGCGTGCACGGCGTTTCATTGTGCTGATGGGACATCGCTGAACAGGGGAGGGGGCAGCCAGCTGTGGTGGGGTAGCCTAGGGCACACCCTCAATTAATGGCAGCACCCCCATACCCAACTCCCCCTTGTCCTAGTTTTCTAGCCTCCTCTGCCGCACCACACCCTGGTTTATTGGTATATGGTGCCCTAGCAACCCGCCCCTCTCCACATCTCAGGCAAACAACACACCACAACGCACAGAGATGCTAAACTCGGGGGCATTCAGAGTATAATTTTCCGTTACCCTCTATGAGCCCTGCTGAGCGTTTTTTACTGAGGTGAGGGAAAATTTTAAAAAAAAGTTTAATCAGAGTCTGCAAGCCTTGTCTTGAAGTGGGGTCCTTGCAGACTACGGGGCTACATAATCTGGGACGTGGAAGAATATGTAATAGATGTTCTGCGGCGGACGCCGGTGTTGACACTGTCTGGAGTGGGACTGGAGTTTTCTGTGCTTCTGTGTGTCTCACTGAATGCACACTAATGCACCTACCTGGTACTCTCTGGTACTGCACCGTATTAAACACACCCAGTTCAAAGAAGTGAGAATAACACCGCATATTCCTTTGTGCTATTTTTCACTTTTTCTTCTAGAAGCTGACCTGACGAACACATATTTAAAATAATCATTTTGGATAGAATTTTTTAATTTTGCATTACTGACCACATTTTACCATAAGCGGAGTGTAAGTACATTACGGTAAGTGCTGTGCACCTGGTAGGCAGTTTAGGTGCACAGATATGCACTTACAGATCCTTTCCAAAAAATTAGAATATCATGGAAAAGTTGTTTTTTTTTCCATAATTCCATTCAAAAAGTGAAACTTTCATAGATTATAGATTCATTACACACAAAGTGAAATATTTCTAGCCTTTATTTGTTTAATTTTTCATAATTTTGGCTTACAGCTCCAGAAAACCCCCAAAACAGTATTTCAAGAAATTAGAATAGTGTGTCGAAAATCAACATTTACTTCAGTTATTTCAGAGAATGAATGTTTTAGACTGAGTGTCACACTCTGTACGTGGTGGTTTTTGAAGCACTGACTCCAGCCTCAGTCCACCCCCTCTGCATCTCCGCCAAATTTTGGAATCGTCTTTGCTTGACAATCCGCTGAAGCCTACGGTCATCTCTTTTGCTTGTGCACCTTCTCCTGCCACATTTTTCCCTTCCACTAAACTTTCTATTGATATGCTTGGACACTGCACTCTGTGAACAGCCAGCCTCCTTAGCGATGACCTTTTGTGGCTTACCCATCTTCTGGAGGGTGTCAATGATGGTCTTCTGGCCAATTGTCAAGTCTGCAGTCTTCCCCATACTGAACCAAACTGAGATACCTGTCCAATTTAACGACACACCTGTAGAAAAACTTTGTAGGTGTTTTGAGTAAATTAGATGATTAGAGTGTGACACTCAGTCTAAAACATTCATTCTCTGAAATAACTGAAGTAAATGCTGATTTTCGACACACTATTCTAATTTCTTGAAATACTGTTTTGGGGGTTTTCTGGAGCTGTAAGCCAAAATTATGAAAAATGAAACAAATAAAGGCTAGAAATATTTCACTTTGTATGTAATGAATCTATAATCTATGAAAGTTTCACTTTTTGAATGGAATTATGGAAAGAAAACAACTTTTCCATGATATTCTAATTTTTTGGAAAGGATCTGTATATAAAAGACTTGAGCTGGGTTTGGAGTTAGCGGTTTTATTAGGCTCGTTATTTACAATCACATGACCTACAAAAAGGATGGAGGCTCAAATTCTGGATGGTGCTCTGCTTTTGTACAGTACCCTTGAATAAATTACCTGCTCCAGAGTCTGTTTGTGCTTGTCTGTATCCACATGCTAAGTAAAATCTACAGTACAGTAGCATTGCCCTGATTTATTTGTGGGATTCCTTTCATTCTTGAATTGAGAAGTTTTGGAACTTACAGAGCCGTGGCCAGACTGCGACTGTTTAAAAACCTGCGCGGTGTGTTGCCCTCGCACCTCATACGGGGTGCCAGGTACATTCACATTAGACTTACAATGTCACTTGTGTCACGGTTTTTTTATTTTTAGATGATCAAATGATCAGCCCATCGAGGGACTACTATTGAAAATTAGCTTTGGCTATATAGTCACATAGTCGCCTCCCAACAGGAGTCAGGATTTTTTTTAATGATGAAGAAAGATGATGAGAGATGAAGGTTAATTAAGTACAAAGGGAAATCAGCTCCAGTCAGGATGAAGCACGGGATGATAGAGCGATCCTGGAGGAGAGGAGAACCTCCAGATCCGCCAGTAACAGCCTGCAGAGCCTTTTAATGGCACAGTCTTAGGGACAGTCTGCTCGAGTACAAGTGGCTAGCCCAGCACAGCCTAGCAACCATCAGCAATTATGTGAGCTCTCAAGCAATTGAATGCAGCAGGAGGGGAAATCTGAATACAAAAGAGCAGGTAACAATAAATGTTAAGTAGGCAGCGTACTTCATAGTGTGTATGAAAATGGTTACCTTAATAATTAGAAATATTATAAGTAAGTCTGTTTATTTAATTATAGGTTTACTTGAAACAGACTACTATGAATAATTCCGACACCAATGCAACAGCCATCGACGCACTGTACATGTGTATGTACAGTATACAGTGCCCTCCATAATGTTTGGAACAAAGACATATTTTCTGTTAATTTGGCTCTGTACTCCACAATGGTTAAAGTGCAGATTCTCTGCACTTCTTTTTATACATACCCCCCCCCCCCCCTCCCCCCCCCTCCCCCCCACACACACACACACACACACACACACACACACACACACACACACACACACACACACACACACACACACATTTCAGGTCACCATAATGTTTGGGACAAATGGCTTTACAGGTGTTTCTGATTATTCAGGTGTGTTCAGGTGTGTCCTTAGTGCAGGTATAAGACAGCTTTCAGTATCTAGTCTTGAGTATAGGCTTTTGATTGACTTTGGAGTCCGTTATTGGCGTTTGTCAACATGAGGACCAGAGATGTGCCACTTATAGTCAAGGTTTAGGCTTACCTTAGGCTTACTAAAATCGACTGTTTGAAACAAAGGAGTTTTTCAAAGCTAAGAACTGGAAAATTCTTGACTGGCCAAGTCAGTCAGCCAATCTGAATCCAAGTGAACATGCATTTTATATGCTGAAGTGAAAACTTAAAGAAACTAGCCCCCAAAACACACAGGGGCTGACGATGGCCACAGTACAGGCCTGGCAGATCATCGCCAGAAATGATACTCAGCATCTGGTGATGTCTATGGGTCACAGACGTCAAACAGTCATTGCATGCAAAGGAAAAAGTAATAAATATGACTGCTTTCATTTACAGAACATGAATATGTCCCAAGCATTATGCCCGTGCCCTGAAATCGGGGAGGGGGGGGGGGGGGGCCATGTATAAAAGTGTTTCTACATGGTGAAACCAAAATGTATAAAAATACCCTTTAATAAAAGCTGAGAAGCTGCACTTTAACCACATGTGAATTGTTTGACTACAAATCTAAAATTGTGGTGTACAGAGCCAAATCAAGAAAAAATATGTCTTTGTCCCAAGCATTATGGAGGGCACTGTATATACACACACATAGCCTAGATACAGTATATGTATGGGTTGGGTTTATGTACACATAGATAAAATAAAAAGAGAACTGTATAAGTAATATTTACTTTTTTAGTGTGCCCAATTCCAACTTCTTGGAATTAGTATCATTGGAGTGTACATTACACTGCACAGCTTTTTGCATGCTGAAGAAATGCAGGTTAAGTAACTTGTGCAAGGGTACAACCTTCAACCTTTAGTTTACAAGGCCAGTTCCTTAACTATTATATTACACAGCCAATGGTATTCGTGTAATGTAATGGAATGTCATTGCGTTTCATTCTCCATGTTGAAAAACGAGATGACTTGACTACTGTTCTTATTAGGTAATTGTCTTCACAGACATATAAATAAAATTAAAAGCCCTTTAAAATATTTTTGTTCATTAATTTGAAGTTGTAAATATCCTATTACATGTTTTCTCCAATCCTAGCCTTGAGTTACACACTGCAGGTTAAAGGCCCCTGTTGCCAGATCCTGGAGCCAAGATCTTTGTACGCATCATCCAAAAGAGACAGGACTGAAAATCTCCCCAGAAAACCTCAGAAACCAACCCTATAAATACAATGACATAACATATAGAAAGCATATTCATACACAAAGCAACTTTCCTTAAAGAAAAAAATGGAAACCATGGCTTGAATAAGATAAATAATGGCTATTGGCAATATGTAATTCATGTAGATATCTAAAGAAGACAGAAAGAAGGTGGTGCAGTTTTTCAGTAGGGTATATATGTGCCTGTGCGTTAGATTATTTTTTTTTTAATGAGAGCACATCCTGGCCCACTGGAACAGGGACGACTGTGAGACTGTCAGCTCAGTGGGCTGTGGATGTGGAAATTGAATGGAGCCTTTCAGTTATTCTGCTCCTCTCCCTGGGGGTGAGAGACCGGTTGCCATGGTTATCGTGGATTCCTGCAGCTAATGGGTGGGAGTTGTGTAGCTCTGGCAACCTGACCTGTCTAGGGCGGAATACAAGCAGAGTGGGTGGGGGTGTGTATGTGTGTGTGTGTGTGTGTGTGTTCGGAGTGTGTGTGTGTGTGTGTGTGGGTGGGGGTGTGGGGTGTGGGGGGGGAGGGGGGGGTAGTGTGGCAATGTTCTGGAACATAGGAGGTCACACACATGCTCGCCTGCATGTTAAAGATGTCTTGTTCCTCCATCACATGGCTTTTCTATATGCTGGTGGCAGCAAATATTATCTGTAAGCTTGTCACAAAGCTGGACTGGTTTGTTTTTGGTTTCCCAGCCTGGTGCTGGTCTGAAACAATACAAACACCTCATCTTGCCAGACCATTTTTTCCTGAGAAATACGTGTGAAAATAATTGTGACACTTTTTCTTTTGAAGAGTAATTCCTCATCTTAAATGTTCTACTGAGATATGATTATAAATGTTGACATTGCTCATTTAAATGCATGTCTGATATTTTAGGTGGTTATTTGATTCATTTTGTTGATACATTTGTTTAGATGTTGGTATATTGGTAAATTGATGTGTTTGATTGAGACAACAGTAATGCTTCGATAAGTTTATATCTTCAAACCTGAATCTGTAGTGCCCCTCCTGTATCTTAGCTCAGAAGAACATGCTGTTGTGTGTGTGTCTACAAAGAATATTCATACACAAGCAACTTTTCTTAAGAACAAATGGAAACCATGGCTTGAATAAAATGTAAATAATGGCTAGTGGCAAAATATGTAATTATGTACATATCTAAAGAGGACGGTATGTTTCAGTAGTGTTACTAGTGTATGTATGTGCCAGCTGTTAGTTTATTTTTTTAATGAGCATAGTTACTCCATTGAGTATTTCACGAAGCTGGCTAAGAAGATCCGGGCTCACTAAAATAAGTTTGACTTGCATTTGCCTGGTTACACAGCCTGGATAAATTCCGTTTCACAAAGTTAGATTGCAGCTCAAGCTAATTCAAGCCTGATGAAAGCCAAGTTTGGGGAATAGATAGAGACCTTTATTTAACCAGGGATATGCCAATTGAGAGCAAAACTCTCTTTTACATTGGCGCCCTGAGAATACAACAATGCAATGACAAAACACAACAATAAATTAAAATATTACAAAAGTAGTGTGAACAATATGAAAATAATTCAAAAATAACAAATACATAATGAAAAGCAAGTACAAGATTCCTGAAAAAAATCATTCAAAATAAACCTGAAACCCTCAATGCTAGCCAGTCTGTCCAATTTGAGGGTAACCTGTAACTGATTCCATTTAAAAGGTGCATAGAAGGCAAAAGCAGCCTTTCCAATTTCAGTATTCATATGTGGGTTACATAGAGTGAAATATCCTTGAGAACGAGTATACTGCGCAATAGACCTAAATTCTGAAAGGGAACAGATATAAAATGGCAACTTATTTAACACTGCTTTATAAATGAACATAAGGCAGTGGCATTCCCTTCTGGCACTAAGAGAGGTCAAGCCGACATTCTTATATAATATGCAGTGATGTGTTCTGAAATTAGCACCAGTAATAAACCTGAGTGCACTATGATACACTGCATCAAGTGGTTTGGTTTGAGGGTACTGGCAGATGCATGCATGTAAATTATATTTGCATAATCCAACATAGATCAAAATGTTTTCTGTAGAACTTCTAATCTTGATGCTCTTGTAAATCAGTTTTTGTTCCTGTAGAAAAAACCGAATTTATATTTTAGTTTTTTCACCAGTTCTTCCACATGTCTTTTAAAAGACAATTCTTCATCTAACCAGATGCCTACGTACTTATAACCTTGGGCTCTCTGAATTTCAAGACCATCCATAGTATACAAATTAGAATTTTTAAGATGTTTCGTTTTTGATCTACTGAAGAGTATATACGTAGCTTGTCTTAGTTGGGTTAAGCACAAGTTTAAGATCCAATAGAGCATTTTGAATGGCATGAAAGGCAGCCTGTAAATTTGTGAAAGCTTTATCAACTGAGGGTGCTCATGTATAAATTATGGTATCATCCGCATAAAAATGAACAGAACTATTTGTAATCACTGAGCCAAGCTCATTTATGTATAAAGTAAAAAGGACCTAATATGGAGCCCTGGGGCACCCCTATGGAAACCTCAAGAAAACTGGACTGATGCCCATCCACCACTATTGCTTGAGTTCTGACATTAAGGTAACACTCAAACCACAGTTATTACCATCAAAGCCAACTGATTTAAGCTTATCTAAAAGAATAGTATGATTTACTGTGTCAAAAGCTTTTGATAAATCAATAAATAGGGCAAAGCAGTGAACAGATTATATTATTTACCACCTTGCAAGCTGCGGTCCTAAAATACAATTTGTAGATAAATAAGAACTAACTTGTTTATTCACCAATTTTTCAAAATTTTTGGCTAAGCAAGGAAGTTTGGAGATTGGGCAGTAGTTATTTGGGTTACTAACCTCTCCACTTTTAAATATAGGAGAGACATGAGCTACTTTCCAAACTTTAGGAATACTTCCCCCGGCAGTAGTCAGGAATGATGTTACATGCACGTTCATGGACTATTTAAACAGGCCCAGTAAGTGAATGTCGGTTTTAACATTCGATCAGAGTAAATTGTCAAAATAACGTACAGTGTCGTTTACAGCTGGGGGAGCAGGAACTCACTATGCAGGTTTATGAAGATTACAAGTCTATAATTACAAAAAGGCAATGCCACAGTAGTTAAAGTGAGAGATTCAGGCCTGGCCGAATCGATTTCCGACCACATAAATGCAGACATTAGTCCTATTGCGCAATCAGTAGTGCTTTGCATCTCCTCAATTAAAAACAGTATTGTAATAGTAGTCTACTTTTTGTGTGTAGGGCTATTTAGGAGCAAAAAATGTTGGTGAAGGGCAATCAGAGTTGCAGATCATCTAGAGAAATTGTGAAATGATGACCATATAGCCAGATAGCTGGAGTAAAACTAATGGTGCAAAAGGCTATGTGGTTATGGTGACGGTGTGTGCATGAAAACCATTTGGTTATGTCTATATTGATGCTGTGGAACTATACAATAACCTATTAAATAGGGTACCTCCAATTCTGTAAGAACCTCCCTTGGTGTGCAGTTTGTTATAAAGACATTTAGGAGTTTTTTCAGGGCAAGGAATACTTACGCCCAGCATGGCACACAGTGGCTTTGCTGAGGCTCTTGGCATCCCCACCGGTGTACAAAAAGGTGCCACTTGCCAAAAAACGCAACTTAATGCACACGGTTTGTATTACACTAATGGACTGATTGCAGTGCATTTCATTTGCACCATCGGCCTCTCGCAAATCCCCTCCCTGGAAAATCTGTAGCGTTCATAACTGACTGGATCCAATCTCAGAACACCCTCCCCGCTTACTATCTGTGCCCCCTCATCTCTATTTCCATTAACGACCATCTATGTTGCGAATGTCTATGGTCATTGACTCATAGGTACACGGACCTCTATGCCTAGTTTATGCCTCTAAAATATTACAGAATGGCTTTTTTGAGATATCCTACCAAAAAACATTAATTCTAAATTATGTTTATTATAAATTATTAGTTATGACATAAAGGGAATTATTTATAGCATAACCTGCAAATAAAAACAAAGTCAAAAACTTGAATTGTAACATATTGCTATAAGCCAGTGGTCAGACTGAGTCAGTGTCACTGTAACACCGGCTGCAAATAAGTCAAGCTTGAACCACGTTAGCCTGCTCCCGACCAGGCTAGCCCCAACGCATATGTTGCCTTAGCGACATAACTGGCATCTAGTGAAGCTTGCTTCGTGAAACAGTTATCCGAGAACCTATCCAGGTTTACAGCTTAATTGTGCTTCGTGAAATACCCCCAGGTCTCCTGAACACTAATGCTTTGATTCATTTATATCTTAGTACCTGTATCTGTAGTGTCTTACAGTAGCTTGCTTCACTGAGAATAAAGCCTTTCAGGTGGTAGTCCAGCCACTATTGGACCTGTAGCAAGTAAAAGCAAAGCTAAAACCAATCCAGAACCATATCTGCTACTGTTTCCTCCTGGTTCTTTTCACCTGTGAAAGGGAACAGCTGGCACAGAGGTCATCTCTGCGTTCCACAAATGTGTTCGATCTTATCTACTGTTATTCCTGCAGCACAGGTACTCCTCAGCTCTTACCCTTATCTCTCGTGAAAAGGAAAAGATAAAGTTCCTGAGGTTTTACAATCGCTACGAGATTTACTACAGGGATCCTATATTTACAAGCACCTTGCGATGTAGGCACAACTACTGTCAAGTCACTGCGAGTAACCTGGAAGTGGTCAAGGACTCCTCATAATTTTAATAATCACAGTGACAATGAAAATGCATTTCCAAACAAATGCCTTGTACTGAGGTTTTTAGGCGCATAAAAAGATGGCAAATGTACTGTATATGTGTGGAAAACATTGATATATAGGACCTTGTTAGCATTATTTTATAAGTCGTCAGACTCGTCACCCACCTAGAAAGTTGTATTAGGTGTATGTAGAGGAGATAATTCAATCAAGGTACAAGGTTGCACTGGGATTGTCAGCTGCCCATTTCATAGCAAGTTTCCATTGGGGATTGTTGCCAAACAAGCTATTCTGTACCTCCGGTTCATTATTATGTAATACAAATTTCCACAACAATGTCAGTGTTTGTTTTTAATGCGGTTACAGCGTCATGGTTGTGCTTTATTATGTTGAGCTTAGACAGCTGAGGAATAACTGATGATGGCTAAAATTCACGCAAGCCGAATGTACAGTTTGTTTAACTGTACAGTGTTCATCAGTGTCATTTACCATGTGCCTTTCTTTTAAGTTTCTCTTCTGAGAACAAACATGTGGATTTCCCCAACACACAAGTTCCAACCATGAGGATGAAGTCATAGTTCCCCACATCACTGCAGCATTGCACTTTGGATATGTCTGGCAGAATGCACGGGGTATATTGTTGCAAAATAATGACAGAGCAAATGTATTCTGCCACCGCAAGGCCGTCCTTGGATTATCTCATGCCATAGGAGGAACCACACAGTGCTAAAAGGAGTCACTCTCTTCCACATCTGGGTGTATACGGTCTGAGTGGTATCCAAACTTTGCAACCGCACGGCTGTAAAACTGTACAACAAGACGCATGATTATCTCACTGCACAGAACACCCAGGTCCCTCCCATCAGAGAGCAATCGGGCTTTTATCTCCACACCAGGAGGGCGATGTCGCCAGACATCATTTAGCTCCGCTAAACGTAAAAGGAAATGGTTATCTTTTTCCAGACAAATCAAACCGACATCACTCTGTTTCAATAACATGGTAAATCTGACTTCATTTTCAACAGAAGTTTTTGGGTTTCAGAATGTGTGAGTGGTCCTCCAAAGCCCCCCCCCCCCCCCCCCCCAGTTCTGGTGCTCTGCTAACAGTACAGATGTACTGGCTTGCGCTCCACTTGGAATACTGAGTCACAGCTTTGCTTGCCTACAAAAAACTTAGGAATTTGGCTACAGCAGGGGTTTCCGAATTCAGTCCTGGTAATCCACTGTGTGTACTGGGTTTTGCTACCACTGATATCACAACTAATTATGGTCGTTGAAAACATGTGTTTAAGTTCTAATATAATTTTGGACTGAATTTCTCTCTCATTGAACTCTTTAATTTTTAACAAATAATCAGTGACCAGGTGTCACTTTCAGCAGTTGGGACTCCAAAATTTTCACCTGCCAATCTATAATTTAATCAGTTAAAACATTTAACCTCTTTCAAAAGGACTCAATTGTAAAAGAGCACACTACAGAAAATTAAAGCATTACATGACCGGACTGATTAAAAGACCCTGGAGTATGGAACATTTATTCTTCATAGTGTGCATGGCTATTTCTGACATAATGTGACCTTAAGAGGGTAATTTATCCTTCAATTGACATTATGTGTCCAAATAAGAACAATTAACAGCTTGTCACCGCTCAGAGGTTGTAATTAAGGTAGGAAAGAAAACCAGCATGCACAGTGGGTCCCCACCATCGGGCCTGAAAACCTCCTGGGCCACAGAAATCACTAAATCTATCCTTCTTTGAGCTTTTGAAATACGAGCAGATGTTCCTTTTCTAGAACTGCTGGCTGGCACAGTTATACAGCACACTTTAGCAAAAGATTCCACAATTATTTTATGTAACTCATGAATTTCCCTGCTTGGTAAACGCCCTAATTGAAGACATGTTACATGTCTGCAAATCAAGTTAAGTATCTCGCTCAAGGGAATAAGAGCGTCACCCAGGACAGGAACTGGGAACATTCTGGTTATGAGTCCGTTACACAATATGCCATGCATCTACTGTGCCTAGAAGAGCATTTTTACAGAAATGACTTTTAAGGAATGAAAACAGAAAATTGGTCTTGCTCGGATAGCTGCTGAGTGAGGTGGAATATTGAAAGTGGAATGAGCTCATGCTGGAGCAAGCCTGAAAAACAAAAGCCGCTAAAATGGAAACTCTGCTTCAAGATATGGGCGGTGCTTAAGGTGACATCTGGCCAATCAGAAGGTGAAGGCAATTCACAAAGCCCTGCCCCTTGCTCCTTGACCCACATACTGTCCAGGAAGTTACGTAATTTTGGCAATATCTCTTACTCTTCCACTTTATTTATGGTGGTAATGGTCTCTTACACACTAGATACTCCCATTAGGTTCCAATTCTCAATGGTTTAAAGTTGAATTGGTAGATTACTATAGCAAATACAACAGGAACAAAACCACATGAAAACAACAAACAGTATGCATGAAAAAGCATGAGGGAACAATACACAGACAACAGTTGATTCAATTTTTTGGAATTATGATTCCACAATTTTATCAAATTTTAAAATGTATGAACGCCAAGCACAGCAACTTGTAAAATTATAATTTTTTAAAGTCCACAACAACTGTGAAACAATGTCAATGAAATCAAATACAGTCTCATAAATGCATCTGTTTGCGTTTAGGAATGTACTCATCAAATCTAATCGTATTGCCCACACATGCATGCACAGAAGACTAACACAACAGTTTTGACTAACTCATTTAACATGGCAAGAATAATCAACTTAAACACTAAAATCTTACAATATAAACCACGTCTTCTTATCTTTGCAAAGATGCAATGATCGTTTATCATTAGCATAGCACTGACAATATTTTAGCATCATGGTTTCACCAGAGGTGGGTAAGACAACTGGATCGGTTATTTTATTGTGTTCATTTCCCATTCTTGACAGCCCTTGACCTGGATCAAACCACAACTCACTACAGACAAAGCTGAAGAATAGTGTTCTTGGCTTGTAGGTCAACTTCAATGTGCTTCAAGCAGACTCTAGTCTCACTCTCCCCGCCAATATCTATGCACCCAGCACAAGTAAAAATGCCCCGACTCACATATTCAATCTACAAAGTGACACAGCCTCTTCCCCTTGACCCCCTAAGTTAACCAGCGTCACAAATCAGATAAAGAGGGGGATTCTCATGCAAATGAACTAAGTAGCCTAAAGCCTAATGGAAGTGCAATGGTTGGCACAGGTGCCTCATTCTACACAGGGTTGCCAAGTACAGACTGAATGCTTCATCGCAAAGAGCCAAAAGAGTTCTATGGGTGACAATAAAAGGATACTTCCCATTGCTGTGAAAATGTGGGGCTTTGATCCCCTTCCCAACCTCATTGCATCTAAAAGAAAACAGTGACTCCTTAGGATCCTTAGGGTTATTTACACTTCAGGTTGATTTGGATTTTTTGCTTGTGGATGAAGAGAGACCTGGACTGAAAAGTATATACTTAAAAAAAAAGATGTCTATTATTCATCAGACATATTTACACTAAGTATATAATTCCGGTACAGAACGGGTCAGCCGGTTTCACTGTGAGCACGAAAGGGCCCTTGAATTCGAACCAGGTGGCAGCAAGTATTTCTCTGATCCATTATTTACATGTGTCTCCCTCTTTCTCACTGGCTCTGAATTTGCACACGCTCCCCCGCCACCGCATGCTCTCACTGTCCAAGTATTTAAATAACCGAAGCGAAACGGCTTTAATTTTATCATCACTTACGAGTCTGTTCTGGGGTCTGAAGGATACCCTGGGTGTAAACCCAAACAACAGAGTAGACATTTCAGAGACAGGTCCTGCAGTGACTCCCCATTACACTATATTACTCAGACAATGCTCATTCGGGGAAAAAAACTGGCTTATTTATGGCATTATGAGAGCTCTGTTTCCTGTAACGTCCACACAAAAGCAATTAAGTGTTTAATAATAATCATTATTATTATTTTAAATTAGGTTTATGAGTAAAAAAGTTAAATGGTGGAACAACCATAATTAGGTGTGCAAGCACAGCCCTCCAGTGCTGAAATTAGTCCACGGGGAAACTTTCATTTTTCTGCTGAATTGGAAGTTTGTCAGTCAAAATGTGTGATGGATTACGCCTACAGAGTCCAAGTGTGCCGGTGACTCTGGGGCCTTGTTATCCTCTCCATTGCCCCCCTGCACCTTTCGTTTTTAATGAACTCCTTCACCAGTCTCTTCCTTTACTCAGACAGGGGAGCCGCGCGTCCGCGTCCGCGTCCAGTCCAGCTTAGGCAGGTCTTAGCCGTCTCCTGGAAAGCTAGGCGAGCATGTTGTTGAGGGCGCGAAGTGGAGAGAGACTGAATAATTGATGCCTCTGCGAGTGCGGTGTCAGTTTATCCCGACGCACAGGTATACTGAACGGCAAGCAGGTACGGTGGGGTTGCTGATTAACTGCGAACGTGTGGAGCCCTACCTCCAGAGAATGACTCGCGAGAGACCGAGGGGACCTTCGCCGTCTGTGTGTTTTTTTGTCCTGGTCTCGATTTAAGGAGTTTCGGTAACTTCCTACACTGCTTTGGAGTTGCTATGGGTAGAGGAGATGGAAACACCCATATACAAAGTGTAGTGTCACTGAAACAGTTTTCAGTGACTGTTTAAGGGGGTGTGGGTCCTCTTTCTTTGCAGGTCTATGACAGCAGCATAAAATGCTTGTATACCCTTCACTATTACGATATGGTCCAAATGTGCATACCTGAGACGTTCATAAATGTGGTGGTGGAATGAGGTCTCCACTACGATCAAGACAGCAGAGACACTGCCCATCTTCCGCCAAAGACTGAAAACGCACCTGCTTAAACTGCACCTTGGCTCACCTAATGCTGAACATGAGCTACCTAGCCATACCTATGCTAAATCTAAAACAATATCCCCCAACTCATTTGCATCCTGATCCTACTTCATACTAATGATACTACTTTCTCTATTTCCCTCTTACTCCTAATACGGCATCTAACTTTATATTATGCAAGATTTGTCATGGTTTTGCAGCTTTCTGTTCTGCGGACGTTTCCTTTTGGTGCCGCGGGACGGCGCCCCTGCCGTGTTTTTCTGCTTACGTGGCACTCATTTGTTTCACCTGTGCTAGCGTCTGCTGGTTATTTAAACGCAGCGACTTCCTGTTTCGTTGCTTTTGTGTCTTACTTCGCCACCTAAAGCCAGGTACTTCGGTATAAGTTCAGCGACCACTTTACTTTAAAGCTTTGTGCTATTAAATTAACGCCGACTTGCCTTAGTGCGTTTTAGAGATTCCTTTTAGGAGTTCGTTTTCGCTTGTTTGCACTTTCTGTTCCTTGCCTTGGTTTTCCTTTCTGTCCTCTCTGAGGCAGTAAGCTTCTTTACCTTATATCTTTATACCTCTTTATTTTAGCTCTCTCATTGTATATAGAGCTAGAGGTAATTCCTTTCCTTTCAACTACTGCTCGAGTCAGCGAGCTTTTCGCCCACTTTTCTGGGTTGCTATTCTTTGGCTCTAAGCTGGTTTTATTCCCGTTGTTTATTTTTCTCTGCTCCGTTCGCGGACATCCCTTCCCCTATTAGTGGTACTCCACTCCTGGGAGTACTTTGTGATCCCCTCACAGTCGCGTCTGGTCCTCCGACCCAGCCACCTCACAAGATTAAATTGTGTAATCTACCACCACCAGTGGCCCTGACTTAGCATAAGCACAGTCGGTTGTCTAAACCTATATGTGTGGAATTGATAAGTCATTGTGGATAAGAGAATCTGCTAAAATAACTAAATGTAAATGTGAATAAATACCTTTGCCAGCCAATATAGTTTCATAAGGCATGATATGTTATAATTCAAAAAGGAACATGGCAAAATTACTTAGTTCCAGCCTTACAATAAAAGCATTGTTGAATTTCGTTAGCTGCGAGCTCACAGTCTTTGTGATGAGCAGTAATGGGGGGAGTGAATAGATAGAGTGCTGCCCCAGTCATTTTCTTTACAAGCAGCAACCATTGAAAACATCTGTCTCCATGACAGTTTAATTGGAGGGAAAAGAGGGTGGTTTCTTCAGACTGGACCAGCAGGTAAAGCCTCTTGAAATTCTAAAACACATATTTCTATGATAATTTCCTTCTGTTTACCTAACACAATGGGCCGGCTTTGTGCCAGCTTAATCAGTCTTACTCTACCGCTTAAGAATGATTATCATTGCAGAGCCAACACATACAAGGCAGTAAAGCAGAGAGCTAAAATGAGACTGCTTTTCATGTCCATGTATAGATGGGTTCCATAGCTAAATATTATAGCCATTTCTTTCCATTACATCGGCATGGTGGTAAATGCTCATTGATGTTATTTCGGGTTCACTGGCTGTATGGCCGCTGATGCCCTCTGAGGTTACCGGTGAAGTTTTCTCAATGTTCTGAAAAGGTTATCTGAATGATGATGATGATGATGATGATGCTTTTATTGTTATTATCATCATCATCATTCAGATAACCTTTTCAGAACATTCAGGAAACTTCATGAAGTTCATAAATGTGAACTCCTTCACCAGTCTCCGAACGTTATTGTTGATTATTTGAAGTTCTATTTGAAACTTCTGAACTTTTTAATCCAGTAGGTTTGTTACTACTGCACACTCTCAAGACAACAACAAAACACACCACAACTTCAAATACAGTACGCACACTGTATATGTGCTGTACTGTATGAAGAATAAAGCAATCACACAATATATTTAAAATGACCTCTGCAATACTGTACGTCTTGGCACGACATGATAAATCCATGCACGGCACGTTCATATCGACACAGCCATGTCTCGTCACTATCCGCTGGAGAGTGAAATTTGCCACCCATCACAGAGCCTTAGGGCACCCCAGGAGAATGAATGGGACGGAAGAGAACCATGAGAGAGCCCCACACCATCGGAATGCCCCCCCCGCAGAGCCTGGCCTTCAGAGCTGGGAGTGTTTATGGGATACTTCTGGCAGGGAAAGGCAGAAACTGCGGCCAGAATAACAGAATAACTGTGGAATGTGCTGCAGCGGGGTAAATATCCTGAGATGGGGACAATGGGGTCTGCTTGAGGGCAGATATTTTGAGATGTTCAGGATATGTAATGCATCTGATTCTTTCAGATGCATACACAATTGTCAAAAGAAACACGTTGGGGGAATGTAACTGCCTTCGTTTTTGCAAAAAGCTTTGTGGCACTGTGGTTGAGCTAGCAATTACACACCGAGATAAAGACCGAATGAATCAAACACAGGATTTAAATTACGGATTAAGCATGAATAAAAACAACATATTAAACGGTCTGAGAAACAATGGGCGGTACCTCAATTATAAAAATCATTCAGAATCAACGGCAATGTGCTGTGCCCTTAACTTTTAAAAAATGGAAATGAGGTAAACTTTTTCAAGGGGGTTTAAGGTTTGCACTCTCACAAGACAGCTTGCCAGGAGAAGCATAATACACTGCCTGGCCAAAAAAAAAGTCGCTGTTGCACCCGTCATGCATAGTGCCCACTGTACAAGCCTCTGGAGGCAATGTTATGATCTGGGGTTGCTTCAATTGGTTGTGAGTCGGGGTTTTGTTACTTATTCCTTTACTGTGAGGCTAGGGCGTGTGTTTATTTAAGTTTGCGGAGTCTTTTGGTTAGTAAGTTTTGGGACGACGGTGTTCCGTCGGCTCACCTGTAAAATGTTTCTCATGTGAGATCGGGTGTTTACCCAGGTATGTTTGCTGCATTAGACTGCAAACTTATTTAAGTAGCCATTGAACGTTAAGTCTCTGTTCCTGTTTGCCTCGTTACCTTTCCCCCTTATTAAGAGGCTAGGGTGCTTGTTTAAGTTAGTTTGCATGAGTCTTGGGATAGTAAATTATGGGACGACGGTGCTCCGTCGGCTCGCCTGTAAATGTTTCTCCCTCCTGGAGATCGGGTGTTTGCCCAGGTACGTTTGCTGTATTAGACTACGCACTTATTAATCTAGCCAAAGAACGTTAAATCTCTGTTCCTGTTCGCCTCGTTACACTTCCCCTTACTGAGAGGCAGGGCTTGTTGTGCTTGTGTTAGTCAGATAGCCGACAGTTTCGATCGGTTAAGGTGCAGCTGTCCATTTCATCTTTTTGTGCTTTCCTTCTCCGTGTATAGGAGTTGTGGGCGATTCGGTTCGGAACTTTAGTTCGTTTCGTCCTTCGGTGCAATTCGTCTCTTAGGGAGACAGTTTGATGATGTTGGACATGTTTGCGTGTGACTGCAAGTTGTTAAAGCCTTGATATTTTAATTATCGGTTCCTTCGCCTCTTTATATTTCTCCTGTCTGAGTGGCAGGGCTGGTGCTTGTGTTAGTCAGTTAGCCGTTGGTTAAGGTGCAGCTGTCCTTCATCTTTTTGTGCTTTCCTTCTCCGTGGATAGGAGATGTGGGCGATGGTTCGGAACTGTAGTTCTGTTCGTCCTTCGGTACAATTCGTCTCAGGGATTCCTGATGATGATGTTGGACATGTTTGCGTGTGACTGCAGGCTTTAAGCCACGGAACGTTGGATCTGTTCCCCTCGCCTCCTCATACTATCGTTTATTTTTGCTGTGTGTGTTTGTGCCATTGTGCTACTCGCCTGTTCGTATGCGTCTCGTTATCGAGACAGGGCGTTATATTCCTGGCTCTGGTGTAACAGTGAGCCGGTCTGTAGCTGTGGTGTGTTTGTGTTCATTGTCTTGTTCCCTTCCCTTATCTGCGGGGTATCCCGCCTTAGTGGCCTAAGGGCTTTATGATTCCCCTTGCTGCGTTTGGCTCCTCCCACCTCACACGACACGCCCCATTACAGTCTAGGCTCAGAAATGTTATGCAGCAATAAAATGAAGTCAGCTGAGTACCTGAATGTACTGAATGACCAGGTTATCCCATCAATGGGCATATTCCAGGACGACAATGCCAAGATTCATCGGGCTAAAATTATGAAAGAGTGGTTCAGGGAGCATGAGGAATCATTTTCACACATGAATTGGCCACCGGAGTCCTGACCTTAACCCCATTGAATGTCTTTGGGATGTGCTGGAGAAGACTTTACGGAGTGGTTCGACTCTCCCGTCGTCAATACAAGATCTCGGCCAAAAATGAATGCAACTCTGGATGGAAATAAATGTTGTGATGTTGCATAAAACATTGCCGAAACAATGCCACGACGTAATCAAAGCTAAAGGCGGTCCAACGAAATATTAGCGTGTGCAACTTTTTTTTTGGCCAGGCAGTGTATAAATTATAACATAACATGTAAATATTTGAATATATTAATTATATTACAAACTCAGATGTGATACAGTATATCCCATAGCGAAGAATAGGCAGAGGGAAAGCAGCTGCAGTGTGCTGGATACACAATAACACTGGCTTCATTTAATTTAGTTTTCACATTGAACAGCAGAAGGCACTGTATAGAATGCCATTGTTAGTCACCCCCCCCCCCCCCCCCCCCAAAAAGAAGCAAGCTAAAAATGAAAACGTACACTGAATAAATGAATTGTCTGTTATTACCAAGGCACATTCATTTATATGATGGCTCTTCATATGGTTTACATCTTAAACTCAAGTTTTATGGTGTATCCCATCTCCCATGTGTTTTAAGAGTAAAACCACTGAAATCTCACATGCTTCCTCTGTCAGTCAACAGATAGACAATTTATTTTTCTAAGTCAGTTACACATTGGCTAGCTTTCGCTGTTTGAGAGTTTGAAAATAAATTGAGCTCAGAGGGTAATTTCATGTGTATATTATGACTTCCGGGTTAAAGTGTCAGTAACGTTTTTCTGATATTAATCCTCAACAGTAACCCGTTGAGTGGCGTGCGCAAAACAATGAATCCACACATGGCCCACAGGTGCAAATGCTGAAAAACATTCCCATATATTGGGGTCAAACGAGAGGCTTATTTCAATTCTTACATTTTTGTTTTTGTCAGTTCCAAATTAACTTTTTAGGGTACTTAGTTTTAGGGTACTTGTTTGCCTTGACCTCCTTTACCAGGCCCATTATGCTAACACGGTCTGCGCCCTGTGTTTATATGACCAATGAAGGTAAGGTAAAGCAACATTCTCAAGCATGCAGCACCCCGCTGCACTCAAGGTAATGACCCTCTGGTCCACAGTTAAATTCCCTGGACATTACAGCTAAATGTGTTTGTTTTAAACATTCGTCATCTCTGTAATTAATTATAGTTTGTTCATTTGTGGACAGATGTGAGTTAGCATTCTCTTCAGAGGCGCTACATTAGTCAAATTGTTAGCGTTCATAAAAAGTATCAATTACACTTAATCTGCTGCCACACAAAAACCATTCCACCAGCTTTGCCTCTCATTTCCCTTCCCAGTGGCAGGCTAGCTCCTTCATAGCACAGTGTCAGCATTATCAAGATCGAGAGGCCGAGTGCCGCGCGAGGGTGGGGCCGGCCGCTGTCTCCCTCTTCAATAAACACACAGACTGAGTTATGGCCAGGACTCGGTCCAGGCATGCTGCCACGGCAACCTGGGTCCTCACGCCTCAGACACTCCCAACAGCCCACAACCACCCCCCACCCCCACCCCCCCAAACAGGCAGGCATGTTACAGTGACCGAAACAGAGGCAGTGCAGTACAACATTGGAGAGAGATACGCTGCATTATTAACCAGAGGGAAAGAGCGAGAGAGGGACAGAGAGAGAAGAGAGAGTGAGAGAGTGAAAGAGAGAGAGAGAGGGGGGGGGCGGGGGGGCGGGAGCTGAGACTATACCCTGACTCAAGGGAGGAGACACTCCCAGGAACGTACTGGAATAGAGATTTTTTTTTCCTTTTGCGGGAAATAAATTAATTAATGAATGAAAAACGACTATAACAATATTCCGGCAAATCCAAATTCTCAAGGAGCTGAATAAGAAACATCTGTATCCTGAGTCTACTGGGCAAACTTTGTTTGTCTTTGTCTGCAGGGAGGAGTGATTTGGTTGAGATGTATCCTGATGAACAGCAGGCGTGGCTTTGGGTTACCAGGGGAGAAGGGGAAATGTGTTTGCTGGGCTGTTGACTAAGGCACTGGGCCCCACGAGTGACAGTAACCCCATTGTATCATGTGTTTGGATTCCACCCTGCAGTCCGTGATAGAATAAAAAGAGAACCACATCTGAATTATAAATACATCATCCAACCTCTGCCCACCCACCCCCAAGAAATTATGAGAAACGTTTTGTGTCAATCATACTTGCGATTTCTCTTAAGGACTGGAAAGCAGCTGATACTAAATTTGTAACTTGGGAAGCAGATTTCAGGGTTTATTTTAATGCTCATAAAAGCTTATACACAGTTTGTGTTGAGGATAGCACCTTTTGGATTGTCAGAATTAGAAGTTATACTCCAAGGACAAGGAGAAATAAACAGACTCTTATTATTATTATTATTATTATTATTATTATTATTATTAGGATTGTGTGCTTCAGCAATCCCACAATACCCCTCTCCAGCTGGTGCAGTACCTTGACCTTGATGCCTTCCCTGTCGCTGGGCATGTCCAAAAGCTTGTGTCATGTGTCAATCTCCTGCTCCGGAATGGCATCCTCCTGACACATGCACACACACACACACACACCCATATCCACACACATACAGGCTGACACATAGACACACACACACACACACGCACACACACACACACACACACACACAGATAGTTTTAAGGGTATTTTCCCACCTAAGGGTGTTCTCCCACCTCTAGTCTGTTTGCTTTGGTCCAAACTAGGGTTGTAATTGTGCTGTATTTTTTCATTGGGATCGGGTGGGTTTCCCACTGCCCAATTTCACGAAAACCACAATGTCCAAGCAAAATACAGACTATCCTGCAGGTTGTTTATTGTGCAGACATTTGATGGGGCAAAAGCATATCTTTCTAGAGTACTGTATTGTCAAACAATTAATTGCATATTTCTCACAGTATGGTCATTTTAAGAATAGCATGGCAAAATTCTAAATAATAAGGTCATGCAGGACACATAATTGATGGCCAATAACTGTCCCTGGACTGGCAGAAATGGCTCATTACTTACAACTTTTTAAATGGGTGTAAGGAGTCAGCAACTGCAGTTGGTTTGCAACCTTTCACCCATTGAGCACGGCTATAGGAAAGACACTCATCCCGGGAGAAGACGCTGCTTTCCCTCTGTAAAAGCCATCCTGTTCACAATCTGTTAAGATGATTGGGCAATTTTTTGTTAGCATGTACCGATTTTAAAAGCAAACACATCTGATCATATCAAGGCAAACTTTCATATCAAGGCAAACTTTATACATTTAAAGCTGCTGATGCTGTCAACCTCTTTATTTTTTCAAAGAGGTAATTGGTATTGCCAACACAGTTATACACGATACGGTTAAGCACGTGTCATCTGGGACTAGACTACTATCTGTCTTGCTGTGCGACGGTCCCTTTAAGGCAGATGCAGCTGGGTTTCCCAGCTCTCCCAGGTATACCTACCTGCCTCTCGGTGGGGCTGTGACTGAATATGATCCCTGTTCCCTGCCCCCTGTCTACTATGTGCCCTGCCCCCTCACTTTGCAAGCGGTGTGCAAAATAAATCCTGCAAAACTTTCCAAACTAGTGAGTAAGTAGTTTGTAATATATACAGTACCAGTCAAATGTTTGGACACACCTACTCATAGAAGGTTTTTTTTCCGTTATTTTTACTGTTTTCCACATTTTGGAATAGTAAAGACATCAAAACTATGTGATAACACAAATTAAATTATGCAAAAACCAAAAAAGGGTTAAACAAATTTTAAAAAGTCTTATATTTTAGATTCTTCAAAGTAGCCACCCTTTGCCTTGATAACGGCTTTGCACATTCTTGCCATTCTCTCAAACAACTTCTGTGGTAAACAGGTATTCCACAGGTAAAAAGATGATGCCATCATGACTGTATTAAAGGATATCAAAAGACTCCTGATATCTTATTTCCAGGTACTCTTAGAAGCGATACAAAATACAGTAGATATGGATGGATAACTTGAAGGGTTTCTTCTCCTGACTTATTTTTCCATAGAGTTCAATAGGAAAATTTGTCAGGAGAAACAACCCTTCAAGTGATCCATCCATATCTACTGCATATCTGGCAGCAGAGTGATGGTTTAAGGCTTGTTTGATATATCAGACCCTTGATGACTTAGAGCCATTTAGCCAACCATGTGTTCCACACTGTTCCAGTGTAATTTAAAGCTAAATCTAGTCCCACCCCCCAATTCCCATAGAGATCCATTCAAATGCAGAGGTTATAGTATCGCTTCTAAGAGTACCTGGAAATAAGATATCAGGAGTCTTTTGGGTGTGCACAGTTGTGTACATATGATATTTTACATTTTGATTTTTAATAAATTAGCAGAAATGTCTAAAAACCTGTTTTCACTTTGTCATTATGGGCTATTTTGTGTAGAATTTTGAGACAAAAAATGAACTCAATCTATTGTAGAATATGTCTGTAACGTAATAAAACGTGGATAGGTGAAAGGAGTGTTCAGACCTTCCGGCTTGACTGTATTTTCTTTTTGAGAATATCAATCAGTTTACATATGACAGTGGTTAAAAGTGTAGATAATGAATGAAGTGAAGAGAGTGTGCTCCTGAATCCCCTCAACAAAACCGCAGAAATAAGGGTGTCATCCGGGGATTTTAAGTGCCTCCATTTGTGAGAGAAAGTCGCCCACTCAAAACCTCTTTGACGCATTTGACTCAAATATTCGCCCTCAAAGGGGGAAAAGGATCATATTCAGTCACGGCCTGGGTGTGGGGTGGAAGGAACAGACATAAAACCCCCATGATGCAATGCTCAGGCATCTTCAGCCAGCTCTGTGAGAGCTTAAGCTAATATGGACCAGAGAGGAAGAACTTAAGGAGACAAGGAATAAATAAGAAAAGCAGTTTCGGTGAATAAATTCACGCTCAATCCACGTTCATTTATTTGCACATCCCCTATGTATCCTTCCATTTATACATTTTGCATTTACATTCTATGCATTTAGGTGACGCTCTTTTCCAAAGTGACTTACAATTAGTGTGCAATGAACAGTGCAAAGAAAAGTATAAGCTATTTCTCACAATTCCACCCTCAAAACTGAACATTTCTTGAAACAGGGTACTTCAACATGTGGTTGTTTGGAATAATATGAGCATTCCTGGCTATGATTGGTTAAGAAATGAAACATGGCCTGAAACAAAAAGCAAAACAGGTACATTCTAATTTTGTCAAATTTTTTGAGACATACTGTACATTATGCAAAATTTCCACTAACAATATCAGAAACACAGCTATATACTTCGTGTTTGACTTATTTCCCAAAGTATTCGGCTCACTTACTACAAAATGTTTGTGGACGGTGTCCAGCTTATCATGAGCTTTGTAAACTGCGTATGCTGGGGAGCTGCTTTGCCCACTAATGGTGCCGCCACAGGTATCGTCATGGCGATTACGGTGGGCTGGATAGTGGAGGCGTCGCCAGACACACAGCGCGGGGTGTCTGAGTGTGCCAGCTCTCCTCACACAAAAAGCTTACAGTATCCAACTCCTGCTTCCCACGCGTTCACGAGCAATGTTGGCTTTCTGTCGGTTTTCCGCTTCCCGATCATCTGAACGCAGCGCGAGGCTTTCACGATCCACCTTTTTAAAAAAAAGTCCCTGACTACAGAAAGGCAGAACAGCGCCTTGTCCTTACTGGACCCAGGCATTATTGCGGGTGCAAGTACTGGGGATTCTTAAGGACCAGTGGACTAATGAGGTAATGGGCCCTCTAACTCGTTTCACACTGCATTTCTTTTGAAAACAATTGGGATGAAACAGCAGGTCATTTCAGCGTGGTGCCGGGCAAATTCAGCGCAACAGACTATGAAGGGTAAATCCATTTCATTACCTCTCCACACTTTATGGGTCAGCCGATGACTGCACGCAGAATACAACTTCAGATGACCACCGATATCTAGTGTAAAGGGATACTTTTGTCATCCAAGGAGAGATCTGTCAGATGGCATGCATTGCATAGGAGTGAGTGCTGATACTCACTTATTTATTCAGGCTCTGACATGCAGTTCCATATAAGAGATATGATGCAGCACCCCCCCCCCCCCCCCCCCCCCTCCCCCCAATATACTGTATAGGCCTGTGCAGAAGAAATAGAGGCCTGCCACTCAGGGCACTTACCCTCTACATACAAGGCGTCAATACAAAAACAAAAGAATGTATGGAATGTTTATGCAGCTCTCCCCAGTCGCACTAAGAATAGAAGCACCTCACTATAAGTGCCCCTCACAGTGCCTCTTGGGTGACTGTGAGTCTCTAACAGGGTGGTTTTCTTGCCTGGGGAGGAACAGGAAGCGGAATTTCAGCCCCATGGGTGGCTGAGCAGGGAGCCAGAGGATGGAGCTTAATGGGCGTGACCCTCCTCCCTGGGGCAGCTGGATTGAGCTGGCTTTCCAGCATCAGTAAAGGGGGGGTGGGGGTCTATGTTTGAAAAATAACAATGTTTAAGGGGGTCTGGAGCTGTTTTGCACGTAACTTGCATTTGGCACGCTTGATTGTTAGTTTGAAAGTCTTCTGGAAAAATTCTATGAGCATTCAAAAGCCAACCGCGCGGAAAACCCGCGCAAAATGACCAAACCAGCATCAAGCTGACAGCCATCACTGGGGAGGATTTGTTTAAAACTCTATCCAGAACAGTTCTCTTGAGTTTTTTGTGTTCTCGTGGAATGGCTGAAGCGATGCTGTGTGTCTGTGTGGAGGCTAGGGGGAGGGGGAGGAGAGTGAAACAGCAGCATTCGCGGTGCGGAGAGGTAGCGTGGAGTCGGTCAGCCGTGCCAGGCTGCAGCACGCAGTGGGACGCTCTCGCCGCGTGGTTTGGGAGAGCGGAGCTCCGCCATCTGCCTCCTCGCGGTGGCTCCGCCTCAGGCCGTCCCCTAGGGGAAAATAGCTGTGGGTAAGTTATTCAATTAGGGATTCATTATTGGCCTGGGCTACCTCAGAATGCAGCTCTGATGATTCCGTGATTACCCCACCCCACCCCCCCCCGCATTCCTTCATGTCCCCACGTCCCCAGCAGCCTGTCCCGGACCAGCAGCTAAGAGAGATTGGGGGGGGGGGGGGGGGGGTTAGAGTAGGGAGAGAGTGAGAGAGAGAAAGAGAGAGAGAGTGAGAGAGAAAGAGAGAGAGAGAGAGTGAGAGAGAGAGTGAGAGAGAGAGAGAGAGAGAGAGGGAGAGAAAGAAAGAAAATCAAGATATAGCCAGAGGGAGAGAGAACCAGGGGTCTATCAGAAATGCCTGACTGGTTTCAAATGAACCTCCTCAGCAGCATGGACCCTGTCCAACGCCCCCCATCACAATGAGGTCATAAGGACAAGAGGGAGCTGAGAAATCGCCAGCAATCCTGAACAAAACCAAAAAATTGAGAATATTTGTATTGCAATATATCAAATGGCTTTCTTTTAGCCTCAGATACGATCAGTAAAATTAGAATTGAAATATTGTGTTTTGTTTCAAGGTCATATATGGAATATAAATGCAAAAAATAAAATGGGATGTACATGTATTCAGTGTGTATCTTGGAATTAGAATACCGTTCCATGTCGAATACAATAGAAAGAATCATTCAAGAACCTCCCCTTCACTACCCTTGCTGGCTGAAGGCAAGCTCAAGGAAAATCACTGTATCACTTTTCTTTTCCAATTCCGCCACCGTAGCATTAAATCACTCTCCCAAACACAAACCACAGATGGATATCTAGAGAGAAGATCAAGCTTAGAGTAGTCACCCTATGCAGAAAGCACACTGGAGAAAATACCCTGTGGGGAAAAGATAGTGCTAGCAATGAGCATGCTCTGTACTGTAACATATCCTATGAAGAGTCTACGGCTAGCAGCGAGCAACTTTGTTTTTTAGTAAGCGTTCAAACTATGTATTTTGTGTTCAATAACGTTATTTAATAATACCTTGTAGCTCATCATAACAGTTTGCCTTTGTACTTATAGCCACTGTTTCATCTGGTGCTGAGCAATATATCTAACACGCCAAAGCAAGAGTTTGCTAAACTGATTGTGTTTGTGTTGAGGCTCTGTATGCTCTGTGCTGTAAAATATTGTATGAAGTGTCTACAGCTAGCAATGAGCATGCCCTGTGCAATGACATATCCTATGAAAAAGCTACTGTAAGCAGTGAGCATGCTCTGTGCGGTGACATATCCAATGAGGAGTCTACGACTAGCAGTGGGCATGTCCTGTGCAATGACATATCCTGTGAAGAAGCTACTGCTAACAGTGAGCATGATGTGTGCAGTGACATTTCCTATGAACTGGCAAGAGCTTGCCCTGTGTAGTGACACAACCTATGAAGAAGCCACTGCTAGCAGTGAGCATGCCCTGTGCAGTGACATATCCTATGAAGCAGCCACTGTAAGCAGTGAGCATGCCCTGTGCAGTGACATATCCTATGAAGCAGCCACTGTAAGCAGTGAGCATGCCCTGTGCAGTGACATATCCTATGAAGAGGCTACGGCTAGCAGTGAGCATGCTCTGTGCAATGACATAGGCTATCCTATGAAGAAGAGATGCTAACAGTGAGCATGCCCTGTGCAGTGACATATCCTATGAAGCAGCCACTGTAAGCAGTGAGCATGCCCTGTGTGGAGAAGGCTACAGAGCAAAGTGTCCAGAGAGGACGCCGTAAGCAGACATTAGCTCTAGCCTCATCTGCTCTGCTGAAAACACAAATAGGTCAGTGCTGAGTGCAGGAGGGGCCACATGGTCGCTGTATGAGGTCCTGCCAGCTGAATGACTTGGTTGGGCTTGATGTTTAGGGCCATCTGGTGTAAATGTGGGGAAACCGATCACAGCGCCGCCATATTCCTCCTGCCCCCAAGGTATTCTGGGTGGGTAGGAGGTCGCTAGGATATGCTGAGGGAAACACCTGAAACCTCTCCTCGCAGACTGTGTCATTTTTCTCCACCATTGCCTCCCTGGGTTTGTTCGACAAAATCGTGAAGCTTTACGGTAGGCTTTGTCATTGGTGGTGTCAGCCCCGTCCACTTTGAAGGACGTGTTTTTCTGGCAAAAATTGTCCAGTTCCTTTTAAAAAGGTGCGTTTGAATTAAATGTCAGTCATATTTTTTGTTTTTGTTGTCAGTTGAGATTATCCCATTTTAAGGGCAAATTCTGGAAACCTTGATGAACTGTGGCCAAGCAGCATGGACACTTCCCAAGGGCTGTATCAGTTAAGCCAGTCCAGGCTGGAAGGTAGCTTTTTAGCGTCTTGTTAGAGGATCCAGCAGCTATGTAGCTAGCAGAAGCTAGAGAAAGGTAGCCGAGCCTACCTTGTAAAAAATTTAGCAATAGCAACTTAGCTGATTAGCCATTTAGCAGACTAGCCACTTAAGGAACAAGCAGCGCCAGACAGGTTAAATTGGTGTTCCGGCACCTAAATAAAATAAAGTTGTACTTCAGTTTGATCACAGTTACACAAATCCCTGCTAGAAAAAACATTAGAAATGTTGGGACATTAGGAATTGGGACATCTTGGTTTTGGTCTCCCATCAGGTTACTATTACATTAGAGACCATCAAAATCCCCACAGATACCTTTTTTTTTTTTAAACATTAAAAACCATCAGACAATTCCTAATGGTTTTAATGGAATTTCATGTTTTTGTGATGGATTCTGCTGGTTTCTGATAGTCTTTATTGGTAATCCAGTGGCTTCTAATGGTCATCTGGTGGTGCTCTGTTGGACTCTAATGGTATCTGTGGGGATTTTGATGGTCTCTAATGGTCTGTAATGGTAACCTGATAGGAGACCAAAACCAAGATGTCCCAATTCCCATCACGTAATGGTTACCATTACGTGATGGTTTCTAATGTTTTTTTCTAGCAGGGAATCCAGTCCGTCTATTGTTCTAGCCGGTATACTCGCTCAATCAAGTTTTCATTCGTAGGCCTGCTGCCAGCAGGTGAAACGCAGAACCATTGAAAGAAATTAACAGAGGCAGTTCTGATTGAGTAGCTACTCCCTTTGTGCTCTTTGCAAGCTGCGACGTTGTATGTTCGAATCCGACCTTTTGCCTCATGATTCGCACCCATTCCTCTTGTCTCTAGGCTACTTTTTTGTATTTATTTGGTATTTAGTCTGTAGTGATTTCAGTGCCTAGGCACTGTTGGGGTTCTCCCCTGGATTTTATGACCTAGTGGTGCAGGAGTGTCTTTCATGATATCAAATGACAGCCTATAGGTAAACTAGCTTACTTGAATAAACAGTTGGCTGAAGGGAAGTTTAACAAGGTGGGGCCCGACAAAGGTTTATAAGTACTGTCATAGCATATAGACTACTTTCTTAAAATAATTCTTAAAATACGTGTAGCTAAAGGCTTTTCAACTTTATTGGACAGCAGAGTGTAGAGACAAGAGGAGTGGGGGCGAGTAATGGTCGGATTCGACATTCAACATCGCGGCTCGCAAAGTGCACGGGGAGATCATACTCAGGCTGCACCACTGAGACACATTTCAGGAAGGCAAACTGCGGCTTATATTAAAAATAAATAATTAAATAAATAATAATAAAAAATACTTTAGTTTATCTAAGTTAGCTTAGCCTACTTTTGAGTTTTATGAACTAAAAAGTGGCCTGTTTAGTCCAAAAGTTATAGCCTACAATTATTTTATTATTATTTATGCAGGTTTGGCAAAAACCGGTATGCAGTAACAGCATAGCCGTTTTCTTTTTTTTGTTTTCAAAGAGGGTAGCCTATTATTTCCGATATAATTGCTGACTTGTGGGGAAAGTGCCGCCGTGGTGTCCGAGAATGTAAACAAGTCGGGGATTTTTCACGGTAAGAATTTTATGACAACGTTAGGTTAATTTACCGGTTTGCTAGCTAGCTAACACAGACCACTTGCAGATGAATTGGGCATTTCGTGATATGACCTATGCATGTACCAATGGAGCTGTGAAAATAAAAATATAACTGCTGCTGGCGCTTCTTTTCCAGCACAAAAACACATTTGGAGCGCTGTTATTTGACTTGTTTAAAGACCTTGAGGAAGAGAGTAGCCTAATACCTGTCAGGATTGGACATTGGCATATCCACAGCTGGTTTGGCAAAACTCTGACACGTTTCCAAGACAAGGAGGACAAAAGAGGAAGCTTACAGATTATTTTCTAAGGTAAAAAAAAAAGTATGAAATACTGTATTGAAAAGCAAAAACATTGTTTTTCCATACATGATGCATTAGAAATGCATATTTTAAATAAATGTAAGAGAGTTAGAAAATGAAATTAGTCTTTTTTAGTTAGTGGATAACAGCACATCTAGATTTGCTCAATATATTTTAGAGATTGTAGCTGATCAGCCTAACCAATTTAGCAAATGTTCTGAGCCAGGTGGTTTGTACCACTTTCTTAAATATTTTCTTGTTCACCAAAATCCCCCATCACTTGTCTTTTGGTGATACACCAGATCTTAGAGTTCTCCTCTCCCACCTCCCAAATCCCAATTTAACCCATGAGGATGTGTATTTGGCTAGTGATTTGCTGGTTAGTTAATTAGCTAGTGGATAAGCCAAAGAATTAGGAAGCAACCCACTTTCATCTGTTCCCCATAGGTTAACTTATCCCAGGGCTGATAGTAACTGTCTGGCTTTACATTTCATGACTACAGGCCTGCCCCGAGATTGACAATACATGAGAAACCGACTGTCTCGACTAGGCCACTGCACCTGAACATTGTAGAATATAAGAGAATAACCTTATTTTTTATGTTTTCTGAATGCAGCCTGAGTATTATAATGTTCCGGGACAGCGTGGGTCTTGGGCAGTCCTGTTGCAGAAATGTTTTGTGTTTTTGTTGCATGTAATTGTGTGGCCAATTTTATTGCTGTGAGGACATTCCTCTAGTAAGCTGGCTTCAGGAATGCTTCCACCTTATATTCCTGTTTTCCATTCATTGGCTTACCATCTGTTTTTGTGTTTGTTTATTAACATGCTAGTACCAACGGTAATCCTAACAGAAAACTGAATGTATGACTCCCGGCCAGATTTGCGCAGAAGCTTTAAGATAAAATCATGGATACAAAATTAAGCTCTTCTCACAGTGCAAATAGTCTTAGTTTTTTCTGTCATGTCTACCTTGAAAACAGCGTCAACTGTAACGTGATGGAGTCATGCTTCTTAAGAGATCTGGACTGTGTTATGTTGTTGCTGCAATGATCTGCCAGGGACAATTATGACAACACTGGATGTTTTGATTTCATTAGCCTATATTTAAATAGCCATTTTTGAAGATTCTTTATTGGCTAAGGTGCTAAGGGAAAACATGCATTTAATATGCATTCGAATAAGCCCAATTAACTTTCAAAAATCGTTTGTTCAACTAATGCATTAGTTGATTAATCGCTCCAATTAATATGTTGTCCAGTGGTGTTTATCACATTTGACATCTGCTCAGCTAATAGACTACAGTTTAGCTAATAGAGGGGAAATACACATATTTCATTCTTGCATTACATATCTTATTTACTTCTCAGACATGCAAAGCATAGGTAGCAACATCCAGCTGGATATTTACAGAGGCGATTCAAGTTGCATATGCTACCGAAAGGCACACTAGTAGTTACATAGCTGGGATTTGAACCGGCAACCTTCCGGGCGCCTTAAATACTGTGCAGTGGGAACACACTGAGCAGAACCTACCTTTCCACTCTAATCCATTCAAGGCTTCAATTTATCCTGTCTTTGGCAGATCAGGTCTTATTAATTAGGATCTCTTCAAATGAATTATTAAACTGTTCAGTCAGTTTTAATTGTCTGATGTAATGTAGTGTTTCTATTCGCAAGACAGTTGCTTTGTTTGTGGTCCTGAAGCACTATAATACAATAGATTTGCTTTGGATAAAAAATTATTTGTTCTGATGCCAGCTCTTTTTTCTATGGAAAAATACAATTTTTAACGTAAGCAGGTTTTAATTCATTCAAGAAGCCGGTGTGTATTTGGTCTGAACCTGGCCTCATTTCTGACACAATTATGATGAACATTAAGCTTTTGGGCTTCATGCATTTCATATTAATTGTATTTCCCCCATTTCTATTGTATGAGAGTAGAACAAACCTCTGCAGCTGAAAAGTGAGGTGAACACAATAGGCGAATAATTTATAAAATTGTACGGAAGGATTTAGAAATATAAATGTAAGAAGCTTACGGCAAAAATCTAGCGCATGAAGAGACGCAAAAAAATCTGATCGAGGAAGGCAAAAGCTCCTAATATTAGGGTGGGTGTGCACTTGAGCTTGTGATTGGATGATTGATGAGAGCACAGCCATTGTCACATGTTCATTCCGATTGAGCTTTCAGTTCACAGGTGCTTGGAGTGATGACATCATTTGTCTAACTCATGGGCACGCATGGTAATAATTCAGGATTATGATAGATCTTCAGTACCTTTTGCTATTTTGTCACATGTGTCAGCGTTCATGCAGTACGCTATAATTTCAAGCACAATGAAAAATAGCCTCACACTTAGTGTCACATTGTCAGCTTGAATTGATGAATAATACGGACATATTACCTGTATGGAAATCATCGACGTTTACACTGTCTGTATATATCCAATAGTAATGCGTTAACTAGAAATGGCCTGTTTATTGCCTATTGAATCAGGATCCATTTTGAAAATACATGGTATACGGCGCATGAGTAACGAAAGGGTAAGATTCTGCTGTGGTCTTTTCTGATCTGTTCTTATAACGAGTGATTTGCTCACGGTAGTATTTGCACTCCAAATAACATGTCAGTTTTACCCTCGGTTTCTTTGTTGCGTTGCTGCGCACATCCGTTACCGCGATCATTTTAAGCGGCGCCAGTGAATAACTGTGACCCTTTTAATGTGGCTTGTGATGAGGGCCTTTCCACTTCTCCATAGTCCCTTTTTAGAGCAAAAAAAAAAAAAAAAGTCGCTAGTGAAAGCAATGCTGTTGCTATGGCTACCTGCTGGCAGCCTCCTCGGTGTGTCGAAAGCTCCCCACAATGAGCAGCACTAGCTGCTCCCTCCCCAGGTCCAGGGTGGGAGGGGGGGGGGGGGGGGGGGGCGGGGCTGCTAGGAAACAAGAGGTTTCTCTGCAACCAGAGAGCCGCCAGACCCGCAGGCTGGCAAAAGGCAAACAGAAGGCGAAAAAAAAACACAAAACTCGACGCTATCTCCTCACGTGGACTTTACACAGGAGTGCACTGGTCAGTCGGTTGATTGATTGGGAGGGGGGCGGACTCATGTCAACATGCTGTGCGTTAATATGTAATCAGGCGCCGTGCCCTCTGGTAAGGACTGTGGTCCTTTTTGTTTGTTTGTTTGGGGACGTTATTGAGATTTTGAGCCCTACATATTTCCATCTCATGGAGTAGTTTTCTTAGGCATCACGACCTCTCATATATGAAACCAATGACATTTTGAGAATGGAAAAAATTTGTTTGAAAATATGTGGCCTGCACTTATTCACTAATTAATAGTGTCCTGTGTGTTTTCATGACATTGGCCTCGTTAGGGATTGTAGGGATTGAATTCAAAGATAACCCGCCTACTGGAGGAAATGGTTTGAATGTCAGGCTCCATCCATTTCTTTCAGGGAGGATCAGAATGGTTAGACGATCTCAGTAAGGGATACTTGTAAACGGCATACGATATCTGGCCGGCGAGTCTGGCGCATGCCGGAATCGCTGTTACTTTCAGCCGCATTCTTCTTGAAAGAAAAACACGTAGGATGTGGTCGTCGGCCGTCAAGTCGGCCCTTCGTGTTTACGCAGTCCTGTTTCAGGAAGGCTTGGACCTCGTAAAGGAAGAGAAAATATGTACACATGCAGAGAGCAGCTAGGCAAGGAAGCCTTAGATGTGGTTGCCATTGGACACTGGGACAGTGGTCAGGTTGCAGCAGCCACCCCCACCCATCTACCTCCCACCCCCTACCTCCACTGCATTGACTAGCTGACCTTGGCGCAGCCTGTTAGCGCCTGGAGCTTGTGTTTCTCGTGGAGGGGGGGGGGGGGGGGGGGGGGTTCTGCTTGTGCAGGTGCGCCGAGTCCAGGAAAAAACACTAAGCCACCTGGGGAGGGGCCTGACCAGAGAGTAGGACAGGTCCCATATCTCCCATCTCCCTCCAAACGGCAGATGTGACCACTGCAGAGAGTCAGATTTGGAACGGCGGACATTTGCTGTAGCACGTTTGGTTTTGACTGTCTTTGTCTGGATATACTGCACGTATATATGTGTCGCAGTTATATCGAGAGTTAACAAAGCAAAATGCGAAAGAATTATGCCCTATTTAATGCAGATGGTTAACCAAAAATGGAAATGCATTGGTGTTCCAAATGTGAAGGGTTATGCTGGTTATGTATTGGTGTGGAGTGTATTTTCCTGGCATGGTTTGGGTGCACTCGGATCATTGTCAATGATTGCTTACTGCTACCCAGTGATCATCTTGACTCCATGTTAAAGAATTTCTTTCCTACAGAGAGGAGTGTTTTTTATTGCATTACATTAAACACTTTGAAGGGTAGGTTTTTTGGAATGTTTTTTTCAAAATGGTAAGTCAGTGTTCTAGAACTCTATTGTTTCAATTAACAGTAGTGATTGTTACATCAGCATTAGAATGTTCAGTTAAGAACATTCTAATGACATATTTGTGATCTCACACCTTAAAGGGCTAAGATCAAAATTCCCCACTGAGCTCAGGTAATCACCCAGTGGTTTGCGGGGTGTAGCGCTGACTTTATCCACGTCAAGACCTGTGAAGTCATTGGATCTGGCCCCACTCTTGCATTTGTGGGATATTTGGGAATGACACCTGAGATAGGGTTTGCTTGTTCCATCAACTAAGTGTGAATTGATTCACTTTCTAGTGGAAGAGTGGTGTCATATATTCCTGCAGAATTCTAGACGCTGGCAGAGGTGCAAGTCAGGTTGAACCAGCCACACATGGTGGCCCGACACCCTATAAAATATACTATACTTTTACTGGTGTTTACAGTTTTTGTTCGTTGCCTTTATCTAACATTGACTTGTGATAAGATGTACTTAATTTATTGCATTTTTTAAATTTCAAATGCGTCCATGAACCAGGCTTATTCCTTGATTATTGTCCAACATTTACAGATGTGGTGTTACCCCCGAACCTGCACAGCTGTTGGATATTATGTTTTTCCCCTCTTAAAGCTCCATTGTCTTGCACAAGCTTGTTCATATTTTAGTCCTGGATTTTCTGAGACATTTTCCTATCCTCGGTTCCAAAATCCAGATATCCAGCTACTTAAATATCTGCTCCATAGCCTGTTGTTGCGTTGTTTCTCATTAATTGGTTTAACATGAATTGGTCGCCGATTTTTAAAGATTTTATTTTTTACAGGCCTTCTCACCCCCCCCCCCCCCCCCCAGCTTGCCATAAATCGCCCACAGAATTGTTGCTAATTACTGGATGTGTAGGTGCCAGGGAGGCCGACAGGCTGATTGATTGATTGATTTTCACATTCAAACTGCTTTCTTACAGCTTCTGTACTTGTGTATTAACCAATTAATTAATGAATTAATTAAGTGTGTGATTTCATCTGCTTAGCGTTTCTGAGATGTATAGTTTTAGTTTTGTCCAGGTGGAATTGGAGGAGGGCAGGGTGTTAGCACAGACCTTCCTGCACCCACTCAAAATTATACAGAAGGCACGCCTTTTTTCTCTTTGCTATTTCGAGTTTCTCTTAAACCCCACCAGGTGTGCAAATGAATGCATTATTTAGCAGCATGGATATCGCAGGCTCTGAATAAACCTGTTATGCCCCATATTGCTAGTCCACGCAGCCTCACAAGACATGCAACATACACCGATCAGCCGCAACCACTGACAGATAAAGTGAATGACATTGATTATCTCGTTGTTATTTTGGTTCTGTACTCTAGCACTTTGAGTTTGAAAGGATACAATGACAATGAGGTTGAAGTGCAGACTGACAGCTTTAATGTGAGGGTTTTTCCATCCATATTGGATGAAAGTATGGATGAAACGTTTATAAATTATAGAACCTTTTGTACATAGTCCCCCCCATTTTTGGGCATCAAAAAATATTGGACAGTTTAACATAATGTAGAATAAAGTAATGATTTTTAATATTTGGTCGCATATCCTTTGCATGCCATGACTTTTATTATGGAGAATATTATTGTAGCTATTCTGGTGTCTTACTTTTGTTCACATAAAGCAAAGAGAAAAAGAAGAGGGACAGGGGGGATTGAATGCTGGATTTTAAGGTCTGAAAACAGCCGCACAGCCAACATAGTGAGAACAAAAAAGTGTACAAACCAGGAAATAGCTTCGCAGAAACAAGTGCTAATGTCAGGAATTCACTGCGTGACTCCAGCATGCATTTAGCCCTGATTCTGGATCTGTCTTTTTGAGTTAGCACCTTCTGTTTCTGAGACTACATGCTGATGAAATACATGAAAGGACTAGATCTTGATGTGTGGTTTTTGCGATGATGGCTGTTTCTATCTGCACCTACAGTACATTACATGGTACAACGTTTTGGCATGTCAAATGAGTTTGCTGGAATCGCGAAATATTTTAAGAGCCAACTTTACGATTTGAAGGCATTTGGGCAGACAATGCAAACACATCAAATGGTCTGGGCAATGAATTGCAGGAGAAAATTACCTCAGCATTTATTTCAACCCTGTTCAATATGACACATTTGCAGCTTCCCAAATGGGAAAATATGCAAATCTTACAAGATCTTCTTGGCTTTGGTGAATGGAGCACATACAGAAATGATCCATAACTGCTCCCATGTCATGTTATGTTAATACTCTGGAATGATAGAAAGGAGACCTTTGCAAAACAGTAACTGGCAGGGGAGGTTGACTTTTAAACATCAGTGTTTTTGATGAATATACTTTAATTTAGTTTCTGAAGCACTTCCACTAGGATCACAATCTATAATATTAAAAAATAAAACAATAACAGCATTCATAATTACTACGAGGTAAATCGTAAACTAAATAAGATTCTCTCTCCCTCTCACTAGCCCATACTGGGAAGCTAGCATTTCCCTTGGCTGCGAAGCCGATGCACACTTTATGAGCTCCCTTACAAGACCCTGCCTGCCAAGGCCTACGTCAGGTATGAAATCCCTGAATCCAAGCTTGATTCAGCCATCTCCAACCTTGGCTTTGTGCCCTGCGGGCACTAACCTTCTCTTTCATCTTGTCTGAGTACTGAAGGCCTTTTTCCCATGATATAATACTATGATTCTGACCTGCTCTGAAAACTGTCACATTACTGTGTTGTTCTGCCGCGTTAGCTACTGTACATACCTACAAGTGCAGGTTGAATAATCTGCGCAAACATAGCTGTAATGTACATTTTATAGCAAAATAATTATATTGATGATACATGCATGGCATTTATGATATGCATTGCCAGTGAAATTATTATTTAACCAAAATGCTTTTGTGTTTTAGTACAGCAACCAGCAACACATTATTCTAATAATAAAAAATTTGGTTGCATCATATATTTTTCTAATGGGGTATTTTGTGTACTGCCACTGCTTTTGATATGTATCTGTTTTTCACTGTATTGATGTACTAGATGTATTGATATATTGCATTGATCGTACGCTTTAAAGCATTGATGGATTAGGGCATCTCTTTTTCGAAATGAGTAAGATACAAATCCATAGGTGCTGATAATTCTACACACTAAAGGTCTAAGAGGCCAACCACACGGCTCCCTCAGATTTGACCGTCTCTTAATTTGTGGGGTGAAGAGTGGGGACGGAGGGAAGCACAGGCTCCAGAGTGACCCCCCCCCCCACACACACACACGTAGGTCAGAGCGAGCCCCACCTCCGCATCCTGGAGGTGTTCGCACCTCAAGGGGATGCTGCCCCCGCGTTGTCTTGCCTCACTGGGCCAAGTGCTTGGGGTAAAGTGGATGAGATGCGTCAGAATAACTACGTTGGGGGGTGGGGTGGGTGCTCACACTCTTCTGCTCTACTGGGGAGCCAGGAGAACACTGAGATCCCTGGCGTTCTTCCACAAACAACCCCCCCCCACCCCCCACCCCCCTTCCCTATCACGCCATCCCCAAGAGACAGATTTCGGCTCGGCCGCCCCTTCTCAGCGGAAAGACAAAAGTCTTTAAGTGGGTCCGATGCATCCAGTCACCTTCCGTAACATTTTGTTTTGCTGGTCTGTGAGCCTCTATGAACGAGCAGTAACCTCCTTACCTGACCGCTGTATGCTGTTTTAAAAAGTACGATTGGGGATCTTTCACAAGAAGAGATCATCCGTCTGCTTCTGATTGCTTCTCGAGCGTTTCACAAATCACAAGAAAATTGCATCATGCACGCACACGGGTGTAATATACACATACAGAGTATGATATTTTCATTTAAAAATTCAAAATGGATTTTTTCTTTTCCTAATTTGTAATTTAATGGACTCGTTACTGAGACGCGCAGCTGTGTCACGCCAGAATATTTGAATATCCCAGTCGGAATTGTGTGTATTTTTTAACTGCGGCCCTGCCTTCCGGCATGTGATATGAAATGAAATAATTTCAGAAGATCCAAGGCGCTCGTTGTCACATGCGCGTTAACATTTGCGTGCTCTGATTCCTGGCGTATTTCTCCTCCAATGCACACAGCTCATACATACACGGCCACGGTGAACATCCACAGTGTGCTTTTTTTCTCCCTGAAGAGATCATTATTTGGGGAGCGTGTTGGAAGGGAGGGGGTGGTGGTGGGGGGGTTGAGAGAATGAATGGTTAAAGTGATTATTAGTGAGAAATCCTTCCGTAGAGGGGCATGAATATTAAAACAGGGAGCAGGTGGGTGAGATGCGGTTGGATACAAGACGTTACACGGGCCGCGCGCGCGCTCATCAGCGGACCCTTCTGATCAGCAGGCTTTCTGTTGTGCCTCGCTCCTAACTTACTTTCCCGCTAGTGCCAGGTCTATCAGAGATGCAAATCAGGCCCACTTCCTTCGCGGTAATTATGGTCCCGTGAGGAATCGCGAGCAGCAACGCCGGTCCTTTATAGCCGTCCGTGGAGAATACAGTCGGTTCCCTGAGTTGTGAACCTCCCCTTAGCATTGAGTCTGTATATGGGGAGTGAGGGGTGGGGGGGGGGTGGGGGGGGCGTGGGTATCTGACAATGTGTGAGCTCCAGTACTTATAAGAGCTGTGGGTGTTTCTTCCTCAAAGCTCTCTCGTTCAGTGGGTCTTTCAACGCTCATTTTATGGCTTGCTTGTCACGTCACACGGGTTTTTTTTTCCTTCTTTTTTTGTCACTTTTTCTTTGAAAGGAAGAAACGGATCGCCTTTTTCGCTTGTGTCCTTCTGTCATCTCTGTCTCCTGCTCCCCCCCTTTTATTGGGGGTGGGGGGGGTGGAGTTCGTTCAAGCCGGCAGCGCAGCAAGGAGCTGGGAGGCGTGAGCTGAGAGGGACCTGTCGGAAACCTCCCACGAGGGGCCCCGTGTAATTCGATGCATGCTGTTAAAGCTTAGAGTATATTGTCTTCCCTCTCTTGCGAAGCCTCCACCCACCGGCCCACCCTACATTTAGCGGATCATGTGACCGTGGTAAGTCATTTGCAAGTACAACAGTTCTCTGTGAGCCCCCATTCATTTCCTGAGAACTGCTCCGAGCCACTGAGATACAGAAAGGGAGGGAGTCACAGAGAGAGAGAGACAGAGAGAGAGAGAGAGAGAGAGAGAGAGAGAGAGAGAGTGTGTGAGAGAGAGATAGAGTGTGAGGGGACTCTGTCAGGAAAACAGTTTCCAGCACTCTGCAGCTTCTGACAAGGTTTGTTCCTCTTTTATCCTCTTTTTCATCCCTCTCTTTTCCGTTTGCCTCGTTTTTTTCCCCCGTTTGTCAGATTTTGTCTCCGTGTCGTGCACCTGGTCAGCTGTCATTGAAGTGTCACGCCGAATGACAAGTCCCGTTGCTCATTCACAACACTGTTTTCCGCGCATTGTGTCGCGGTGGGAATACCGTTGTGCAAGAAGTCGGCGCAAATCTGGCATCCCCTTTTCTCTTGGACGGCATGTGTGTTGTGAGACAGTGTGCAGCTAGTATTGTCATTGCTAGAGCTGGAATAGTTATTGTACAATTATTGGTATCACATAATTACATTTCAATGCATTGTAATTTCTCATTAATAACCATTGCTATGCTCAGCTATTATTAGTTGGGTCAAGAATAAGTGAAATAAAAGCTTGAAGGAGGCATTTTCTGTGGAAGGCAGAATTGTGGAGTGTTAGTTATGATGTTGCATGTAGTATCTACATTTAGGACTTGCTATTTGTTAGCATTGAAATGCAGGTTATACATTTTTATTTGACTATATATTTTTTTTGGGTAGACAGGGGACGTGGTGCGGAAGGGCCGCGCATCCACACGCCACACTTAAAAACTTTGATCATTATCATAAGGGGCCGTGCGTGTGGTGGCGGCGTAGCTTCAGCGTACGCCGGCTTGCGACTCCGCGTCTCTGGCTTTACCACAGTGACACCGAAATGGCTGTCAGGAAAGGGTTAAATATTTTGAGGCTTGGGAGGGGGTGGACACTGGGGTTGGGGGGGGGTTGGTGGTGGTGGCGGGGGTGTGAGTGGCTGGGGGGTGGGTGGAGGGGGAGCGGGTGTTGCAGGGGTGGTGTCTGAGATGTCATCTGTGGCGCTCTCACTCCCAGCTTAATAGTCATTGGTATTGATGGGTAGCTGTCACTTGTAACAGTGCAGACTCTCTGGAAGTGGCTGGGGGCAGGCCTATGGCTGTTATTTTCAATTAAAGTGAACCTGGATAGAGCTGACAGCAAAGACATTTATACGCGGGGGGGTGGGGGGGGGGGGGTGGAAGAGTGGGGTCGGGGGGAGAGTTTGGAAAGCGAGCGAGACTCTGCACTCAGAGCTGAGGTCTGGTGTGTAAGCTGAATCCTGACCGCTGTGACTTTACGCCGTGTCGGAGCTGTGGGCCTCTCGCCTTTAACTCTGTCACCGCCAGGGTTTGACCAAAGCCCCCCCTCCTCCCCCCCCCGGGGTGCGGGACAACAAGAGAACACATTCAGGACCACTTGCACTTTTTTTTGGGGCCAACTTTTACTTAGAAGGAATTCGAGGTAGTCCAAATTTTAAAAAAAAATTGAATTGGAAAAGAAACGCAAGAAATTAAAAATAGCGGAATGTTTCGGGCGGCATTTACCTCGATAAAAGGCCGTATTACGCGCTAAATGCTGTTAATAAGCACGTCGCTCAAATCACTCCTCCAAAGTGTAGAGCGCGGTTGGACATAGTTACAGAATGCAGAGTGATTCTTCACACCTCAGTAGATTAAGTAATGATTATAGCAGGAAGCAGCCGGCCTTGTTCCTTTCAGTCTTGCTCATCCAGAGTTGCCCATTTCTCTGGATTCTCTGGCTGCTCTATAACCCCCCCACAACGCAGTTGGGTGGACTTGATTTGTGTTATGTGAGTGGAGGTAATGATTTTAAGGGCTCTCGGTGTGTAGCCGCATGCGTGCGTGCCAGTGGGCCTCGCGGTCAGGCACAGTTCATCCGGACCGTTTGTGGATTTACACGTTTGTTTTTTCTCTCTCTCTGGATCAGACTTGTGGGGGCCATGAGATCCCCCCCTCGTGCTCTGAGCCGCCCTCCCTTTCACCCTATGGGGCAGTCGTGGGGGGTGGGAGGGGGGGAAGGGGGGAGGGGGGGATACAGCCAGAGGGTAGAGCGTGCAGCGGCAGCAGCATTGTGGGATAGCCCTGGACCGTGCCCATATGTGCTCCCTCCCATGGCCTCTGGACACAGAAAGGGGCGGTGCCTTCAGAGCTGTCTGTTTCTACTACTCATCATCGCACACCAATGCAGAGTGTACTGGTCCCAGTGTGAGAGTGTACTGATCCCTGTGTGAGAGTGTACTGCTCCCTGCGTAAGAGTGTACTGGTCCCTGTGTGAGAGTGTACTGGTCCCAGTGTGAGAGTGTACTGGACCCTGTGTGAGAGTGTACTGCTCCCTGCGTAAGAGTGTACTGGTCCCTGTGTGAGAGTGTACTGGTCCCTGTGTGAGAGTGTACTGGTCCCTGTGTGAGAGTGTACCGGTCCCTGCGTAAGAGTGTACTGGTCCCTGTGTGAGAGTGTACTGCTCCCTGTGTGAGAGTGTACTGGTCCCTGTGTGAGAGTGTACTGCTCCCTGTGTGAGAGTGTACTGCTCCCTGCGTAAGAGTGTACTGGTCCCTGTGTGAGAGTGTACTGGTCCCTGTGTGAGAGTGTACCGGTCCCTGCGTAAGAGTGTACTGGTCCCTGTGTGAGAGTGTACTGCTCCCTGTGTGAGAGTGTACTGGTCCCTGTGTGAGAGTGTACTGGTCCCTGCGTAAGAGTGTACTGGTCCCTGTGTGAGAGTGTACTGCTCCCTGTGTGAGAGTGTACTGGTCCCTGTGTGAGAGTGTACTGGACCCTGTGTGAGAGTGTACTGCTCCCTGCGTAAGAGTGTACTGGTCCCTGTGTGAGAGTGTACTGGTCCCTGTGTGAGAGCGTACTGGTCCCTGTGTGAGAGTGTACCGGTCCCTGCGTAAGAGTGTACTGGTCCCTGTGTGAGAGTGTACTGCTCCCTGTGTGAGAGTGTACTGGTCCCTGTGTGAGAGTGTACTGGTCCCTGTGTGAGAGTGTACTGGACCCTGTGTGAGAGTGTACTGGTCCCTGTGTGAGAGTGTACTGGTCCCAGTGTGAGAGTGTACTGGTCCCTGTGTGAGAGTGTACTGGTCCCTGTGTGAGAGTGTACTGGTCCCTGCGTAAGAGTGTACTGGTCCCTGTGTGAGAGTGTACTGGTCCCTGTGTGAGAGTTTACTGCTCCCTGTGTGAGAGTGTACTGGTCCCTGTGTGAGAGTGTACTGGTCCCTGTGTGAGAGTGTACTGGTCCCTGTGTGAGAGTGTACTGGTCCCTGTGTGAGAGTGTACTGGTCCCTGTGTGAGAGTGTACTGCTCCCTGTGTGAGAGTGTACTGGTCCCTGTGTGAGAGTGTACTGGTCCCTGCGTGAGAGTGTACTGGTCCCTGTGTGAGAGTGTACTGGTCCCTGCGTGACAGTGTACTGGTTTCTGCGTGAGAGTGTACTGGTCCCTGCGTGAGCGTGTACTGGTCCCTGCGTGAGAGTGTACTGGTTTCTGCGTGAGAGTGTACTAGTCCGTGCGTGAGCGTGTACTGGTCCCTGCGTGAGCGTGTCTATCCTGACACACTTCCATCAAGCACCTTATAACACATGCAAGTACCTTTAGCATGTCCACCACATATAACACATGCAAACACCTTTAGCATGTACAGCACATATAACACATGCAAACACCTTTAGCATGTACAGCACATATAACACATGCAAACACCTTTAGCATGTACAGCACATATAACACATGCAAGTACCTTTAGCATGTACAGCATATAACACATGCAAACACCTTTAGCATGTACAGCACATATAACACATGCAAGCACCTTTAGCATGTACAGCACGTATAACACATGCAAGCACCTTTAGCATGTCCACCACATATAACACATGCAAGCACCTTTAGCATGTCCACCACATATAACACATGCAAGCACCTTTAGCATGTACAGCACATATAACACATTCAAGCACCTTGGATTTTTTAAAATGTGGACTCTTTTTTTCTTTCTAACATGTCCACTATGCACCAGACATCCTCTGTTCTTATTCCTGTTGAGCAGGAATGAGTGACTTGGACGGTACAGATGGAATCTTTAACACTTCTCTAGGCCTCATTTCTGTGTGTTCAATCTGCAAATTACACTCATGGATTTGTTACGTGTTGTCTGTTAAATATTACCACACCACATAATTTTCTTACTGTATTATAGGATAGGATACAAGTTATTGTCACTGGAGAGCATGATGGTTGCAGTATTCAGAGCAGTTATTGTATCTCATTAGAATGGAAAAGCTGATCAATGGAAGTTTGACACATCTTAGCGCAGAAGAAATTGGGTATACAGGAAGCAGAATTGCACAAACGTATGATAGCCTTTTTTTCCCATAGCCTTGAGGGTTATGTACAGTATTGGCAGAATCGCATACCCCCAATTACTTCCCTCATCATTAATTGCGTTTCAGTGCTTTAAATAGACAGAAAACTTGTTATTGCTGATAATTACTGTTGACCTGTGGCCTCTCAAGCGAATGACTCCTCTTTCTATTTTCTGTTCTGTCATCCAAACTGCCTTCAAATAAGTCTTTGCAAGCACACCGTTACCATGGTCACGAAAAAGAGGCAAAACATTCATGGTCCGGTCAAGGGCTAATTGTCAACGTGACATCTGTTGACAAACTTTTGCATGCGCCAGGTAAAGAATGGGGGGAGACAACTGTCCGTATGCTGTGCTTCACCATCCCCCCCCCTCTGTTTAGAGTTAGTCCCTCTAACTCAGACTCTCAGGTAAACGGCAAAAGACTAGGCACTGATTGTTATTGAGCTCTTCCTGAGCCCTTCTTATGGAGGTTTGTTAATGACACGCCACCTTACTGCGCTTGACCTCCGACCTCACACTTCCAACCTAGGTTTGTTTATTACAGCTGTACATGCTGTAGGCGGAGTGAGAACAAAAAACAGAGAGAGAGAGAGAGAGAGAGAGAGAGAGAGAGAGAGAGAGAGAGAGAGAGAGAGAGAGAGAGAGAGAGAGAAGAGAGAGAGAGAGAGAGAGAGAGAGATGACTGGGGTGTAGAGTCAAGAAATGACTATTGCCCTTCAGCATGTGGTGTCCTGAGCCCAAACAAAAAGTCTGTTTGATAGGGGGTGGGGGGGGGGGGGTGATTATTATTATTTGTCATTTGGTCAAATATCACTGCTTCATCCCAAAATATATTTTGTAGTGTTTGGGGAATAGCAGTGTTAGTTGTAGCGTTGCAGTGCTAGCAAGAAATGTTGGGAAATGCATGCAGGCGTCACCGTGTGAATGTGGAGCGATTCATAGATTCAGAATGATTGATTGTTTTTTTGAAAACACAAAACGAATGAAACTGCCAGTACTGACCGCTACCTTCAGCTAGCCCTTAGGTTATGAGCAAGGAAAGAGCGCTGTTCGGCCCAGCTAATAACCCGAGGTAAGATAAGGCTCTTTATGTGAAGCGATGACCGAGGCTGATTGCTCCGTAATGTCCCTCGCATCGGCACGGCCTGTCGCTTTGGGGGTTCCACAGACGGGGCCGTTCCCCGTAAGGGTACCGAGCGTCCCTTTCTCCACATCAGCGTGAACTTTGTCTCCAGTTTTAGGTCAACCTTACAGGGGAATTATGCAAACAACATGTGGAATCAATTTTGGGCCGAGCGGCATACCATTTTGACAGAGAGAGAGAGAGAGAGCGGCGTTAACGCACGCTAAGTTACGGGCCATAACTTTTCTCAATTAGCAGTCACAACCAGAGTTTTTCCAGCTTGATCGTGGCCCCGAAAACGAGCGCAGCAACGCACGAAACCACAAGTGCATGCCGAGCAGGAAAATAAACGCAGCTGCTTAACTTATTAGCCGAGTCCGTGCGCTGGAATGGTTTAAACTCAGGGGGTTCTGTGCACCATTAAGTGTAAGTGACTTTAGCAGCTATAGAATTTGCTGTGGTGTGTCCGATTGAAAAACATTGTTTGTGCTTTGCCTGCTTGGAGCTTGCACAGTGTATAGGTCACATAATGTTTCTGTTACTTTTGTTCTGACTCACGGTATGCTAATTAAACTGTTCTCTAAACCACTGTGTGTGTGTGTGTGTGTGGGAGGGGGCTGATTGAGTGTGCTTGTCGTGGGTTTACTGTATGTGTGTGTTTGTGTTTGCACTGTGTGTGCATGTCTGTGCAATATCTGTATGGGTGTGTGTATGTGTGTGCATGTGTGTGTGTATCTGAGTTTGTGCGTGTCTGTGTGTGCGCGCACGTGAGGGTGTGTATATATGGTATGTGAGTGTGCACGTGTATGTGCACACGCGTGTGTGTGTGTGTGTATGTGTGCATGAGTGTGTGTATATGTGTATGTGCGCGCGCATATTTGTACATGTGTATGTATACGTGTGTGTGTGTGTGTGTGTGTGTGTGTGTATGTGCGCACGAATGTGTATATGTGTATGTGTACATATGTGTGTGTATGTGTGTGTGCGCACGTGTGTTTGTGTATATGTCTGTGTGCACACGTGTGTGTGTATCTGTGTATGTGCAGGTGAGTGTGTGTGTGTATGTGCACACGTGTGCACATGTGTATGTGTGCATGAGTGTGTGTATATGTGCGTGTGTGTATGTGTGTATGTGCGCACGCGTGTGTGTGTATGCGTATGTGCGTGTGTGTGTGTGTATATGTGTATGTGCGTATATGTGTATGTGTATGTGCGCACGCACGTGTGTGTGTGTGTATATGTGTATGTATATGTGCGTGTGTGTGTGTGTGTATATGTGTATGTGCGTGTGTGTGTACATGTGTATGTGTGCACGCGCGTGTGTGTATATGTGTATGTGCGCACGCACGTGTGTGTATATGTGTATGTGCGTGTGTGTGTGAGTGTGTGTGTGTATATTTGTATGTGCGTGTGTGTGTGTGTGTGTATATGTGTATGTGTATGTGCGTGTGTGTGTATATGTGTATGTGCATGTGTGTGTGTGTGTGTGTGTGTGTATATGTGTATGTGCGTGTGTGTGTGTGTATATGTGTATGTGTGCACGCGCGTGTGTGTATATGTGTATGTGTATGTGCGCACGCACGTGTGTGTATATGTGTATGTGTATGTGCGCACACCCGTGTGCGTATATGTGTATGTGCACACGCGCGTGTGTGTGTAGGTGTGTGTGTGTATATGTGTATGTGTATGTGCGCACGCACGTGTGTGTATATGTGTATGTGTGTAGGTGTGTGTGTATATGTGTATGTGTATGTAAAGTGACAGTGTGGCCTGAGGGAGATGGGGCTTTAAGAGTCTCTCCATTAGAACTGGAGGATGCTGGCCGCCTCTGGGGACAGGACTGGCTTTAATGTCCTGAGGGTTAGGGACTCCTTCCACCCTATTCCACACCACCACCCCTGTCTATCACATTAAACCTTCATTTATAAATCATTCACAAACATTTATTCATGCCCCTTTGTAATTTGTAAAATGATTTAGAATATGATGGTTTGAATACCTGCCAAATAATATCGACTTCATTAATGATTAATGAGCCATTTATAATAAAAGCGTTTGGGCACTAACTGGTAGTTCCTAAAACTGTGTATTATCTCTCTATAGTCGTCCTATAAATGTTCTTATAAAACTGTGTAGGCCTATGTATTTCATACACCACATGAAGGCGTATACGTATGTTCATAATGTTTATGGTCAAAACATTTGCAGTCTGTTACAAATGTGTTTTCATTATTTAATGCTATTGCCCTTTAATCTAAATGGCTACCAATTTGATTTGTTTGTTGATGATGTCATTTATTTCATTACTGTCCAAATGCACTCATGTCAAACTCCATAGTGTTTTATGTGATAAACAAAGAGTTCACATTGACAAATAACAGCGACAGTGAACGTATTAACCTTTCAATTACTGCCACGGCTGTCGGCTCACAATGAAAATGTCACGGCACCCATGTTATTGAAACAAAGCAAATTGCCTGTGATATTCTCATTTACACAGAAATGTTATTGTTGATAATTACAGTTGACCCGCAGTTTGTCGAGTGAATGGCCCCTTCTTTCTTGTTTCTTTACTATTATCCCAACCGCCTTCAGCTGAAACAACAATTTCACCATCAAATTGCTTTTTCCTTAATAGAGCAATGCTTTTTCCTATCTCCTCCGCCGGAAGTGTTAAATCTTTGCAGAGATTAAACAATATTTATGTGTCTGTGTGCAACAGACTTACTTCAAAGATTCACATAAGCGCCTCACGTGGATGTGGAGGAATTATTCATTGGAGGTATAAGATCATTCGGTGTTCAACTGCATGGGGCTAGGTGGAACCTAACTTAACCTAACCTAACCTTGGTTAACCGGCGACACATAGTTCTAGTTTCGTTCGGTAACTCCTCTCAGGTGTTGATGAAAAGATGATGGTTTGTGCCACACAGATCCTGACTTTGCTTATGGAACAATGAAGGGAATGTATTCTGTGGACCGTAAATGGGAAAAGTCTGATTTATCTCAGGGACTAGACAGTATTTTACTTGCAGTCGCCCCTTATTCACGGTGGCTAGCACCGCATCTTGCATTCTGGAAACCAGAACTGTAATGTATGCATTCAGTTTCATCATAACTGCTTGAGGTATGGTGCCTTTCTTAAGGGTAAATCAGGAGTGCCCCGAGCCAGGATTCGAATCTGACATCCCAAGGCTCAGTGTATGGACTTAATTTGCATTCCCATTAAGGCGTTTAGCAAAAGCTCTTATACGGTGCCACTTACATAAACACATACAGAAAGGTTTAGGCAACAGTGAACTGGTTCCAGGTCATTAGGGTCACAACTGCTAGTAGCTGTTAATGCATAATGTACTTAAAAGTAGCACATACATAATAATAATAATAAGCCTACAACATAAATTAAGCCCTATAGTAGGTGAGAGAGGCAGAGACTGTAGTGAAGTGGTAAACGGGTTTGAGGATATGGTTATTCAATGTAGCATAGGCGGGGCTAGTAAAGCCATGAAAAATGTTCAGAGTTCAGCATTAGGTGAGCCAAGATTAAGCTTAAACAGGTGTCTTTTCAGTCTGCGCTGGAAGATAGACAGTCTGTGCTGTCCTGATCGCAGTGAGGAGTTCATTCTGTGCCTTTTCCTTCATCACCTGCATCGGCCATCTGTAACACTGTTTTTATTGAGTTGTTTTCATCATTAGCTGGCTTTAGCATTTAAGGCAATGTTTTATGGTCATTGTCTTAATCTGTGATATTGCTCACACTGTAAAGAAAATAAATCAAAAGCTGGAATTGAATCAAAATTTATTGTTAACATTTGAAAGCAAGAATTATTATTTTTTGTCTTCACAATCACAGCTTGGCAAGTTCGGAAAACACTAGCACGAACTCCACGAAATGAGTTTGTAAAGTTTGGAGGCCAAAATTAAGGACAAACTTTGATTAAATACAGACCAAAGGCTTTGAAGCAACTGAAATAATTAGGAAAGCACAATGTAGTAATTCTTGGGCTGATATTAATAACCAATATTTGTCAACGCTGATGCTGATACCGCCTTGTTTTACATTATAGCGGAAAAGGCAAACCTCCACATTCATGGAAGAAGTAGATAATCACGGACATCAACTCATGAAGAAAAATGTCAAATTTTGTCAAACAAAATATCTCAACCTTTTCCCTTTATCAGAAAGCAGAGAGCATGAGTCTAGAGAGATATGGAGTCTCCGTATTGCTTTGCTTGCAAGTTTAGCTGGTAAATATTATAAATGATAAATAATAGGTTCCGATGGCTATGATTAAGCTACTTTTTTTGCTGACATGTTCACTTAATTTACAGCATCTTCAGCGCAAGAAATGCGTTTCCCCTCTGATACATGTATGCTGCGGCATCATATCGCCCGTAATCTTAGCATTGGGCCGATATCGATAAGTCTGTTCGAATCTAGTATCGGCTGATACAGGCATTCTCAATCATTTCTATAGCTAAGCAAATTCTGGCTGTGCAGTCACGTATATTTTCATAGTCATACTCCGAATATAAAATATGTAGTCTGTTGTATTTTAACAAAACATTACAGTTACATTACTGTGCAACAAGACAGAAACAAGAATGTTGAAAGATAAAATGTGTTACCTTCATGCTTTGTCCTAGCAGTTTACCCGCTTTCCATTATATGACAATCCGGTGATACTCCTGCGGCTTGCTCTTGTTTTCCTTCATTTTCCCCGGTGCTGTTATTTCAGATGTTAAGCACTGCTTTTCAACAAGACCTTTGCATAATTTACTACAGTCTTTTGCTGTCTGTGGTCACAGCCATACAAGCTAAACACTAAAGAGTTTTTTTTTTTTTTTCCTTCTTTAAACTAATGCAGTTTATTATTAAGCTGATGACAGCCGGGGTTAGAAACTATGTTGAAGAATTTGCAAGAGCTGATGGGTTAAGTTTACTAGCACATTTCCTTTAGCAGAGAGTTGCAATGAAATGACATATAGAAACGCATTCAATTACATCATGTTTACATTAAAATTACATTGTCAGCGCCATTGCAAAGTCTGTTGACATTAATATACATATACAGTCATGGACGAAAGTGTTGGCACCCCCTGTAAAGATGAGCAAAAAGGGTTATAAAAAATTCACCGTTTGGTGAATTAGCTTAATCTCACACTGAAAAAACAAGAAGAATCCAACCTTTAATTGACGTTAATTTATTATGAGAAAAAAAAATCCCACATCAAGAAATAATTATTTTTAACAAAACCACATTGGCCACAATTATTGGCACCCCTGCATTTATATATAGAATAAAGTAATAATTTTTAATATTTGGTCACATATCCTTTGCATGCCATGACTTCCTGATGTCTGTGACCCAACAACATCAAAAGACTCTTGATATCTTATTTTCTGGTACTCTTACAAGCGATACTATAACATCTCTGCATTTGAATGGATCTCTATGGGAATTGGGGGGTGGGACTAGATTTAGCTGTGAATTATGCTGGAACAGTATGGAATACATGGTTGGTAAAATGGCTGTAAGTCAACAAGGGTCTGAGGTATCAAACAAGCCTTAAACAATCACTCTGCTGCCAAATATGCAGTAGATATGGATGGATCACTTTAAGAGTTGTTTCTCTTGACAAATTTTCCTATTGAACTCTATGGAAAAATAAGTCAGGAGAAGAAACCCTTCAAGTTATTCATCCATATCTACTGCATATCTGGCAACAGAGTGATGGATTAAAGCTTGTTTGATACGTCAGACCCTTGATGACTTACAGCCATTTAGCCAACCATGTGTTCCATACTGTTCCAGTGTAATTTACAGCTAAATCTAGACCCACCCCCCCAATTCCCATAGAGATCCATTCAAATGCAGAGATGTTATAGTATCGCTTGTAAGAGTACCAGAAAATAAGATATCAAGAATCTTTTGATGTTGTTGGGTCACAGACATCAGGAAGTCATGGCATGCAAAGGATATGTGACCAAATATTAAAAATTATTACTTTATTCTTTATATAAATGCAGGGGTGCCAATAATTGTGGCCAACGTGGTTTTGTTAAAAATAATTATTTCTTGATGTGGGATTTTTTTTTTCTCATAATAAATTAACGTCAATTAAAGGTTGGATTCTTCTTGTTTTTTCAGTGTGAGATTAAGCTAATTCACCAAATGGTGAATTTTTTATAACCCTTTTTGCTCATCTTTACAGGGGGTGCCAACACTTTCGTCCATGACTGTATATATATACATACACAAAATATACATACACCCGATGGACCACATACTGTTGCAAATTAAATCAAGCAAACCCTTACTTACAACCGTGGTAGAACGGATTGGTGTTGTCGAGTACGGTGTTTCACCCTTACCGATGACATATTCACTTTACCAATTAATTGTGTTTGAATGAGTGACCCCCCCCAATGGAAGCTCACTTAAGTTGCACAATGCCCTTACGTTGTGCAACAAGAGCTTTAAGCAAGAACGCCGCACAGCCACTTACAAAACCTGAATAAAAAAACAGCATAGCACTCCCTTCAGAATGTGTTGCAGTGATTCAAACGTCGTCGCATACTTCATTTTAGTTACCATTGCTGCAAAACAACTCATTGTACACACACAATGTCTACCAATGCTAGTGTGGAAATTGTGTGGTGTGTAAGTTTGGTTTTGTAGTACATTCACACAATGTGCATATCTGTATGGCAGTCTCCTGTTTAGATGTCCTTGCTGGAATATGTTGTGATGCTTTTTGCTTCATCCCTGTGCTGTTTGTGTTGTGGGCACGCACACGCGTGTGCGTGGGTGGATCTGTGTTTATGTATCTGATAGCGCTGTACACTCAGTATGTCAGACAACAGAATGGGTCAGAGCCGTGGCCAGAGTCTGGTTGAGGAAAATACATTCCCACACAGTTAGACAGGCTCTGAAAAAGCCCAGTATTCCAGAACTCAACCGCTGACAATGCAATTGGGTAATCAGAGGTCTAACATTATGGAACTGGTATTAAATCAGAAAATGACTAATTATCTCTCGTCTTTTTTTGGGGGGGGGTTTTGTATATCAGTTCTGGTGCCGTTTCTGATCCAGGGACCGCCAACCCAGGCTCAAAGGCCTCCAGTGGACCCCATTATAAGTTAAGAAGGGTTATATTTAAAAATAAATTATATTTTGAACTATTTCCCCAAATATATATATATATAGTCATTGCATATGAAGTCTGGCCAGGGACCCTCTACAGTTCCTTCTAGGACCCACAGGTTTCCACTGACCTTCTGTTGAAAACCCAGGCAATACAGTTTTTTCACATTTTTCTATGAGTGAGTGCATCTTGCATTCAGTCTACACATAGAATTGTTATTTTAAGCCAAGGGGCCAAGACTGGGCTTTTGTTTTGAAGCTCACTTCCTGGTTGGGCTGGGAGCAGCAATTGTGCCGTTGCTCACTAGCGCCACTGCGATTGGCTCCAGTATAGGTCTTTCCCCATGTAAGTCAATGGCAGCAATGTGGTCAAAATACTCAATATATTTTTCCCACAAAAAAATGTAATTGCAATAGGTGCCTTTCCTTCATCTAATGCCTCTGCATGTGCTGATTTTTTAAAATATTGTGTTGTTTGGACAGGGTATTAACATATGTTCAGGACCAATCGGGGACAGGTTGAGTCCTCTTCGGGTCCACGGAGCAGACGCAGTTTGTACAAACGGGCGGCGAAAAAGACATCCGGAGCCTCAATTCGGTTTTTACGAGGCCGAGGAAAGGCAATGGGTGACGTCACAGTGGCTTTGTCCATATTTTTATACAGTCTATGTTTTAAGTCGGCACCACTGCTTTGATCCTTGGGCACAAACTCTCCCACGTGTGACCCTTAAAAAAGCGGCCGCGTAAGTCGCATTACGGGGTTCAGCAGTCAGTGGACGAGGTCTTCAGTCTTTCATCGCTGAAACAGTAGACCGCCAAAGAAAGCAAACAACGAGCATAATATTTGTGATGCTGCGCCGCATTCCTTATTGATTTTTGTGTGCTCGCGCATACTCGCGGAGTCACATCTAATACCACATCTCCCACGAAAATCGGGCAACCGTGATCAATCTTGGCCTTCACGTTGGCTCATTCCTTGGAATCCCATGCAATTAAGGTTTTTGTCGGGTCTGTTTCAAAGCAACCGTTGCTGATGCAACAGCAGTTGCAGGGACGGGGGGAGGTATGTAAGGCGGGGGTGTTTAATGGAGAGCCCATTTCACGGATAAAGTCACCGCTGATTAAAACAATTCCAGCCCACCTTATTGTGTACGTGCTTGTCGGGGACTGCTGGAACACATTCTAGGACTAAAGAATGAATTTGTTTCTGTGCTTTTGGCACTTGTAAGCAATTCTACCATCGGGTGCCTTGCTGCAAAACCCCGAGACCAGATGTAATCGGATGAGCTATTGTTTTGTTTATCTGTCAGGAAAAGACTTAGCGAGTGCGGTGGGTCTGTAGGTGAACAGCGGGGGCTTTTTGATGTAGAGAAACTGGGGAGGACTGTGGGTGCATTTACGGGTCACGCCACTGCCATGCGCATATATTTAGTTACGTGAGTGCGGTCCAGGAAGCCAGACTTGTTTATGAGAAGTGGGTAAACTACAGACGGCCTCGGCAGGAAGATTCCGCCCTTACTTTCAGTCTGAATGTCCCCACTTTCTCAAGAGACATGTTTGCTACCGAAAACTACACAGATTAGTGGCTTGTTTGATATTTTTCAACATGGAGAGTGTAAATAAGTGAATTTTTTCCACATTCAGTGTTCACTTGTTCTTAAATGTTACTCTTGAGTTGAATCAGCGTTCAGTTATAGCATTGGCAGGTTTCTGTAAAATAGTGTTATTCAGTTAGCATTGCATATTCAACATGCTGTCAGCATTCAGTATCAAACGCTAAATATTATTTGGAAATATTCAGTATTCCATGCAGTCTTAGTCTTTAGATTATGTACTTTAGTCGCCTCTGCTGTGTGGAAGATTATGACCAGGCTGACAGTTTTTGAATATAAAATGTTTAAAAATCATTAGAACCAAATATAATTAAAAACCTAGGTAACCCGATTGATTGAAGCCTTAAATTGTGCTGGAGATGATGACTGTTGCGGTTAGTTTTCTGATGTGCCTCCTACTTAACATATATCAATTATGGGATTGAAAGGGGTGTGGTTTTACAATGTTAATGTAGCTGTTAGGATCTTTGGAAGGGTTTAGGCAGGTTGTAATTTTTCCGGTGTTTTGCGACTCAGTGTCTGGTTCATACGCCATGGGTTCAGGGCCAGTTCCCCACCTCTTATTTTAGCCTCCTGTCCTTGGATCAGTGTGGCCATGGAAACCTTGGACTGACTCAGGCCCGCCTCCAAGAGATCTGTGAGTTTGTGAACACAGCGGACTTGAGCTGCTTCCGGAAACTTCATCCCCGAAGGATTACTGACACAGTATCTCCCTGAACAGAAATAGCTGGAACCCAAGGGCATTTCGTTTGAATAAACCAAGTTCCACTGGCAAAACTTGCGCTTGGAAAACCTCATCAATTGTCACGGGGTGGATACCTTCTGTTAGTGGGTTTGATGGCCTCACAGGTGATGAAGCCTTGTAAAAGGGCAACACGGGCTCAGTGAATACTTCCATGTCAAGGTTCCTGGTTGTCATGCTGCTAGCACATAAAATTGATATTTTCAGTGATTGACATGAAGTTCTTTTTTGGCTAAATTAAAATGGTAGTGCTGTCAAATAATTTATAGCAACTAGACCGCAGAAATGCCAAGTACTGTGCGTCAGTATAAATGTGTTCGAAAGCCACATGTGTCATCACAAATATTAAAGTGCCACATGTGTCATCACAAATATTAAAATTTAGGCTTTGGCCAGGTCCACAACCTCAGAATGTATATCTTCAGACTTCACTTAGTGTACAGTAGCACCTTTCAATATTGCAGACCAGGGTCAACCCACCACGTTCACCATGCACAAAACAGTGCCCAAACACTTGGGGACCGCTAAATAAGGTTCACAGTTCAATTTTTGGTATAAAGTTTTTTTAAATCTTTGGTCATTATGCTTTAAACAATGTCCTCTTCTACATTCTATACCCTGCTTTGTTTATAAGCTATTTATCAATTCACATACAATTTTATATTATGTCATATATAATTATTTACTTTATTATTATGTTGATATCTAAAATTCTGTTTAATCAAGTACAAGTGAGTCCATTATGGATCACCAAACTGATTAGAAACATCAGATTTAAATCGAGAATTTTTGTCAATATAAAATAGTTTTTAATTAGATTAATCTAAATATCATCATGTTGAATTCACATTTAGTCTCAGTATTTCATGACAAATGATTCCTACATTGACAACTAGACATTGCAGAAAGAACATCTTGACAAATACAGCAAAATCATACAAAAACCATCACCAAAGCTCTTGGCAGCCACAAATAAAACTTTGTTTATATTCAAAACGATTTGATATCGACAAACATTCTAACAATGACATCTTTCTCCTGCACAAGTTTATTTTGTGTTAACGTAATATCTTCATCTGCTTGTCAGGCATGCAGACTACTTCCTGTCCAGTCTGCTCTTGCTGCGTAATAAACCCACTTCCTTTTTTAAAAGTTGTCTTTTTGAACAACTTTCCCATTACTGAAATGATGAGTTGTGCTTCTCAAGCCACGTATGCAAGCAGTTACACATCTGAAGCACATGCATTGTTCCAACCGCTCCCTGTGAGCAGGTGACTTTTATACACTACAGTCATTTCATTGCATTACTGCCATTTAGCCGATTATTTTGTCCGGAACCCCACACCCAACCCCACACTCATCAGCCCACACTCTGATTGTGGTGTGAATGTGACAGGATTCGTGATTTTGCCAGACCTGTGCTTTCACTGACTAAGCCACCTAGGAGCCAACACATCTACTTCCTTGTGAGTACTGTCAGTCAAATGCCTTGGATTCCCATAGGTTTCAACAGAGCCTTGTGTGTGTGGAGGGGCAGTTGATTACTGTGGGGTTTATGCAAGACCACTCTTAAGACTTGCACAGACTTTGTCCAGTGAAAATGTATACCCATAGATGAGTTGTGCAGTAATTCCCCTTGGACCCATTTATAAGAAAGACCTAAATGTCAATTGCGTGCTGTTTTTGTGGAAAGAAGGTTGTTTCCTGTAATACAGAGACCGCTCAGAAAGCCTAATGTTACAGGGGTCTTATGAGAGCAAATCTGGTCCAGTTGTTCCAGCTGAGGGCTTCGTTTCCTGGGGGAATCGAATGGATTGCAGATGTTTGCTTGTGTGTGTGAAGGCAGTCCTTCACAATCCATGAAAGACAAAGATATTTTCATTGATATTCTCTGATTAAATGTGTAACAAGACACACGTGTTTTTTTATTCAATTGAACGTCATCACTGATGAGTTGAGCAAAATGGTTGATTGTACTCTATACCGGCACGATTGTCGAGTGGGAAAATGTTTATTTCAGAAAAGATAATCATACACCATGCTGAAGTAGCAATCGGTCAAGCATTGAGCCATGTTTATTTTAAAAGGACATGGTCATTACCTTGAATTGAAGGTTTGGAATTTTCTTGTATATTTTATTATAACCTGTGGTTATTGGCATAACCGCTGACAATGAAAGCCCTCATATATTCCAAGTGGCTCATATGAAAAGCATGCGTGATGAGGGTCCTTCATTAACACCCCAAAATGTGCAAGTGGGTCTGTGCTATACACTAGAAAAAAAGAGGTCCAGTCCGATTTTGCCAGTCTCTGCTAGTATGAATACTAGTTTTGATATTACATTACAGGATTCCAGTTTTTTGGGTTGAAATGGTGGGTTGTCTTGCAATGTGATTCATGAACCCCATATAGGGAGAAGCTACAATGGGTGAATCTCTTACTTGCTTGAACCAATCAAAAGGTTTTGCTACTCACAGTGAAACACAATGAGTGCGTCACTGGTATCCTGTAGTACCTCCACCCATTTCTGGGTTGAAAAAAAACTCACTTTTGCTTCGCTAATGAATATTCATAGAACAAGCTCATGAACTGCAAGACAACCCACCATTCCATGAACCGAAGGTACTGGCATCTCGTGTCATTTGATTTAATTCATTGGACAGTGGCAATGCGAGACGTAATACTGGGAGCTGTAAGCGCTGCGTGTACTTGGGGGACCTCCATAATTTGAGGTTGAGCGAGAGTGTACGGGAGAGAGGGGAATTGTGGGGTGGAGTTGAGGAGGGCGAGTGTGAGCGTACTGGAGTGAACGCAGTAGAGTTTTTATGTTCTTTTGTTTTTATGTAATAGCTTAAAGTCAGTTCTGAGAAATAGTTGTAAGCAGCACTGTGGGTTGGTGGGAAACGACCGGTCCGTTTGTCATCCAAGGAATGAACTACGTTCAAGGCTGAACCTCATTTCGGCCAGCAGCTTCTGAACACCCTGCATTGCTACTGAGTATCTGCGAGAGAGGGCAACCTAGCCACGGCCTTACTATACAGGGAAACCTAGTCACGGCCTATAGAGGGTGGACTAGCCACACCCTTACCATATTGGACAACCTAGCCAGGGCCTTACTATACAGGGAAACCTAGCCACGGCCTATAGAGGGTGGACTAGCCACACCCTTACCATATTGGACAACCTAGCCAGGGCCTTACTATACAGGGAAACCTAGCCACGGTCTTACTATTGAGGGTAACCTAGTCACGGCCTATAGAGGGTGGCCTAGCCACAGCCTTACCATAGCGGGCAACTTAGCCAGGGTCTTACTATACAGGGAAACCTAGTCACGGCCTATAGAGGGTGGCCTAGCCACACCCTTACCATAGCGGGCAACTTAGCCAGGGTCTTACTATACAGGGAAACCTAGCCACGGTCTTACTATTGAGGGTAACCTAGTCATGGCCTATAGAGGGTGGCCTAGCCACAGCCTTACCATAGCGGGCAACTTAGCCAGGGTCTTACTATACAGGGAAACCTAGTCACGGCCTATAGAGGGTGGCCTAGCCACACCCTTACCATAGCGGGCAACTTAGCCAGGGCCTTACTATACAGGGAAACCTAGCCACGGTCTTACTATTGAGGGTAACCTAGTCATGGCCTATAGAGGGTGGCCTATAGCCACAGGCTTACCATATTGGACAACCTAGCCAGGGCGTTACTATACAGGGAAACCTAGCTACGGCCATACTATAGCCTGGGTAGTTCCAGTCTGGTAGTGAAACATCCAAAGTCTTTGGATGACTCGCCTAGTGAGGGAAAAATGCAGCTTAGAAAATGGAAACTCTGAGGTCATTCACCGCGTGCCAGAAAGGATTATGCAGAAAACATAAAGTGTCCAGCGAGAAGCAGAGGGATAGTCTACGCCCTGTCAGTGGATGTGACACCCAAGTAGCCCACTGACCAGAGAGGGCCTTTAAAATGTGTGTGCTTTGGGGCCGACGAGTGAGCGGGTGGCGGAGGGCTGCCTTAGGCAGACGGTTGCGGTAAACTCCTTCATCCGTCTCGTCGGGGACTGTGGAACAGACAGTGATGAAGAGTTGTCTGAGAAGGAAGTGGTGGGGTTCGTGCTATATGCGTGGGCGAAGTTTCCTGGGGTGAAAAATTGACATCTTTGAACAGCGCTTCAGCATTAGTCATTCAGAGCCTTGGAACCTGGCAGGTAGATAAGACCATTAACTCCTCGGGGCCCGTCCAAGTGGAATGCATCACATGCCTCAGAAATGAACCCAAATTCACGCAGCCCATATGATCGATTTGTCATACAACATCGTATGATGTCAAATCGCATATCACATACGCATAACTTCCAATGTTGGACTTGTTGCCTTTAATGGACGTGCGCAGGCAGTCTGAGAGAATTGAACGAGAGGCATTCTTTTTCGTTCTGCAGTCCGTTGCTGACTCGTCGTTTTTTACGGGTGGCTGTGGGCAAAGGAAAGGGGAAGCGAACAGCCCCCCCCCCCCACCCTCACAGAAGCAGGTCAGAGGAAGCCAAAATGCTTTACGAATTCAAAGTTCTGCCTAGATTACTTTTTGACAAACTAGGGATGAAAATGTGACAGTTTTAGCTGCTTTTCAGTAGGCCAGTGAGGCCAGCAAGACTGGTGGAAATCTGAGCCTTGGCTCTAGTCTCCAACCCACCCCACTCCCTCCCCATCCGCTCCTCTGTGCCCCCCGCCCCGCCCATGGCAGCAGAACTGACCTCTCTGTTACAGATGCGGAGTAGCTGCAGGCTCTCAACCCGGCCACAAAGCATTGTGGGAAAGGGCTATGTTTACGCAGAAAGACGTGCTCTTCCCTGAGGAAATAAACGGAGGAAGAGCGTGCAGGTATTCCAGAGATATTTTTTGCTGGGAAACCCAGCAACATGTTTCTGAACAACAGCCTGTACAAACATAAAAGTAAAACTGAAAAGACCCTACTGTTATTTTTAAAATTGATTTTCTAATGTTTTTGAAAGAGTTTCACAGAAGTTTCCATAGTTTTTTTAAGTGCTAAAGAAGAATAAGTGATGCTGAATGGGGGGGAATCCTAACAAGTTTTCACGGGCACGTTAACACATTATCGTAAAAAAAAAAAAAAGCATGGCCAGGCTGTCAAGAAGGCAGAAGTCCCACAATGAACCGAATGCCACAGCACTGATGACCTGCAATACATTCTTTAAATCATTCCGCGGGGTCAGCGCGGGGTCACGGGGGGGTCAGATCTTCAGAGGCCTGTCACCTCACATCGATTTGCCAGTCGTTTGTCCGGCTCACCTCGGACGCCATTCCACTTGAGCAGTGATTGCCTCGGTCAGCGGCGATAGCCATCGTGGAGCTCTGAGCCGCGACGGGCCGGAGCTGAGCTGTAGCCGTCCTGTGACTCGGGGAATTGAATCCTGGATTAGCCACCCGCCCCCATCTCTACTTCCATTCCAGTGAAATTGCCCTCATTCCTCTCCGGGACCCTCTCTGGGGACGGGCCCCGGAGCGGAGAGTGGAGAGAGAGCCTCTGCATGCTCCACTGCCCCTCCTTACACCTGCCCCCCCCCCCCCCCGAATCAATTCCAGAGTCCCGGTCGAACGAAAACGCAGTGTTAATCTTGGCTCCCTCCGACTCCAGGCCCGGATGGCGCTCTGCTCTGAGCGACGGGGCGTTTGCAGTGTTCCGCAGCGCCCAATCCAAAACAAACCGCCACTCTGCCCTTCCCTTCGCCAAGCATTTCAAACTTCCTCATCGATGGCAACGTTCAGAAAGACCCCAGGTCCTGTCGCGCATTTTGCCGCCGTCGAATTTTTGATCGGGCTATTCGTTTAAGGCCTGGCTTTTGCTGACACTTGAGACAAGAAAGGGCCCTTCCTGGTTTATGTGGTTTGTTTGAGAGCTCGGTGCATGCTGATGAATGGCTATGTCTCTATGGCATAATGTAATCTAAAACCTTATACTACCATGGTAGGGCCTCTTTATCTCTTGTTATGTTGTGTAAGGACTTTTTTAAAATGAAAATGATGGGCAGGATTAAACTGCATACTGAGAGCCTCGTTTATATATTTTCGGAATTAAAGAGGGATATTTAAACACACAGTATCCACGCACTGGAGTTTTCCTAAGGTTACTGAACAGTGAATAGGATTACTGTGTAAATTTTTGTAATGCACAGTGTGTTAATGCAGTGGTGTAATAGCACAGTGGAATTTGTACGATTTGTTTCTTTTTAAGATTTCGCTGTAGTTCAGGAATATAAAACACTCAGTTCACTGAAAGCACAGTCTGGCTTTGTTTAAAATGTTGTTCAATACCCAAGTGTGTTTATTTAAAAATTGATTGTTTTAACTTTTTCCTTCAGAGGAATTCTAGTTGCTCTCGGGCAACACTACGGTTTTGTCATGGGCTTTGGATTGGGGAGCCGTGATTCAGTTGCCTTTGTTTACAAAGCCATTGTTTTTAACGACAGTTCATGTGATGTAATACAGGGTAAAAAATAACTACTGACTCAATCCATTTTCCAAAATATTTATCAGTGTAATGGACCCCTTGTGCTTGTGATACTGAAGTCTATCGTTCCTCTGTATAGGCTTTTTGCTTTTATGCTCACAGCTATTCATGAAACACACCATGGCATACCGAGATTATAGATTTCTGCCTTGGAGAGGACCGTAGATTACTAATGTGGTTAAGGAGTTAGAGCTGGACTTGTCTGTATGGATGTTCCCAGGCTGACATTAGATTCCTTAGTCCAGGGACATTTGATCTGAAGGTTGACCTTTTTCCAAGCACTATCGTTTATACACCATCCTAAAAATGTGTGGTAGTGGGTTTCTATCACAGTAGCCAAACTGCCCTGTAAAGCCAGCCCCCGCGGCTGATGAATCCTCCGCCCCACTTCGCTTCTCCTTACGGTGCGGGGCGAACCATACGCCCTCTGGGATTTGGGGTCCATGCCGCCCCAGTGACCCCCTTTGTCTGGGCCCAGGAGACTTCTGCGTGGACGTCCAAAGGAGAAAAATAGCCTCTTCCTGTTCTCCTCAACCCAGTGCAAGGTTGGAAGCTCCACCTTCCGTTGCCATAGTTACGCTTTCTCAGTCCACAAAGTCCTGGAGGCAAAGGACGCTGTAGTCACACTATGATTCCAGATTTACAGGGCATAGACGTGGCTGGTTATGCAGGGGAACCTGACTGAATTTGCCACCATTTTTACCATCTGCAACAAAACTATGGTAGGATGTTATTATTATAGAGCATCTGAATTCCCTGTAACAGTGCACTAATTTCTCCTGAAATAAATGCATTATCAAGGATTATTATTGACAGAACATTTCTTTCTTCAGTCTGTTAATGGCACCCCAAATTGACCTGTATACTTCTCAGACATGTCTGAATCAAGTACTCTGTCTTATGTCTGAATTTGTAGTACGTGGTGAGTTTGGATTTAGTTTACAATGGTGATTTCCATTCTCATTTATGGTTATTGGGCACGTTTGCTAAGATCCTGTTGTGTTAGTTGAATCAGTTCCTTAGCAGACGGCATTTGGCTGCTTTGTAAGGTTTCATACATGTGTGAATTTAACAGGAAAGACATTAAAATGTGTCAGAGTGTGGGAGCACGCTTTGCATGCAGTGGGCATCGCTGGGGGTGGCGACCAATTCAAAAAACAACATTTGCTTTGAAGTGCGTGCTCTGCCTGTGTAAACTGAGATAAATGTTATTTACTTATTTTTTTAATAGATAATGACACATGCATTAGTCTGCATTTACGTCACATTTTGGGCCGCAGGGCACTGGACTGTAGAACTCTGAATCACGCTTATCTCAACGTTGTGTTCAGGAACTGAGGCTCTGCTCTGAATACAGAGAGGGGTGTACCAGGAAGTTTCATTTATGCTATCAACCTCAACATGCTTTCAGTTCCAAATACATTGTTTTTTCTGTTATCATAAGGACTGTTAAGAGCTTATTTGTGTTGAAATGCGATTTCAGGTTAAGCCTGTTCCCCTTAAAATCCCTTAGTTTTAAAGAGATGCATCGTTGGCCCCCCTGAGAAACCCACAGGCTTTCTACTGTGGCTTGGCTGATTTCAGAACTAGAAACAGGCAGAACTGTGAGGTCTTCTTTCTTATTCTATTATCTTTACTGCCATTGGGAGAGAGCCGCTTAATGTGTGGCTGTGGTCTCAAATTAGAGTTTTTAGAATTTTAGTCCTACTGTACCTTCGATTTATTATCTGATTTGCCAAAATGAAATGGACTACATAGCAACAGGATGTTTCCGTACTGGAGAAGAGCAGTTTTATGATTTTAGCAAACTGCAGTGTTAAAACAAACTATTTTTTAGCTGGCTAGTCTCAGGAAAGATGGGAAATACTACCTAACAGAAGATGTTGTTGCTTGAATAACCTATTGTTTTTGTCGTTTCTTCACTCAAAGATGGTCCAGCAGCCTCTTAGAGGTGTTTGACAGGTCTAAGTGTTGTCTGATTGGCCGGCTGATTGGCAGTTAGCAGGAGCGGACAGGATAAGCTCCGTGAAAGGAAAACGGTGGGAAAAAAGGAACGGTGGAAAAAAACCATGCTAGGGTTTTTGGTTGTGGCTTGTGGAACTAGTTCCTTCTGGCTCTGGTCCGATTGAGTGAACAGGCCTAATCATAGATCACTTTAAGACGAATAATTACACTGTTCTACATTGTAAAGGACTAAATGGAACAATTCCAGGAAAAGATTATCTTGAGGTGAAGTGTTACAAAGTGTGTTGCCGTCAGTGTCTAAACAGGAGACAAAAAAGACATCTAGATAGAGGCCTATATAAGTATACAGTAATGTTTGTGATACTGTTTGGCAGCTTTCTTAGTAAAACCCCACGCAAACATTTTGTAATTTGAGTCCTATCGCCGTAAGTGGAAGGTTCTGGAAGGTGCAGCACTTTCATCAGAAGGGGGTCAGATCAAATGCCTAAATGACTAAAAATTTGCATCAAATTTCTTGACTGTGATGCCAAAAGGGACGTGTAATAGCAATTTTTTGTACATTGCTTTCCTTGTCTATTTATTAATATGTGACTGTAAAAAATAACAAGTGTGGTGAGTTCAGAGTGCCGCGGTGGCGCAGCAGTAAAAGCGCCGACTTTTGCAGTTGCACACCGAGGATCAGGGGTTCGCGTGCCTGGTTGTGCGAGATCCGAGTATGGCCGGTGCCTTCAGGGAGCGGCAGTTGGGAATTGAATAGCATAGGGTACGAAATAGGTTAATGGCTACCAAATTGGGAGGAAAACGGGAAAAAATCTGAAACTAATTTAATGAACAAGCAAAAAGTGGATGGAGAGTTCCATCTCCTTTGATGCCAACTTTGCTGCAATTGGCTTTCCCTAATGGTGTCTCTAAATGGCACAGCTACCCTCTTGTTAAGTGCAAGAGGCTTTGGTCTTATGATCTTCTTTAAGGAACCTGTGTGATACACAACCTTTTGGTAATACGCACTTGTACTAGGTAATGCATGGGCATGATTGGACTGGATCAATGGATGTAATCACCGTCATTTTGGCATAGATTGGACCCAAAGTACAGTACATCACACCTAATCACTGCCATAAATGTCTGTTTCCTGTAACGTGTGATTTTGGATGATATTTTGAGTTCTTCCTCGCTCATGTATGGATATTTTCACAAAAGACGTACATTTGTAGATATATTTAGCACCTGCAAGAAAAAATACAGGCCAACCATTCATATGATTCATATTTCAATCTTGCGTTGAGCACCCCTTCTACAATAAGGCATCTTTAGCTGGAGTAGAATCTGGTATATTAAGAAATTGTTTATGTTTTTTCCTCTGGCTCAAATTGTTGCTGTGCACCAAAACCTCTAGGAGCTTGAAATCCACAGTTCATTTGCTATATGTCACCCATAGAGAGGGACCCCCACCCCTCTCTCTCTCAATCTCTCTCTCTCTTCTCTCCTCTTTCTCTCTCATGCATTCAGGTTTTCATCACCTGTCTCTCCCTCCTTTGTCCATACGATAATATACAGCCTGAGGGTTGTTTTCCACAAAGCGGGGATCAGTTGTAAAAACATTTTCGTACAAAGATACCCAGAGAGAGAGAAATGACAAGTGCTGTTTCCTCCCTACACATCACGAGGAGCTGTGCTGAGAGCCGATGCCGTTTGTTTGCTATACTGCACTGTAGCCCACACGCCAAGTCCCCAGACTAAGCCATCGAGAAACAACCTAAACCTCCTCAAGATCTACTATGAATCTAGCTGTGGGAGGCACTGGACTGTCTGGATAGGGTTACATACTGTATAATACATGGTCTTTCAGCTTAAAGAATAAATTGAGCAGGTGGGATGCTACATGTACTGACTATGCACTTGTCTTTATGAGGACGTGTGTTTCAGTACATCCATAAGTATGACTGACTGGCACCAGAAGATTTGTATGCGCTCGTCACTGTCATTTTTTTTTCTTGTATGTGTGTGTGTGTGTGTGTGTGTGTGTGTGTGTGTGTGTGGCTTATTTAATCAGAATGAGAAATCTTCTTGCACCGTAGGTTTTCTTGCATTCTTAAATTTGTGGTTTTCAAAGCTTGAACCTGAAAGTTTGAAAGTACAACGTCAAGACGATGCTTACGTCAAGTGCTTTTCATCAACATTGACAGATTATTTTTCCTGATGGGCTATGTTTCAAAGCCATAGCATCTGTGCCCAAAAGCATACTTGCAAGCGTCATCTGATTAATCAGAAACCATTGTGTACAGTGAACAATTGTATTGTCTATAAGAAGAAAAGAAAAATAAATACAAATCTTATGATTCTCTGGATCCAGTTCCCCTTAAAACTTCACGCTGAGGACAATGGATAGAATGATAAATTATCTTAGGTTTTTCATGGAGTGTAGATGACGTGTTAGCTAAATAAACAAGGATTTAGCGCAAGACAAATAATTAGAACAGTGGACGACATCTACAATTAGGACAATTGACTGTTAGATCATTTCCCCGCCTGTTAAACGTTGTGCAAAGTTCTGTACAGCATATGCCTCACTACAACAGTTCAGCGTATTCTGAAATAATAGACTGTAAAAACAGACGGACGTATAAACAGCAGGACATCAGTATGATTATATCTCTTATATATGATTATATCAGTATGACAATTGCAGCATAGAAATACTGCTTACATGTATAATATTGTACAGGCTCCAGAATGAACTGTCGACATGTCAGATTGGTAGCGCATTCCCACGCCTGGCCTGTTCCAAACAGTTCATTTTCTCGCGAGTGTCACACGTTTTACCTGGAAGAGTATAGTTACAGTTAAGGGTGGAGATGACAAACTGCTGCTATTAGTGCACCGTTAAGTAAATGCGCCTGACAAGTTCATGTACACTTGCAGTGGAGCTGCAATAATCCTTCTCATAATTCCACTAATTTGAATGGTGTTGGGTTTTTTTTTTCTCCTGTTTAATAATACACACTGTGAGGCTTGGCTAAAATAGTATAAGCCTGGTGGAGATGTGATGACACAGCACTGTACATCATGGCTGGCTTCTCACTCTTGCCCCGCTTCCCTTCGCAGACGTGGACGGGATGCCTGCAGTCAGAGTTAAAGCAGAACCTCTGGAATCCCAGCAAGGGGTAAGCAAGCTCCCCGATTTCCCCATGGCTCTCCTCCTCTCCTCCCCCCCGGCTCCCCCTCCACTCCTCCCCACCGCTCCCCTCCTCTCCTCCCCACCGTACTCCCTAATGACTCCCAGGCCTCGTCTACCAGGGTCCATACCAGTCGTTACATAGCACTGCGGAGAGCCGCGGCTGGACCCAGGAATGCTCGCAGGACGAACCCCCCCCTCCCAACCCCCCCCCCCCCCCCCCCCCTTAACCCCCTCCACCCGCCAGCGTGGCTCTCCAGGTTAAACCAGGCTCCCTCTTTCCTAGACTATGTTCTTAACTTCCTGTCACAACTGTCTTCACTGAAAACTCTGTTCAAGGAGTGATTGAGAATGGAATCGTTGTTACAATCAAAGCGCATTGCTTCGGGCATTTTCCCTTTTACAATGGTTTCACATAATAGGGAAAAACAGCACTGTATAAAGCTGTAGAATAAAGCTAAACAATGTACGACACACAAGAATGGCAGAAGACTAGAACAAAAGGGCACAGTTATAAAGATAAGCAAACTATGGGCAAATGTATAGACATATTACACATATTGTATGCCTACTGACAAATCAAGATCATTTTCATCAGAGAGAATTCCTCAGCTAACATCTGCCTTACATGCAGTTCCCATAATTGTATCCTGTCTTACAATAGAACTATATGATCACACACAAAACATGTACTTCCAGGTGGAATCTTGAAACTTGTCCCACACTAGCCCCAGGGGGGTAAGGTTTATCTAATATCAATACCATGCAAACTTAGTGAGTCATTGGCAACAATCATGACATCTGAATAAGAGGAGATTTAAAATGCTATCCTTCAGAACATACCCCGCTGTAAAATTTAGGCCTGTTTTGAAATAAAGTGTTACGGATTATGCTGATACCGTTGCTAGGTAGTGCGGGCCACGTCTGGATAAATTAGATGTTTTCAATCGCTCTCTCTCTCCTTTGTTTCTTGTTTTAGTGATGCGTGTGTTAGTGACAAAAGATTTAATATTTTGAGATAATTGCTTTGACAAAGTCTGTTGTCCTTATCACAGTGATGCTGATATTTGTCCGTTGGCAGAAATATACGGTCAAAGACTCTTTCTGTTATTCATATGTTTGTATTGATCTTGCCTGACATACTGTCACAGATGATAAAATTAGATTAGTATCCTAAACTACTACTTACATGGATGCACTGATGTCTTACCTACAGTGGGGATATGGCTGCTTGCAATATGGGCCAAATAAATTGAGCTTGTGGCAAAGGCCCAGTCACCTCCACTAGGATGCTACTGTGCTATACACTGGAACAGCTGTCATGTGAACATTATAGCATTCTCATGACATCATTTGAGTTGAGGTTGAGATTAGTTGAGTTAGTTTGAGATTAGCTGAGTTAGGTTGAGATTATTTGAGTTGAGGTTGAGATTAGTTGAGTTGGGATGAGATTGGATGAGTTAGGTTGAGATTAGTTGAATTCAGTTAAGACTAGTTGAGTTAGACTGGGATTAGTTGAGTTGGGTTGAGATTAATTGTGAGTTAGGCTGCGTTCCCACAGAGCTGAGTCAGTGGTCTTCAGATCATCTCCCCTGCATTGCATGGCGTTCCGTTAAATAAATGGAGCAGGTGTGTATGAGAAGTGTGTATAGCGATGGGTTCTGAATTGATGGACACAAAATAAATATACGAGTGTATGATGGCAGTTTATGACTGCGTTGATTACGGCACTTTACCAGCGCAGGGATCGTTAATGCGATAGCGGAGCCCCGTAGAGGTGCGTTATGCGTAGGCCGTGGTTCGGCTCACTCTGCTTCCTGTGTGCTTTCGCCTGATACCGTCTCCTATGATGCCGCACTGTAGGCCGGCAGCAGGATGCGCTCGGCCTACACAGATCTGCCTTTGAAGTGCGCCGCAGATAATCCGAGCGGCTTTTAAAAACAACAGCAGAGCGGAGACGGCGAAGGCTGCAGAAACACGTTCCCCGTTTCGGCACGGGTCTCTGCCAGGGCTTTGCTGGAAACGGCCTGCCCCTGCTCAAGTATTTGACTCACAAAAAAAAAAAAAACTGTTTCGGAAAAACATTGTTGTGCCTAACCAGTAGCCTCCAAAGAAAAGAATGTCATCAGAACCGGGGGGGTGGGAGTGCAATCATGAAAGTGAGAGCAGGGGAAGTTGAGGATCTGAAACATTTTCCATTTCTGTTGAGATGACTCCCATAAAGGAACCCCATTGACACGAAAAAAAGTTTGTGTTTTCCCTTTCCTTTTTCACACGTACTATTCACTTTCGCCAGCTGTGAAACGCGTTAAAACTGTTTCACAGTGGAGAAATTAGATTAGGGATTTTCAAAATCAAATACAAACACTTCCCTGGCCTGGTTTAGTAATAAATCACAAGATCTCTTTTAAGGTTAGTTTCAATGATTTTCCTGCAAGCGTCTTTACATTGGCCTACATAATTTGTAGCTAGTTAGAGAAGAAAAAAAAGATGTAATGCTTCTGACCTCTGCTTGGGAAGTGCAATCAATAGAGCAGTGTTTAAAATGCGCGGTCATCAAAATGGATAGTCAGCAAAAAAGCACTCAAATTGAGTGAATTAAAAGAACAGAATGAAGTCTTTGAAAAACTGAGCAATTACCACACTGCAGATCAATGGGAAAACAAACCACATATTATTCAATTGGATCCGTTCTCCCTATAATGCCTGTCTGTTGTCTCTCCCACCGAACTTGATTTAAAGCCTGGATTTACATTATATATCTGAGCTCTAATGCCAACTGTCGACGTGAGAATAGGCACGCTCAAGGAGTCGACCAATATAATACGAGGAACAGACGATCCTGATTTTCCTCATATACTGTATAAAATAAATTACAGCCGGCATCCACAGCTGCCCCCCCCCCCCCCCCCCCCCCCTCCTCCATTTGTGTTCAGATCCTCTCTCGCCTGCCTCCCCTTGCTTTACTCACCATAGAAATCTTCAGAACGTAGTCACAACTCTCAGGACTAACTTCAGCTAAGTTCCCGTTTAGCTGCAGCAGAAGGCACAGTAAATTTGACGCCGGCGAGGGCGTATGGTCTGTATTCCTCCACCTTGCAGCTGCTGGGCAGCGCTTGTGAGCTCCCCTTTAAAATGACCCTGATAGATCATTAACTCCTATGTGTGGTGGCAGACGTGGGTGCGTTGGGAAGCTCCATTTTGTTTTCAGGGAGCGAAGGAGGCGCGGGCTGAGAAACACACCGTTTGTGCTACAGCCTCGCACGGACAAAGGAGTTGTGCAGCTTTCAAATGGCTTTAAACAACGCGCACAATGATCTCTCCCTCTCTCTATCTCCTTTCTGTCTCTCTCCCTCTCTCCAACCATCTCCTCTCTCTCTCCCGCTCTCTCTCTCGCTCCCTCTCCCCCTCTCCCCCTCATCTCTCTAGACGTGATTAGTGCTGCGGATTATGCAAATGAGTAAAATTACACTGTCCTCAACCCCAGCACACATAAAACATACACTAATGTTTTTATGAGGCTGTCTTTAAAAAAATCACAAATGGACAAATTAAATATTCACATTTTTTCCCTTGATATGCATATCAGGTTGTGTGTTTTTTTTTTTTTGCTCATTCTGGGATGATAACATCTGTATTATTTTCATAGCTACTGAGGGGCATTACAGTGTTTCCCAACAGCTAAGACACATTTTCCCAAAACTATAAACACAAAACCTCTCACTGCTCTGGCTGAGCCTCAGACTTCTAAGACAAAACGAAACGCTCTACTCAAAAACATGCTGTCTTTCATCTAAATTAAACTTTTCCTTCAGATAACACACAAAAGTAATCAAATACATAGACACTACTGAATATCCATTACACAATGGTGAGATAAATTAATACACTATTATAAAAGCTGTTAATGAATCAATAACCACATGCTTTTTTATAACCTCTATACATTTTGCAACAACATGCAACAACTATAATCTACATAAATGATGTGAATGTGCAAGCATTAGAGTAAAATAGTACACAATATTTTACAAAATGTTTACTTGTATTTTCCAGCAGACAGGAAAAGTTGGGGAAACAAGTAAAAATAAAATTCAAGCAAAAATAATTCCAAACTATTCAACTAAAATAAGGGATATGAAACACAAAAACAATGTAATTGTTATTGAAGAAAGAAAAGGTCATTTACACAGTCTCAGCATCCTGTCTCTGGGTGGGGTCAAGCCAGAGGTGTTCACCTATCACAGGCAATGTTTTCCCTGGCCAGGCAGCGGGGGAAATACCCCCTGGTGTGCCTAATCCAACCCTGTCAAGACTCCAAAGCTATGTCCCCACAAGCCTCCCCCATAGCCTGGAGAGTTTTCCCACTCATAGGGATTTTGGTCATACACCTTCCACCACCATGCTAATAAAAAACTCCTCTATGGGGTTAAGGAATGGGGAGTACGGTGGAAGAAAGATCTTGGGTTGTCAGTGAACCAGTCGCATACGAGAACAGCGTGGTGAAAACTGACATTGTCCCAAATGATGATGTAGCAGCCAGTGAAGTTCTGGCCACCCTGGCTCAATCTGCTCCTGTTGGAACAGAGAATTTCGAAGACCATCAAGGAATGTTTTTTTATATGGACCCAGGGTGTCATGGCGGTGGAGGACCCCATGATGGCTCATGGATGCACAAAGAGTGATGTCGCCTGCACGCAGGCCAGGGACATTCACATATTCTATATTGAATGGCAGTGCGTTCTAGATGAAAACATGAGGTTACCCGTGCTTTATGAAGAGACGTGTGTGTAGGGTTTTGCCAAAAATATTTAACAAATCTGCAAATCGGTGAAAACAGGTGAATAGTGTTTATAGTTTTGGGGAATTAGTCTCTCTTTTGGCAGCTGATGTAATGGTTTGGGATGTTTTGCTCACAGAACCAGGAAATGTGTCTTTTGGGAAAAACTGTAAGATGCCATTAACATTCCTGAATTAAAATATCCCCAGAAATGTATATTCACAAATGATCAGAAATATCATTTCATTAATTTTCAAAAAATGACCAGACCAAGGAATTAATCACAGTCTGTTGTGTTTTTGTAGCATACTATTATTATGTGGCAGAATGGTTTCCAATATGATATACCTTGTGTGATTTCCCCAGGGTCTACCATTGTAACCCATCACAACACACTGCCCTAAAGCCCATCACTGCACACTGCCCTAAAGCCCATCACTACACACTGCCCTAAAGCCCATCACTGCACACTGCCCTAAAGCCCATCACTGCACACTGCCCTAAAGCCCATCACTACACACTGCCCTAAAGCCCATCACTGCACACTGCCCTAAAGCCCATCACTACACACTGCCCTAAAGCCCATCATTACACACTGCCCTAAAGCCCATCACTGCACACTGCCCTAAAGCCCATCACTGCACACTGCCCTAAAGCCCATCACTACACACTGCCCTAAAGCCCATCACTACACACTGCCCTAAAGCCCATCACTACACACTGCCCTAAAGCCCATCACTGCACACTGCCCTAAAGCCCATCACTGCACACTGCCCTAAAGCCCATCACTACACACTGCCCTAAAGCCCATCACTGCACACTGCCCTAAAGCCCATCACTACACACTGCCCTAAAGCCCATCATTACACACTGCCCTAAAGCCCATCACTGCACACTGCCCTAAAGCCCATCACTGCACACTGCCCTAAAGCCCATCACTACACACTGCCCTAAAGCCCATCACTACACACTGCCCTAAAGCCCATCACTGCACACTGCCCTAAAGCCCATCACTACACACTGCCCTAAAGCCCATCACTGCACACTGCCCTAAAGCCCATCACTGCACACTGCCCTAAAGCCCATCACTGCACACTGTCCTAAAGCCCATCACTACACACTGCCCTAAAGCCCATCACTGCACACTGCCCTAAAGCCCATCACTGCACACTGCCCTAAAGCCCATCACTACACACTGCCCTAAAGCCCATCATTACACACTGCCCTAAAGCCCATCACTACACACTGCCCTAAAGCCCATCACTGCACACTGCCCTAAAGCCCATCACTACACACTGCCCTAAAGCCCATCACTGCACACTGCCCTAAAGCCCATCACTGCACACTGCCCTAAAGCCCATCACTGCACACTGCCCTAAAGCCCATCACTGCACACTGCCCTAAAGCCCATCACTACACACTGCCCTAAAGCCCATCACTGCACACTGCCCTAAAGCCCATCACTGCACACTGCCCTAAAGCCCATCAATACACACTGCCCTAAAGCCCATCACTGCACACTGCCCTAAAGCCCATCACTACACACTGCCCTAAAGCCCATCACTGCACACTGCCCTAAAGCCCATCACTGCACACTGCCCTAAAGCCCATCACTGCACACTGCCCTAAAGCCCATCACTACACACTGCCCTAAAGCCCATCATTACACACTGCCCTAAAGCCCATCACTGCACACTGCCCTAAAGCCCATCACTACACACTGCCCTAAAGCCCATCACTACACACTGCCCTAAAGCCCATCACTGCACACTGCCCTAAAGCCCATCACTACACACTGCCCTAAAGCCCATCACTGCACACTGCCCTAAAGCCCATCACTGCACACTGCCCTAAAGCCCATCACTACACACTGCCCTAAAGCCCATCACTGCACACTGCCCTAAAGCCCATCACTGCACACTGCCCTAAAGCCCATCACTACACACTGCCCTAAAGCCCATCACCGCACACTGCCCTAAAGCCCATCACTGCACACTGCCCTAAAGCCCATCACTACACACTGCCCTAAAGCCCATCACTACACACTGCCCTAAAGCCCATCACTGCACACTGCCCTAAATCCCATCACTACACACTGCCCTAAAGCCCATCACTGCACACTGCCCTAAAGCCCATCACTGCACACTGCCCTAAACCCCATCACTACACACTGCCCTAAAGCCCATCACTGCACACTGCCCTAAAGCCCATCACTGCACACTGCCCAAACGCCCATCACTACACACTGCCCTAAAGCCCATCACGACACACTGCCCTAAAGCCCATCACTACACACTGCCCTAAAGCCCATCACTGCACACTGCCCTAAAGCCCATCACTACACACTGCCCTAAAGCCCATCACCGCACACTGCCCTAAAGCCCATCACTGCACACTGCCCTAAAGCCCATCACTGCACACTGCCCTAAAGCCCATCACTACACACTGCCCTAAAGCCCATCACCGCACACTGCCCTAAAGCCCATCACTGCACACTGCCCTAAAGCCCATCACTGCACACTGCCCTAAAGCCCATCACTGCACACTGCCCTAAAGCCCATCACTACACACTGCCCTAAAGCCCATCACTGCACACTGCCCTAAAGCCCATCACTGCACACTGCCCTAAACCCCATCACTACACACTGCCCTAAAGCCCATCACCGCACACTGCCCTAAAGCCCATCACTGCACACTGCCCTAAAGCCCATCACTGCACACTGCCCTAAAGCCCATCACTACACACTGCCCTAAAGCCCATCACCGCACACTGCCCTAAAGCCCATCACTGCACACTGCCCTAAAGCCCATCACCGCACACTGCCCTAAAGCCCATCACTGCACACTGCCCTAAAGCCCATCACTGCACACTGCCCTAAAGCCCATCACTACACACTGCCCTAAAGCCCATCACCGCACACTGCCCTAAAGCCCATCACTGCACACTGCCCTAAAGCCCATCACTGCACACTGCCCTAAAGCCCATCACTGCACACTGCCCTAAAGCCCATCACTACACACTGCCCTAAAGCCCATCACTGCACACTGCCCTAAAGCCCATCACTGCACACTGCCCTAAACCCCATCACTACACACTGCCCTAAAGCCCATCACCGCACACTGCCCTAAAGCCCATCACTACACACTGCCCTAAAGCCCATCATTACACACTGCCCTAAAGCCCATCACTGCACACTGCCCTAAAGCCCATCACTACACACTGCCCTAAAGCCCATCACTGCACACTGCCCTAAAGCCCATCACTACACACTGCCCTAAAGCCCATCACTGCACACTGCCCAAACGCCCATCACTACACACTGCCCTAAAGCCCATCACTACACACTGCCCTAAAGCCCATCACTGCACACTGCCCTAAAGCCCATCACTACACACTGCCCTAAAGCCCATCACTGCACACTGCCCAAACGCCCATCACTACACACTGCCCTAAAGCCCATCACTGCACACTGCCCTAAAGCCCATCACTACACACTGCCCTAAAGCCCATCACTGCACACTGCCCTAAAGCCCATCACTGCACACTGCCCTAAACCCCATCACTACACACTGCCCTAAAGCCCATCACTGCACACTGCCCTAAAGCCCATCACTACACACTGCCCTAAAGCCCATCACTGCACACTGCCCAAACGCCCATCACTACACACTGCCCTAAAGCCCATCACGACACACTGCCCTAAAGCCCATCACTGCACACGGTCCTAAAGCCCATCACTATACACTGCCCTAAAGCCCATCACTGCTCACTGCCCTGAAGCCCATCACGACACACTGCCCTAAAGCCCATCACTGCACACGGTCCTAAAGCCCATCACTATACACTGCCCTAAAGCCCATCACTGCTCACTGCCCTGAAGCCCATCACTACACACTGCCCTAAAGCCCATCACTGCACACTGCCCTAAAGCCCATCACTGCACACTGTCCTAAAGCCCATCACTGCACACGGTCCTAAAGCCCATCACTATACACTGCCCTAAAGCCCATCACTACACACTGCCCCAAAGCCCATTACTGCACACTGTCCTAAAGCCCATCACTACACACTGCCCTAGAGCCCATCACTGCACACTGTCCTAAAGCCCATCACTACACACTGCCCTAAAGCCCATCACTACACACTGCCCTAAAGCCCATCACTACACACTGCCCTGAAGCCCATCACTGCACACTGCCCTGAAGCACTGCACACTGCCCTAAAGCTCATCACTACACACTGCCCTAAAACCCATCACTGCACACTGCCCTGAAGCACTGCATACTGCCCTAAAGCCCATCACTACACACTGCCCTAAAGCCCATCACTGCACACTGCCCTGAAGCACTGCACACTGCCCTAAAGCTCATCACTACACACTGCCCTAAAACCCATCACTGCACACTGCCCTGAAGCACTGCACACTGCCCTAAAGCCCATCACTACACACTGCTCTAAAGCCCATCACTGCACACTGCCCTAAAGCCCATCACTACACACTGCCCTAAAGCCCATCACTACACACTGCCCTAAAGCCCATCACTGCACACTGCCCTAAAGCCCATCACTACACACTGCCCTAAAGCCCATCACTGCACACTGCCCTAAAGCCCATCACTACACACTGCCCTAAAGCCCATCACTGCTCACTGCCCTGAAGCACTGCGCACTGCACATTTTCATGAATTATTGCACCTGCCCATTTTATTGCACATGATTCCATTATCTCTTGTACTTGAAACGTACAGGCTGTTTTGCATAATTTTGTGTAGGAGACAAGCGGAGACGAGTGGAGGAAAGGAGGTGAGGAGTGAAGAATATTGGGACACACCCTATTTTAGCCTGTTGAGTTTAAACCGGAGGACCCTATAGTGTGCCACCCTGATGGCATAAGTTAGTATTCATTGCAGAGCATGTGGGAGGGGTCAGAGGAGACGTTACCAAGCAACGATTTACTGCGGTGCAAATGTGGAGCTTATTGTGGCAGTTTTCAGGTATTCCCACAGCTGTGATCGTCAGTACTAACTGCCTGGGAAAGCACACACTAATTAGCCGGACTAAGGGAAAACCCCATAGGGATTCATAGGGCGGACAGTGTTCAATGTTCACCAGACACTTTGATGAGCATTGCTCAGCCTCATCAGCTGTCATTCAGACATTACATTACGGCCATTTAGCAGACGCTCTTCTCCAGAAAAAAAAATATATATATTGCATCTTCACACACGATCCATTTATGCAGCAGTCGGATATGCACTGAAGCAATTCAGTCTAAGCGCCTTGCTCACGGGTAGGACTGCAGTGCCCTATTTCAGAATCAAACCTGGTTCATCTCTACCCTGTCCAAGGAAGCCATGTCACTCACCAGCTTTGTAGCCAGTAGAGGCCTCGCTGAGATGGACATCTTCCTGCAGTCCATAATGCTGAAAAACACCTGTGCAATGGCATGGCTGGATCAGGTATGGAAACCATATTGTGCATGTCAGCTGGGTGTAGAATAACCATCGCGGGACATCAAGGCTTTGCCTGGGAACTAAGACATTCCGATGCAGGTTTCAGCGTGAGAATCTTCTGTATTGTTATTGGACGAGTGGAACAGTTTAGAGGTGGCAGCGTGACGGTACGAACAGTAATTTATTGCGTATAAATATCAGAGCTATTATTTATTGATGGCCACTTGACTGTTTGGGGAGAGAGAGGGTTCAGGATTAGCAGCTTGGGGCAGGTTAGACATGTCTCGCACGGCTCTCGTCCATGTCAGACAGTAGAGGAAATTCTGCGGGTGCTGGGCTATAAAGTGTTAAATTATGAATGTCCGTCACCTTGAAAGAGGAGGAGAAGGAGGAGGAGGAAATGGATTCATTAGCATAATTCATTATGCATTAGGGGCTCAGGTAGTCCAGGTAGAATGCAGAGATTTATCCATCCTTCCACGGAGATCTTTTAAAACATGTTTGCCTTTATTACAACTGCCATGGTTAGTTTAAATGCAACCAATGGCTGGTAATTTTTAGATGTATAGAGTTAAAGTGATACTGAAATCACTTTTCTAAGCCATTTTTACAGCTTCAATTTGAACTTGGAGCCGTGGGTAGGTGTGGTTATATGACGATGATGCCACAAGGTCATATTATGAATATTCATACGGTCAATGAGTGAAAGGGTTTGTCATGGTGAACTGACTCAGCCGCCTTCCTACTCTCTGCCATGGAGCTCTCTGCTCACTTTACTAGCCGAGACTCCACATATTGTTATGCTAAGGATTTCGGCAACCCACTAGGATTTTCGTCACAAGCGCATGGTAAGCCGACACAGGAACTCAGACAACACCCACTTCGATGCAATATGAGATTTTCAGATAAAAACTGTTGTGTATGATCATAGTCTAACCCAAAACATCGGTTTTCAACGCGAAAAGTCGGTTTTTGACTGCAGTATCACTTTAAAAACTCAGTGGTAAGTTTTATTCACAGGCCTTGGGTCTGCCCTTCTCTACGATGCTCGGGGTTGCTGTTGTAGTTTAAGGCAGATAGAATGATGCACGTAACAGACGTGTCTGATAGATGAGTAATGGACCAAGGCCAGTAAGCACTTTTACATTACAGCCATTTTTTTTAAACGCTCTTATCCAGAGGGAGCTTTTGCATTTTTACATAGCATCATTTTATACAGCTGGATATATACTGAAGCAATTCAGGTTAAGTACCTTGCTCAAGAGTACAATGGCAGTGTACTACCTGGGAATCAAACCTGCAACCTTTAGGTTACAGGCCCAGTTCCGTATCCATTACATGCTACACTTGGATTGACCAGCAAGCACATATTTACAGCTTTACACTGTAAAGGCTGAATGGTCATGAGGGGATACCATAGAGAGAGATGAGCAGTAACGATAGCAAGATGAGGAAACCATGAACAGCAATGGCTTCTGGGAAAATACGTGTGCACCATTCCTACATAAACAGGATTTCCTGATCTCAGATATACGAGCAGGAACAAATACATTTTGGAAGAGCTGAATGAACCTGTTTGAGGTACATATAGAACACTGTGCAATGGGGAGACTCAGAAATGCAAAAAAACCTCATTTCTTTAACGCGAGGGCAGGAATGGATCAGGTGCAGAGACGAAAAAGCCCGGCTTCCTATTGGGGAAAGGAAGTCTCCCAGGGTCCAGCGCTGACGGCTGCATTAGCCTCAGGCGCCGTGTGAGACTGCCTTACATAAACAAACACAAATATAACGTAAAGCGTTTTAATCACGCCCTGAGGATCACCCCAGCGAAAGCCAGAATATCCTGCTTATACAGCCCCAGTTGAATACTCTGGGTCCCATTGCGGTGGCATTTGGATGGAAATGAGCTGCAGTAGGGATAGGCACTGTTGCCTCCGTATCACATTTTACAAAACGCATTTAATTTTCTCAGCAGACACCCTCACACAGTTCAAGAACAAGACAATTCATGAATTTATGCGGCTGGATATTTACTGATACTCACTTTGACTGAGGATGCATCGGCAGTGCATTAACCAGCAGTTTAATCTGCAAAAGTCCAAGAAATATTACTAAATCATCATTTTCACATTTTCTGCAGATGTACTCATCCAGAGTGACTTACATAGATTGTAAGTTTTTTTTAAAAAGCTGGATATTTGCTGAAGCGGTTCAGGCTGAGTAACTTACAGGGTAGCCTACAGGAGCACCTCCCCAGCTGGGAATCGTACCCACAACCTTTTGAGTTATAAGCCCCGTTCCTGAACAATTATACTACACTGCCGCCCATCATGTGGTGCATACGTTCAGAACTATATGTCAACGAGATGTTGACATTGCCCTTTTATATCCTTGGGTAGTATGTACTTGAATGGGACGTACAATTCCACTAAATATTTGTGTCTTGGGTGTTTACTTACTATATATATATATATATATATATATATATATATATATATATATATATAGTGTAGCAAAGCAAGCAGTCATCACAAATACAAAGTACTTTATATCTACTGAGACAGAATGATTCACTATTTCCAAATCTTTCTGTATCAGGAGACATACAGTATATTGCATTGTATTTGTATTGGTCATACTTGACTTCCAAATTTCCATAGCAGTTGGTTTCGCAAGCAAGGAATGACTACCAACATTCCTAGTCATTCCTTGCTTTCTGCATAATAATTCTTATCTGAATTGTCTGAAGTAAGAAACTTGTTATAACTGTTTATAAAAAGCTTGTCCTACAGGTCAGAGCTTTTGGTTGTTGTTGTTGTTGTTGTTGTTGTCCCAAAAGGAGATGGCGAGTATTAGTGGACTGGGGGTAGCAGAATATATTCAAGCACAGATGGGTATTGCTGTTAATATGTAACATTCTGTTGCTTGGATACTACTCACCTACAATCTTGCTGTCAGCTGCTGCTAAGTTTGGGTTTGTTTTGAATATAGAGCTCCAAGTGCCTTGCTGAATGAGCTACTTACCATGCAAAGATTCTATTAAACACTGTTAACAGATCCCCCCCCTTTAAAAATTCCTTTGTGTGTAAATAATTTATGAAGTTAGCCTCGCCATATATCGTTTAAGCAGGCCAGATGTCAAGCCTTGACCATCTTGACCTGTTTGTTATCCTACTTAGCAAACTGCTTCTATAGTGTAGTCACCATTGTGGCAGTATCTACATTACCTTGGTAGCTGAATGTTTTAGGAGCAAGCTACCCTGTTTTATGCCTGGCTAAGCTGATTTATTTTCCTCTGGTCATGACAGGGTGTAGCTAGCTTGTTAGCTAAATAAAGTAATACATTTATCATCAGACATAGTTCAGTCAACTGCACAATAAATATACCCTTAAACACAAGGGGTGACATGAAATGCATTCTTATGCACTTGTTAGATGAGTTGCTTATTAATTAAATGTTTCTTGTTGCTTGAAAATACATTTGGGTATACCGCATAAACGTTGCAATAATCTGGCTTGGTCATGTTACAAGCACAGAAAGAAATGTTAGTTGTCAAACAAGGTTATATGTCAAAATATAATATGCCAGGACATTTTTTTTTGAAATTCTGTGTAAACATCTTGATATTATTCCAGCAACGAAGGATTTGCATCACGCAGACGTACAAAGAAATAGCTTTTCTCTTTGGAAAACAGGAGCTAATTTAAATAATTTTAAGCGACTATTCAGCAGGAAAAAATAAAAGGCTGTCGAACAAGCTCCTTGTAGATGGAATGAAGCGGCCATCGTTGGCATCGCAGGGCGTGTGAGACAGACAGACAGACAGACAGATGGGTCAGGAAATTGGCCACATATGGCACATCCAGTGGCAGAAAAGAGGTGGCTTTAAATGCTAGCGGCGCCAGGATGGGCGTGTATCTGTAGGCGTGATGGGAACCAGGAGGTAGCCGGTGTGTAAAGGCTTCCATCACATGCCATATTTCACATTTACATTTTAGGCATTTAAAAGACACTCTGATCCAGAGAGACTATTCATCACAGCTTACATTCTTTTTATATACAATCCATTTATACAGCCGAGATTTTACTGACGTGATTCCGGTTAAGTACCTTGCTCAAGTATATACCGGCGATGGCCCACGTGGTAATCAAGCCTGCGACCTTGCAATTGCAACCCTGGTTCCCTCGCCATTATGCCACACTGCCACCCAACATAGAAGCTAATTGCTTCCTCTGCCGTGCTATATCTTGGGAGGGTCAGCCATGTTAATATGCGTACTTGTGTACTGCGATTTCTGCTCAATGCGTAAATTGAGTCTTCGCAATCGTTAGTATTCTGCGGCAGTACTCCAGTCTTGTCTGCAATTCTGGCAACGTCTCGCTAGTCAGTCTAATGCAAGTTAGGAAATGGTTCTTGAGAGAAACTATTTTGTATAATATTTTACAGTGGTGGCCATGCTGAAAATGAATCTGCACTCTGCTGGCTCTTTTCATAGAAAATGCAGTAAAAGCTATTTTCTTTTACTTTTTGTAATTAATAAAAATAATGTGCTGTTCCTGAAATAAAATAATCAAAAATGCACAACCGAACTCATTAATATATTTTGAGAGTCCCATTTAGTTGGCAACCCACTATACAGTTATAGTCGTCCGCAAAGTTGTCTGCTTGTTGATAAAAACATGTAGCAGAAGTAGGAAATCATCAGTCATTACAAGTCATTTGGACAAACATAAAGGGCACTATCGATTTCAGAGAGTACTGAGATGCATTGTACTTGGCACTGAGGTTAAAATAATAATGTTGTATGTGTGTGTTATGAATGCTTTTCAGCATGTGCATTCTTGGCTAATAACTAGCAAGTTGACTGACATATGTGAATAATTAATTTAAATTCAGAAAGATTTGCATTGCACCTGCTTTGTGTCATCATGCAAATCAGTAATAGTCAGTCTGAGCACACCAGCTAGCTACAGCCTGGTCTCACTCCCAAGTCGTCACATAGCGACGCTTGGGCAGCTCCTACGGCGTCATCCTTTAGACGCAGAAGGAGGCCTTTTGCGTCATTATTTGACGCACTTGTCTCGAATTTACGAATCCTACTATGGCGAAGGCTTTGCTCATGATAACCGACTGCGAGCATGCCCGCTCAGTCTTCGCCGTGTGCGCGGAGATCTTTCTGAGTTTGTGATTCCCGTACCCCACCCCCAACCCCTAAACATAACCTCACAGGAGTTCATGTAACTCGGGCTCATGCCCGAACTGTTAAGACAGTGGGCGAGCCCGACCACAAGAGTTCACGTAACTCTCTACCAGATGAAGAAAAAAAAAAAAGAAAAAAGCATAATATTGAAGTGCCACAACCAAAGACAAATTATGTGGCCACAACCGTCAATATACGACGCAAAAGGCTGCGTCAATATACGACGCAAAAGGCTACCTTTGGCGTCACATAGCGACGCTTGGGCAGAAGCGTCGCTATGTGACGAGTCCGCGTGAGACCACGTTGCTAGCTATATGTTTATCCAGGAGGGTCAAAATTGTGTTACGTAGAAACAATATCTTATTATATGTAGCGACATTCATACACACATAAAATGCTCACCTGCAGTCACATAAATGCAATACAAATGAGTCTCCTGCATAATTAATATTATAATATGAACCTTATGAAAGGGCTTTAAATTCCTCTTTGACGCTTTGAATGTATTTACCTTCGGTTTTGAATGTATTTTTTTAACGTATTTGTCACACTGTGTGAAATTTAAGAGGTATGTGTTTGTGTCTTTTTTCCCCCAGTCTCCAAAATTGCACAGCTACCCGGACATGGAGGCGGCCCCCCTCCGGAGCAAAGTCAAACCCGAGCCCCCCTCTGAGGCTCTGCTGTCTTCGGTTCAGTTCCACACGCAGACCGAGCCCGTGGACCTCTCCATAAACAAAGCCCGTACCTCGCCCCCCTTCTCCTCCCAGTCCTCGCCGGTGGCGTCCGCCCACTCCCCGTCCTCCTCTTCCTCCCCCTCGTCCTCCTCCTCCCCCTCTCCCTCGGTCATCACCTCCGCCCCCTCGGCGGGGGGGCCCACGGCGTTGACGCCGAGGCCCCTGGTGTGCCCCCCCGCGGGCGTCAGGGGCCAGCAGTTTTTACACATCATCCATCCCGTCCCGCCTCCGTCCAGCGCTGTCAACCTCCAGACCGGCAAGCTCCCCGGCCACGTGCACCGGATTCCCGTGGTGGTGCAGTCCTTGCCCCTAATGTACACCTCCGTGCGGTCCTCTGGGAACATCAACTCCGCCATCATGCTACCTCTGCTGGAGGAGGGCAGGAGTCAGGACAAAGGTACGCCTCTCTTCTCCCGTCGGCAGGGAATTATACGCACGTAGCTCTCGTACTTCACCAGGGCATCTAGGCTATACGTTAGGAGCTCAAGGGTTGTTCACCTTCACTTAGGGTCAACCGTGAAAAGAATAATAAAGCCAAAAGCCAAGGCCATCCACTGAAATGATTCCTGAGCAGAATGTGTGGAAGGCAGCCGTGCTGTTCCTGTTTAAGGCAGAGAAAAGATGTGTGTGAGATGAAAAGGTTTGTAAGCGCGGAATTCCGCCTGGGGTCTTGGGAAATGGAGTCCATTTGGACCGCACTGTTATTTTTAATCAGAACCACTCATCCCGCGCTGCGCGCTAGTCTTTAATTCCTCTCCCGGACCTCACTGGCTTGTCTCGTGAGCCGATGTTTTGGAACTGATTTCCTGGAGGGTGTGGTTTCCCCGCCGCGCCTTGAAAACCACTGTAAAATGATGCTGGGTGTTGCTGTCAAACCTTTTCTTGAGCCCTAAACTGGGGCACAAGTGAAATGTTGTGGGTGTGTGTGTGTGTGTGTGTGTGTGTGTGCACGTGTGTGCATGTTTATGTTTGTGTGTGCGTTCGTGTGTGTGAGCATGTGTGTGTGTGTGCGTGCATGTGTGTTTGTGTGTGTCTGTATGTGTGCGTGTGTGCGTGTGTATGCATGTGTGTGTGTGTGTGTGTGTGTGTGTGTGTGTGTGTGTGTGTGTGTTGTGAATTTGTTGTTTATCTGGGATTCCTGCCTCTCCCAGCCTTGTGGGCTGGAATCCTATGAGACGGGCGTTTGGAGGCACGTCGTCTACTGCGGAAAGGGAGAGAGGGAGAGAGAGAGAGAGAGAGATAGAGGGAGAGACATAGAGAGTGAGAGAGAGAGAGAGAGAGAGAGAGAGAGAGGAAATGAAAAAAGAAAAACAAGGTTTCTTGTAATAGGGTGGAGCCAATGTTGCACTCCACACACTTAATGTAGGTACACAGAAACACACACTCCGCCCAGGCATCCTGAGGACAAGGCGGGGGAAACGGGGTCAGTTTTTGGGAGTGGCTGGAGGTACGGGTGCAGATGACGTGCATACGGGATGCAGGGACCGTACGAGCGTCTCACTGTAGAGCGGCCTCTGCCTTTACCGACTCAATCTGACTGTTTTTCTTACGTCTCTTTTTTACGCTGAAGTGTAAAGGCGCCCATTGCGTCCTCATTATTCTTTAATGGAAATAGTTGTTTGTTCATGTACTGAAATTGGATGAGGCTCAGAGTAGCTGTTACTGGGGCCTTTATTTGCATCTTCCTGCTTTCATTTTTGCCAGACTATGTCACTATGAGGCAAGGGTTCATAAACAAGGCTCAGTCCACCCCTTTCTACTGTCCCTGTATAACGCACACACACACACACGCACATGCACACACACACACACACACACACACACACACACACACACACTGCCCATCCTGTTCCAGAAGGCTTGCGCCCTTCTCTCCAGCTCTGGCTCCCGCGAGGTTTCCATGGAAACAAGCTCAGACTCGAAACAACAGGAAAACAGAATCATTAGGTTTAGACATGTCATTTTTATACCCATTTCTCATTATTCTCTCTTGAAAATGCGCAACATGTTTTCATGTCGATAAGATTAACATTTAATAAATTCCTATTGTGTGGTTTTACAAACTGCAATAAGGAGACTGGTTTTCAGTTTGAACCAGCTTGACTCCCTGAAAAATGGGTGGTCTTTTAGTGTAGGTATAGTGAGGACAGCATAAACACTATCATCAACACATACTTAGAAAGTGCATTTTGACTGAAAGATACCGCAGCTGTCAAATCTCAAAAAATCCAGGAAATGGCAGCATTGACACTTTCTTTGCACAGGAAAATTAGATTGTCAAACAGAGAACACTTAAGATTCTCCTGGTGAGACAGTGGTTTTTATTAATCCAAACTCAGCTGGTCAACTGAGGACAAATGCTCTTCCGACATTATGGCTCTTATAACCAGTAAAATAAAACATATTATTTGCATTGTTCATTCTGTAAAAGTAAGTCATATTTTATGTATTTATGTTTTTGTATTTGTGGTAAATCACTTGATAGAAGTGTCAATTCTTATTGACATTTGGACAATCTTAGTTTTTTGCCATTTTTAGGGATATAATCAGTTTGAGGTTGAGCCTGTACAACTCTCCTGTATGTTTTATTGTCAATAGAAAACCCACTAAATCCACATCCGCTACAATATTACCAAGTGGTTTGGACATTTTAATCATATTTATAAAAGAAGTGTGCTGTTTTTTGGGTCTTACACTTGATATTCTGTCTAGATCATTCTGTCAAAAAGCTTGTTGCCCAGTATTATGGAGGTCTACACACATTATGGTTTCAGCTCTTATTAATCTGTCTTTCTTCATTTTAACTTACATAATTTCTTTGATGCATTCATTAAAAACATTTTGACCACTGCCTAGTTATAAACAATCCTCAAAGGTTGTGCCACGTACTGCACCCTTGAGGAGCAACCTTGCAACTGTGGTTACCAACTCATCAGTTATTTTCATTGGATCACCATCTTATCCAGAGTCTAAGTTGGAAAATTAATTAATAATAGATTTATTAAGTTCAAGAATGTACCACTGTTCTAATTAATTGGTCATTGTGGTGGTACATTGGATGTGCCACATTTTAAATAGTTTATTTTTTTTATGTGAGCGTGAATGAATTTCATTCTTTATGTTAATTATGCTACATCATCTCTTGTGACAGCACAGCATTTTAGCATTTTAAAGTACATAGCTAGCAGTTATATTGTGCACTGGTGTTGCATGTGGAATAAATACTCAGAAGCAGGATAAGTAGAAAGAAATAGGCAGGCAGCTTTATAGAAATGCCGGTTGACTTTGTTTGTCCGACCACAACATTATAGGACAGCATTTGTAATAGTGGACAGGACTATGTCTCTGAAATTGTCTGAAATTGAGTCCACAGGTTTCACATTGCACGTTTTCACAATTTCAAAACTTGTGTGGCGTGACTGCCTCGTCCGAGCCTGCTTTCTACGTCAGCTTCTCTTGCTTGTGGTTTTTTCAAGAGTCGTAAATATGTGCACTCGGTTGTAGTCACAAGTTATGGTGAACATTAGAGGTAGTGGAGGTCACAGTGTGATACAGTTCTGGGATATACTTTATGCTCAGCCTGTTGATGGAAAGCAGCATTTGTCAGGAAACACAAGACTGTGTGCTCTTTAAAGCAACAGTAATAAATAAACAGTAACTTTGTTGGGGTCAGTGAGCTCTCTGAAACACTGGCCTTTTATATTTTAAGGATTGGGCAGTGGGACTTTAAAGATGGGTCACATCAAGGACAAGGTATGATTTTCCAGCATGGAAAGGTAGGCTTACTCTTGTGCAATAGGGTTATGGCTAGGGTTAGGTTAGAGAGTAAGGGAGTGGTGTCAGCAGACAGGAACATGCAAGGAGTGGAAAGTGTGAGGGTGCGGGAGGGAGGATTCTCAGAACAGGTTTGGAAAAGTGACGGGGGGCCTGTGATCACCCCATGTGCGTGCCCGTGTTCCCATGGGCAGCAGAATTGGCAGGACCCCACTCTCCAAGGTGAAAATAACCCTGCAGTGCTCACAACACAGTTGGATCATCAGAGATAATGTGCCAACATTCAGAAAAACGACTGGGGTATCAACTCTGCACCAAAGAAACCGCAGCATTTGTGTTACGAGCCCGGCTCGAAGGGGCCGCAACACAAACTATTTCAAACACAAATTAGCCATAAACTAACAAGCAGCTTACTACTAAAATGTTTCTTCTGGAAACACAAGAAAGACGAGAATATGCTCGCACAAAGCAGAGTTAAAACCGTCTTCCAAATGGGGAATCACGCAGAAGCACAATCAGAAAACGCACACCGCTACAACATGCTAACAGCCACAACAAACTCAAAATGATAAGCGCTACATACTACCTGAAACAAACACCATAATGCTACTTTAAAATGCGGTTCAGCACGGCAGCAAAAAGCTGGCAACGTGCATTAAGCCATACCAGAGGAAATGCGAACAAACCACGAGCTAGAGAACACTGAAGATACATATGCTCTCTGGAAATCCACAACAGGTGTCTGCAATTTCCAATCAAGACTCAGGTGAGCTGAAGGAAACTTGTTAGCGTGCAAAAGATTTAAAGGGCCGCACTCACAAGGCAGCATAGGGACGTAACATTAACGACGTGTAGTTCATGCCATTCCGGCATTAATTACTTATGTACAAAGTACAAGAAAGTTCTGACAATGTGTTGACGTTGGTTTAATTAATTGTTTTATTAATGTCCCCTTACTGAATATCCAATGAGAATATCCCCTTGATCACTGTCAGTATTTGCACTGTAGTCAAAGCTATTGTACTCTCATCCTCCAAAAATAATATTAATATCTAATATTCTAATATATCTAATATTTTGTGTTAAATGGGATTGACAGAGAGTTATCATTAAGGGTATTGTGTCAGTATGAGCAACTGTCTAAAATAGTGAAAGTGAAACTAGAGAAAATCATTAACTAAATGAAGACAAACCACTTTTTTTTTTCTCCCAATTTGGTAGCCAATTGGACCCTACATAATTCAATTCCCCCCGTGTAGCAAGCACTAGAGTCGCCGCTACAACCCCGTCAGCCGGTAGTAGGAAAGAGGGCGCCACGTCTTCTGTAGGCCGTGACTCCTCAAGCTCTCCAAGTCCCACCCCCCACCCCGGGAGCGGCCAACAATTGCCACTCCCTCACGGCGCAGGCCGTGCTCGGATCTGGCGGGACCGGAGATCGAACCCCCCGATCCTCGGGGCGCAACTCGCCAAACTGAAAGCCTGTGCTTTTACCAGCTACACTACCGCGGCAGCACAAACCACCTTTTAAGAAGGAAATAATTGAACCTGCTTTTACAGCAGGTCTTGTGCATGGGAATTTCTGCTTATCTGCAGCCATCGTCCCACTCCCCGCAGATAATGCCGTCTGTGGTGTGCTGTTAGGCCATTGTTTTCTCTAGACTGTGGGTGGGGGGCGTCCTTGATAGGGCTGAGAAGAACTCGACTGCAGGAAATGGCAGGTCTGTAGGATACACCGCCCCCAGGCTATGTGTGGTGTTTGGGGGGGGGGGGTTGGGCTCGGGGTGGTAGTTTGACAGGTCCTGACAATGGGACGGCCTCAGGGGACCAGTGTGGGACTTTGCCTGATGGGAGGGGGTAGCCGGTCTTTTGGCCAAATCCACCCACACAGGCCTAATGGAACATTAGATCAGCCAATGTGGCTATGTGGTAATGTAGCAGTGCTGGCGTAATCCACTTTACAGTACATCTACTGTCTGTCCAATCCCCACCCTTGACTCCACCCCCCCTCCCCGCTTGATACAGTGCATTTTAAAGAGATTTTTCTTTTGGCTGCTGTAAAAATTCATTGCAGTCACCAAGCTATTTATTTTTTTTCATTAAAATGGTAGGAAATTAGAAAAACATTTCCTAAAACTCAGTTCTTCCACGCCTTTGGAACAAATTTTAGAACAAATCTCAATACATCTCATGCAGCCTTCAGTTTATAACAGGACTCGAGCAATCTCCCACTCCACTTTCTGAAGCACACTTCAAAAGATGAATTCTGGCCATCTGGAACACAATTTCAGTATGCTCGGTGTGATCAGCGAAACAGGCTCATTGACAAAATGATGTACTGGAATAAGTTTAAGTTACAAATACTGTTACCTCTTAAATGAGAAATGGTGAAGTATAGTACAGATATGTAATGTATATCTGTCTTGTTTAAAATGTACGGTACGTTTGTTTGTGTAAAATATCCCACGGTGCACCTTTTTATTCCCTGTGTACTTGAAGCAGACTTTCTGTGTTAAATATCCAGTGTGATATTTGCGCAGAGTTTCGTCCTTTAACCTTACGGGGCTAATCTTCCCTCCTCTGTGTCTCTTTTTATTTTTATTTTTATTTTTTTTACGGCAGTGAGAATGGACCCTAACGGCCTGTCGCCGAGACATATCAAGAGTGACAGCGACGATGACGACCTGCCGAATGTGACCTTGGACAGTGTTAACGAGACAGGATCCACCGCCCTCTCCATAGCCAGGGCCGTGCAGGAGTGAGTACCGCTCTTTCCTTTCCCCGCTTTCCTGCGCTTCGACTTTCAGGGACGGGAGAAGGAGCGCACGCCGACGCACTCATTAAACATCGCTCGTCTTTTAAAGCAACAAGTAAACTGAGGGGACTGAGCCGTGAACGAAGATAATTAAGTGGTCGACTGGCCACAACTTTATTTAGAAATCCTTGTTTTATGAAGTGCTTTTTACGTGTTCTTTTTGATTTTTCTTTGATTTTTTTCAAACTAAAGTTAAACATTCATGTATGGAGTGGCCCTATGACACTGGGAGGCAGTGTAGCATAGTGGTTAGAGGTAAACTGGGCATGCAGCTCAAAGGTTGCAGGTTTGGCTCCCAGGTGGGGCACTGCCGTTGAGCGAAACACATAACCTGAATCGCTTCAGTAACAAATCCAGCTGTATAAATGGTCCGTATGTAAAAGAATGTAAGCTGTGTAAGTCTCTCTGGATAAGATGGCAAATGCCTGAAATGTAAATATATGCAGTTGGGTACACTTAAGTCATTTCCTAACCAAAGGAGGTATTCAAGCAGCCAAAAACAGAGGTCATATTACTTATTACTCAACTACCTGCCTACAGTGTGTTAGCAAACAGTTCCATAAATAAGTCATAGATACATTGACAAACGTATTAACTGGTTCATGAAAGTATGAGGCCTTTTCGGACTAAACTGGACCAAGTTTGAGTTCTTCTTTTCTTTCTGTTTCGTTGAGCTTAACTGCCCTGCCTACACCACTGGAATGTAAGTTCCTTACGTACCTCTTGAGACGGTTGTAACAGGGTCAGAAATGTGTTCTGGCAAATTGAGTCTTTTATTAGCAGAACAGATTTGGGCTTTAGCCCCCTGCTGAATGGGTTCCTTGCTAATGGTCCGTCTGCAAACAACAATAGCCACGGTACTGCGTTTCTGCGCAAATCCCATCTGCCTTTAATCAGATGAGACGAGAGTTTTTTTTACCTCAGCGAGCAGGCGTACTGACAGGATCAGAAGCAGGGGCTTCTCCTCTCTTCCTGTAATAAACTTTCCAAAACAGCCCTGGCCGGACAGGCTAATGTCCCCATGAAATGTAGACAAACTGGCAAACTGGGGGAGATTATTTTGGGATCATGCAAAGTCACCATTTTTGCTTCATGTTGTGCCTTTGCAAACAGTCAGATCTTTGTGTGTGTGTGTGTGTGTGTGTGTGTGTGTGTGTGTGTGTGTGTGTGTGTGTGTGTGTGTGTGTGTGTGTGTGTGTGTGTGTGTGTGTGCGCGCGCATGTGTCTGTGCATGCGTTTGTATGTGTGAGTGTGTGTGTGCAGTGTGAATTGTGAATCAGCATCCGGAAGCAGCTTCAGCCTTCATCACAGCACATACAGATTTTTCATTGTGTCTGACTTTCTGAGTGTGTGTATGAGTTTATGACTGTGTGTGAGCGATTCTGAGCGTGTGTTTGAATTTCTGAGAGTGTGTATGAGTTTCTGAGTGTGTGAGAGTTTCTGTGTGTGTGTATTAGTTTCTGAGTCTGTGTGTGTGTGTGTGTGTGAGAGTTTCTGAGTGTGTGTGTGAATTTTTGAGTGTGTGAGAGTTTCTGTGTGTGCGTGTGTGTGTGAGTTTCAGTGTGTGTGTTTCTGAGCTCAAAGCTCTCTGTAAGAGGAGCTGTAAATGGGGAGGGGCGTGTTTTTGGGAGGAGGGGGATTGTATTTTCAGAACAGGTTTGGAAACGTTACGGGGGGTCTGTGATTACCGCACGTATGTTCCCATGGGCATCATAATTGGCAGCACCTCACTCTCCAAGGTGAAAATAACCCTGCAGTGCTCACAAGACCGTTTCAGTTTCATGGTAAATAAAGGGCCTGCAGGTCAGGACTTCCTCTGATATAACAGAGCACTTCTTGTCACATGAGCACTGCATTACACACTTCCTGTTCAGTATGCATTTATTGATACATCTGTCATCAAAAATGGCTGAGAATATTGACTTACAGTAAATATGATTCCTTTTGCAAATCAATAAAGAATTTCACTGGATTTGTTCCATCACAAAGATTGAGCAGTGGAGAATGCAGTTTTGGAGGGAGAATTAATGTGAACTACACTCTTCTCCCATTTTCAAATTCACATTCAAATTATGGTAAGCTGCATTTGTGTGATGAACACAATGTTTTGTATTGCCAGAGTAAATAAGAACAAGGGACAATAGAATAATTATGAATATATTAGAGATGTCAAGATTAATGCGAAATGTTTATCGTGTTAATAAAAATTTAAAAAAGCTCTAGGCGAAAGTTTCATTTCAAAACGTTTTCAGATGCCTCTTTGGACAAAACAAAGGTAATCTGTACAGTTTGCAAGTTTTGTTTCGAACTAGTCGCTATATTTAACAAAATTTCAGATATTTACATGAAGATTAGAATTTAGAAATTTAGGTGAATGGTAGATTTGACATTCAGGAATGTGATTCTGGTATTAACTCAATTTTGACCGGATAGTGATTTTGTTCGTTTTTTGCCGCTCCTGTGAAATGGTCGTTTGCGAGACATGTATCTAAACCTCACGCCGGGTCTCATTTGTCTTTGACTATCATCTCGGAGCAAACTATCCTGATGATAATGTCACCGAGACAACAGGAGGACTTCTGCAATCTAAACTACTGCAGTTTGGGAATCACGGTTTGCCTATGACCAAAACTACACGTGACAAAGTAACAGATGTAGTAGCTTAAATGGATAGCTAAAAGCTCATTTCTGGCCAATTCTGATTGGCTTGATTGTTGTCATTGAAATTTGACTGCAGCTTATTACAGTTCACTAGAGTGTTACTTTTGTGTTTGCATTGAAGACATGCTATTAAACAATAGTAGGCAATTGTATTTGATATACCTCTTCTCTTCTCTACATTCTACATCCACAAATTTAAATATCCTCAATTTGAAATGGCATTAAAAAATTTGATTAATCACGATTGATCAAAGAAAATCGTGCAATTAATTAGTTAATAATTTTTTGAATATATTTATTTATACCTATTTTTAAATAATAAAAAATATACTTCCGAAGAGACTAGACACTATAGACTATAAGAGGCACTTGTTAAAAATAATGACTAAATAATGTTGGTTATAGAGGATAAGTAATGTTACAAGCTTTTCCTCTACAAGCTATTTCTCACAGGTCTGTGAACATATCCAGGGCAATTTGCTAAAAATGAACTTCAAACACCATTACTTCTACCCAGAGATTTTCCAATTCTCCAAAACCAACCTCAACACAGATTATATTCACTTTATAGGGTGACAGTGAGCTGAAGTTTAAAGCTGGACTTCTTGTCATTGGCGTTATTGTTTATTGTGTTTCTCCATCTTCCACATTGTCTCTCTGAGTGCTATTGAAACTTTTTATGACTAAACGATCATATGTTTAATTGTAATTTATATGCTGTGTCTAATTTCCGCATAATCCCACTTGGTGTTTTTGTACAACGGAGGGTTATCATTTGCAAGCATAGTAGTTCACGGTGGTTGAAGCACGCCGATGGAGATGTGCGCATGTATGATGTGTGTGGACTCTCTGTGAACAGATCAGTGTGGTATAATGGTTAGCGGACTGGGCCTGTAACCTAAAGGTAGCGGATTTAATTCCCGCTGCTGTTGTAGCCTTGAGCAAGGTACTTTACCTGAATTGCTTCAGTAACCAACTGTATAAATGGATGCTATGTTAGCAATGAAAAAAGCTGGGAAGATGGCTCTGGATAAGAGCACCTGCTGAATGGCAATAATGTAATGTAAATGTAATGAGTGGGTTCTGCGGATGCGTACCGCTGTCTTCCATACGTGCCGCGTTGTGTTTTTGTAAGAGCGCTCGAAGGGGGATTCACGCCTCTGTCTGAGGGGGGTTGGGGAGGGAGATGGAGCGTCTGTTGTGCAGTCCAAGGTGAACTCATTACGGAGCCAAGCTCCTGCGCGACACATGTGTGACACTGGCTCCTCAGGCTGCCTCTTACATATTTACAAGGCCCTGGGGGACTGCAGACTGGGCTGTATTCAGAGAGCCTCTGCATTCGCTTGAGTTGGGGCCCGGGGCCGCTTGGCGGTAGAGAAGAGGGCTTAGTTTTTAAGTGTGTGTGTGTGTGTGTGTAGATGGCTGAAGAGTGGACAGTAACCAGCACTGTCAATCATCATCATCTGAGCTCATCCATACATTAGCGGGATCTGTCTGCTTGACTGCACAGCTGCTGTCAATCTGTGTGTGTGTGTGTGTGTGTGTGTGTGTGTGTGTGTGTGTGTGTGTGTGTGTGTGTGTGTGTGTGTGTGTGTGTGTGTGTGTGTGTGTGTGTGTGTGTGTGTGTGTGTGTGTGTGTGTCTGTCTTTATGCATGGTTGTAGAATTGGATGTGGAAATCAGAGTGTTGATCTGTTCATTGTTTCATCTTAAATAGATATTGTTTGTCTTGTGCAGGTTTGGAAGACACATTTGAACAGTTTTTACTACCCAATTGGTATCCTTCTCTCTAAGAGTTACAGTAGATTAACTTCAGCAATAAGCACAATGTGGGCAGGAAGTACTGTACTCTGCATTCTTTACAGTAGTTGCTAAGTGTGACCTCACTTCCTTAGCGACTGCTTGGTAATCCACACTTGGGAAATTCCGCTGCCCTTTACTGTAACTGCTGTTTTGAAAAATAATAATAGGTCATTAGGTCAATAGGAAGTACTTACTAATGTATTTTGAGGATATTCGATTCTGTATTTAACCACCGTTGCCAAAATGCAGATGTCAGCACCATGCTATCGATGATTAGTTAACGCGGCAGTACTTCAGTGTAGAGGGAGGTGTCTGGGAATTGGAGGCACGGTGGAATGCTTTTTTGTTTCTCCAGAATGCGTTTCATGCAGAATTAGTTTTCAGATCCACCTCTTCAGGATAGGAAGAGCGGTGCCGACGCCTCCGATCGGCTTGAATTTCGCATCAGCACAATGCGCATTCTGAGCGCAAACGGATGCGCATTTGAATGCTGCGTGAAAGCACTCGGAATACAGACAGCGTTCTCCAATAGAAACCCTTTGGCAGGTGTTGAGGGGGGTGTGAGTGGGGGGATGGGGGGTGGGGGGAGTTTGAACAAAGGATGAAAAAAAAAAGAAATCCTGTTTGCGAGTAACCTCAGCTACACTTCCTCTTCTCTGACTTGTTCACAACAAACAAGGGAATTCAGTGAACCTGGATGCCAGGGGCTCACACAGGGTTCAAGGCAGTGCTTTCCAAACTGAGCCTGCTCTACTTCATAACAATAAGTTGTCCCTCAATGACACTGGTTATTTTGGTTGCCTTGTGTTACTCCATAGGTTTTTTCCCCATTTATGTCATTAATAGGTTGTCACTTCCAAAACAACGAACCAATCACACTTTGCAACAACACTGCCAGGAAGACAAACAGATGTACACCAATAAGAAATTAATTTGTGGAATTATTTCTTCTTATTTTTTTAGCACATTCATAATTCACCTATAATCACCTCAAGATTTCATTTGTGTATTTAAATGTCTATAAAAACGTACACGCAGTGCATGTTTATTAAATCCGTGTCAAATCTACGCATCAGATCTTCCCTGTGGATGTGAATGAGAATCTTGGTATTTGGCGGATGTGATTTTCCCTCTGGTTGTGTCAGTGGCGCTTTTCCAAACCCGGAGAGAGTATCAGCGTTTCCTGCACCGCGCGCTCCTCTTCTGGACTCCACATTTGCGAGTTTCCAGCCGCCGTGCTATTTTTAATGGACCCTCCGAGTTTCCACTGCGTCTTATCTCGCCGTCCGTCACTCTCCCTCTCCGCCCCGCCGCGTTCTCGGGACCCTCCGTTCTCACAATTTCCAGCGCGTCGTTGTTTTTTTTTTCGGTTTTGTTTTTCGCCCCACTGCCTCCGTTTGCGAGCGTGCGTTAAGCGTTGGAAAAAAAAAAACGAAGTGTTTGGCTTTTTTTCCCCGCGCGGGCGCCGTATTTGCGAGCCTCCATTCTTTGCGCTGTGGGAGAGGGGGAGCAGGAGTTCAGCTTCATTTCTGACCGATTCGCTCATTTCCGCCGGGCCCCAGCGTGGCGGGCGGCCAAGATCAACAGGTGATCCCTGTAGCCAGGGAGAGACGGGAAGTGGGCTGTGTGTGCTGCTGGAGACAGTTCACCAGAGGGCCTGTCTAGTCCCGCCTCTCCTCAAAACAACCTCCCCAGCCCCCCCCCCCCCACCGCTGGGTGTGACCCCCCTCCCTCCCTTTCTGCTTCACCCCCCCCAGGCTCTAAGCCTGTCAGTCAGGGAGCAGCTCTTTTTGGGGTACAGAAATGGGAGGGAGTCGTCTTCAGTCATCTGGGATATTCACGTTCCAGGCACTGGTTTCTGAAGTTACTGGCAATGACCAGTAATGTTAACAGTTTTTTAAAATATATTTAAACTGATGCTGGAGGGAGGGGGAGGTGTCCTCAGTGTTCTTTTTTTATGTATTTTTTTTGGGTGGGGGTGGGGGGCGGGGGGCGTTTAGGCTGACGTGGCCTCTCTCTACCACTGCCCATGTCTCCCCTGTGAAGCTCAGTCCAGCTCGCTGTTTCCTCAGCTCGGTGACCCTGTGCTGAGAGACGGACGGTGTGACAGATACTACTCAAGACTCCATCGCTGAGCTGTCAGTTTCTCCGACAGTGGGAAAACAGGGACTCCTCATACTGCCGTTAAGCTGTTACACCGCGTCTCCGTCAGTAACACGATAAGTGCCTCCCTCTAGTGGCGCTTCACCCGGAGTTATGCTTCCACGACTCCGTCAATAATGCGATAGAATGGCTCCCTCTAGAGGTCACAGCTGCACAACTCTTCCTGTCTTGAGTGGCGTAAATCAGAGACAGGAGGTCAGACCCATTGTCCATGCATCAGTGATCAGTACTGAGGAGCTGTGGTGTTTTATTCAGGCCTTTGAGCTCCAGGGAGGCGCTCTCCCACACTTCAGAGCGTGGCCTCTGGCCCCGTGCCATTTACATACGAGGGCTTATGCATTTTAACCCACAATTGACTGGAGGTGGATCCCAGTGACAGAGGTGTCTGTGCAAAAACAGCTATCACTAAAGCAAATAAAATGGCTGCCAGAGAGCACCACACTGTCGACTGTGGCCAGTAGCTCCCTAGGGTGATTGGCGGATACGCATACTCCAATTGCCCAGGGAAAAGTATTTTCACTTTAAAGTATGTTTTGTTTACATTTCCATATTTCATAAATTACATTTTATACTTTGAGGTAAAAATAAATCCTGCTGCTAAATAGCTACTGCATTGGAGTGTGCAGTGGAGGGATAAAGGTGTTCAGATTTACTTGTTTTATTGAAGGTCCTAAACCACACTGGAGCTATTTTGGGGGGCTTTTAGATGAAACAGTGTAAAATGTTTTATCTTAAAGCTCCCTAAAATATGTCTTACAGCATTCTGACACTATGCAGAAGGCTGTAAAATGTTTTCTGCCAGGCAGTGCCTGCTAGCTGTCTATAGGTGGCCCTGCAGTCATGGTTAACCACAGCTGAGTAAAGACTACTTCTGTGTCTTGTAGCCAGTATTAAACAAACTCAATCGTTGGCAATATCCTTGACTGTACACTTTATTAAAAGTCTAAACATTTAGGGCCACTTAAATAAAGTGTACGTGAATATTTTTAGTTGGAATGAGCATTGCATTGTTACAGACAATGATACAATTTTAATGTATTCTCATAAAGCTGTACCCAGTTGATTACTCCAAATGGGCACTTAACTAGCAGCCACAAACGGATATTACTTGTGCTTTGTCCACTATCTGCCAACTTACTCTACGCCGATTAATATAATCTTTAGGTAATCAAGGCTGCGTAGCTGTTGCGGGTGTGCGCATCATCTGTGACTCTCTTCCCCTTGTTTTGTTGTAGTTCCATGTCACCGTTCAGTATTGAGGGCCTCCGGCGTCCGAGGAGGTCGGAATCTCCGGATTCCAAGAAGAGACGCATCCACAGGTGTGACTTTGAGGGCTGCAACAAGGTGTACACCAAGAGCTCCCATCTGAAAGCCCATCGGAGGACTCATACAGGTAAGCCCTTGTAAACCACACAAGCCTGTCCCAGTGCTGCAGCCCGCTGTTCCAAACGCTCCGCAATGGCACCGTTTGAATGGGAGTTCAGTCTGGGTGAGCTTCTCCATTACAGGCAGCGAGCGCCAACAGTGATTGCGCTGATTTTTCGTTCAGACGAAAACTCCAAACGCTGATATTTGAGTCATGACTTGTGGCAAGCCAAGCCCTGCACTGTACCATTGTCTGGTTTTGGGTGAAGACCAGCACACCACCTTTTAAAAATAAGATAAATAGTAGGAGGATATGAAAGGACACTATGGAATGAAAACCACACAAGCGTTTCCTTTGCATTAATTAAACCAGTTATGATATGCTTAGAATGACAGGCTGGAGGGAGGCGGTATTGTGTTAGGAATAATTGCATCGTCCTTTCGTAATAAACGTCGACGTTTTGTTATGCTTTCACAATAGCTGTGACCTCCTCCCTCTTTCCTTCATATTTAATGAGAACCCCGTAGGGTTAAATCATGCAGTTAAAAGAGGGCAGTTGTTCTGCTTGTGAAGCCAACAAACCAGCTTTAATGCTGCACTTTCAGATAGGTGAACTCCATTGGTTCAGTTTACTTACAATCATTCTTGTTGCCCTCTGTGGAGAAAGTCTGTCTGAAAATGCTGATTTTCGACACACTATTCTATACACTAAATACTGTTTCGGGGGTTTTCTGGAGCTGTAAGCCAAAATTATGAAAAATGAAACAAATAAAGGCTAGAAATATTTAACTTTGTGTGTAATGAATCTATAATCTATGAAAGTTTCACTTTTTGAATGGAATTATGGAAAAAAAAAACTTTTCCATGATATTCTAATTTTTTCGAAAGGATCTGTATATTCAGAATTGAGTTTATATATATTCAGAATTGAGTGTATATATATTCAGAATTGAGTTTATATATATTCAGAATTGAGTGTATATATATTCAGAATTGAGTTTATATATATTCAGAATTGGGTTTATATATATTCAGAATTGAGTTTATATATATTCAGAATTGAGTTTATATATATTCAGAATTGAGTTTATATATATTCAGAATTGAGTGTATATATATTCAGAATTGAGTTTATATATATTCAGAATTGAGTTTATATATATTTAGAATTGAGTGTATATATATTCAGAATTGAGTTTATATATATTCAGAATTGAGTTTATATATATTCAGAATTTAGTTTATATATATTCAGGTTTTGTGTTAATAATTCCTGTTTGGCACCCCATACCTATCTATATATATATATATATATATATATATATATATATATATATATACACTACCAATGAAACGTTTTAGTACATCCATAATGTTCAAGCAATCAGAGATAAAAAAATAAAAAGATATAACCACGTTTTATTATACAAAAAAAAAAAAACTAAATCTTAGATGTATTAAAATGGCCACATTCTGCAGTAATAACTAGTGAGCATATTCTTGCCATTTTCCTCTACAAGGGCAGTTATATGGTTCTGAAAGTTCACAGCAACACTGCTGTAGACGTTCCCACAGACGTGCTGCACTTGTGGGTTGCTTCTTCTAGACCTTTCTGTAAAATCTGTCCCAAATTAGCTGGATTTTACTTTTTATCTTGCTGGAAAATGGAAATAATTAGTCTGTTTGTAATTTGTTTATTTAGCCAAATATTGCTTTTTTATAACTCAAAAACTTAGGTCACTATCCCGTGAAATAAAAGATTATTTTTAAATTCTGACTATTCACTTCTTACCTTGTGCCATTTGAGATTATTTACAAAAGCTAAACTGCTTAAATTACACTAAAAACAGAGTAGGAAAATACAATTAAAGTGTACTAAAACCTTTGACCGGTAGTGTACAGTATATATATATATGTATATATACGTATACATGCACACACACACACACACAAACGATAGCTTTATGGAATAAGTGCCGTGGTTTTAATATAAACTATAGGATATAAATTAGGATATAAATTAACGGTGTGAGTCACTCGCAACAAAATGCCAGTTTGTTGTAATTCCAAGAGTTCAGAGATACTGATGCGGGATTGTCAGTCAGACTGTCAAACCAACAAGAATAAGCAGCTTTTTTTGGCACGCAGGATGTGTGTCAGTAACATTGCGTCAGCAGCAAACCTGCTTAAAATGAGACCTGTACTTGGAGGAAAAACTCATATTTATTTGACAGTTTTAGATGTGTTGAACAGTCATTGGGTCCATTGTGTCAAAGCGCTTTTTAAGAGTGGATAGGATTTCAGTGTGACTGCGTCTAAAGCCTATGACTCACACGCCCAAAGCAGTACCCACTGATCAGGTCCAGGAAGGTACTGCGCAACGTGACGGACTGTACTCTTAACTGGCTCCCATTGTCGTCATATGTGTGTTTGTACTGCGTGTAAAACACTGATGACTAAACCTTTGTGGACTCCATCAATTTACATTTCCATAGCAACGCACAAAACACCGGCAAGTGGGGCCATGTAAAGACTGACAGTGCAGCCAGAGAAGGACTCCCAAATATAGGTATTCATATCCTGAATGATCATCACTGTCCTATTGCAAATTGTAACAGGATAGAGACGTGGGTTTTCAACCTTGCCTGATCCACGGACCCCCCACTCTGGCTCAAAGGCATCCGGGGGACCCCCATCATAAGTTTTTTTTTAAAAAGGCTTTATATTTTTAAATATTTCCCCAAAACTATATATAGTCATTGCATGTGAAGTCTGGCAAGGGACCCTCTACAGTACCCTGTTGAAAACCCAGGGGATTGAATACAAAGCTAATACTGTAAGCCTATATAGTATTGCATAGAGTGCTTTTGGTGAATGTGTGTTCAGACATTTTACATTAGACACTAAACCTGACTGTAATCCTGACTGTAAAATAATTTTTTGTCCATCTGTTTTCTTGACGATCGTCCGTATTTTGGTTCTCATAAACATAAAAATGTCATTGAACAGTACATTTGTTAGCATTTTGTGTGATTTTATCCCACAGTGGAGACCAGCAGTAATAATATAGAGATTTTATGGTCTGACAAGAAATTGGGCAGTTGCTTACTGACTGACTCACCCATGTCGCTGATTTTGATGCACATGGTACATAACCTCCCTGCTGAAAATTCCAGTTTAAAGTTTGTCTACCAGTTTAGCCACCAACTTACCCTACCTGCTTAAAGGGATAGTTCGGAATTTTGAACATAATGTCTCAATTACAACTTACCCATGATGTAGTTGATTGATGGAAACCATTTTCAGCTAATTCCATGCTGTCCCTTCTTTTGGACATACACACATTGCTAATGCTAGCGCATTAAGGACAGTCTATCTGGGGAGTGATACTTTACATTACCTACGAATGTATTGCCGGCACTGGTCGACTACAACAACAAAGAAGAGCAACAAGTTGCAATGGCCACGTTCGCTCCGCCGCCATACTTCCGCAGAGAATATAGGTCAGCACAAAGTAAAGGATTCAACGATAGTTTGACTTCAAAAATGATGGTATAAACACTCAAAATAACCCAGATAGACTGTCGTCGTATTTTATTTGCTTTGGGTGCACTGTGGAGTGTTTAAGTGCGTTTGGTAGTGGATGCTACCGGTTACCTTAGAGTTGCGCAAGCATTAGCAACGTGTGTTTGTCCAAAAGAAGGGACACCATGGAATTAGCTGAAAATGGTTTCCATCAATCAACTACATCATGGGTAAGTCGTAATTGAGACATTATGTCCAAAATTCCGAACTATCCCTCTAACCAGCTTTCACCAGTAACAGACCAGCTAAGACCAGCTTAGAATCTCAGCTGGTTAACCCTGCTTAATATTGTGGTTTTAAAATTTCGCAGAACCCCGCTAACGTCTTGCATAATTGCTCTATGCACCTCAGTTTCTTATCATGTGGCTACCCAGTGATGTCATTTGAAACTTAAAGCTGCCATGGATTTTTGATTAAAATGACGTACTGTCAGTGACTGGCTTTATGAATGTAGGGCCTCTGTCCCTGCAATGCGAGAGAAATAACACCGTGCCTGTTGGCTTAGTTTGCTGTTTTCTATCTGTTATGGCATCCAGGTGAGAAGCCGTACAAGTGCACCTGGGACGGCTGCACGTGGAAGTTTGCGCGGTCCGACGAGCTGACGAGGCACTACCGGAAGCACACGGGGGTGAAGCCCTTCAAGTGCGCGGACTGCGACCGCAGCTTCTCCCGCTCCGACCACCTGGCGCTCCACCGCCGCAGGCACATGCTCGTGTGAGGACGAAGGAAAGACGGACGGGCGGACGGACAGGCGCACGCAGACGCGTGGAAGAGCTGGGTCTCTTCTGGAACAGGTTCAGCTGGGCTGAACGCATCCTCGTTTCCCTTGCCCCGGTGTGAGAGAGGACGGGAGGACGTCCGGAGAGATAACAGGGTCTGGCTCCTCCGAACCAGTAGAGGGCGGCCTGGAAGCCGCCAGACTCTCCCATGTTCGGAGTCACAGGAACCTCTCGTTCCAGCACTGTTTTTAAAAATGTCTTTCCCCACCCCCCCCAAAAGCATTTCGCTCCTCATCTGGACTCACAGGTATTAAGGTTGTTGTCTACGGCAAGGTTTTTTTTTTCATTCTGTTTTGATTTGAATCTTTTTTTTCCCGTCTTCAATCAAACGGCTACTTTTCTGCATCTATAATGTGAAGAAACTCTGCACACGGGATTGGCTGAGTTCACATCCTGGCCCGCGGACCCCGGCCCTGGAACGCAGCGCCCTCTAGCCTCTTAGAACAGCATTGTTGCACAGTTTTTCCCCTTCTCTCGCCTACCCTGTGCACCAGCACCTCCCCAAAAGGCTCAAAGACACGGTTCTCCAAAAGCATTGGACACCTGCATGGGCCAGAATCTAAGAAACAATGAGAGCTGTTTTCACGTGTATAGAGTGGATACAGCTGATGGGATTATAACCACAAAAGGAAAGGTAATCAATGAGCTCTTTTTTTATCATACAGTATACAGTGCACACATTGCATATATGTACATGGCTACATATGTGTAGTTCAGTGTTTGTTTTCATGACGTGAATTTTTTTGAGCACATGATCTGAAAAATTGTACATGTCTAACAATGTCTACGGAGGCTACAGAAGACACTTTGCCAGTAATCTATAACTGTCCTCATTGTATGCTTTTTGAGAGCCTATTATTTACTTTATTAAGTTTTTGTGTAGAAAAGCGTTATTGGTGCATTCTGTGCTGTGATTAGCAATCAGTAAAGTGCAATTTCATGAGTTATCGTAAACATGAAAATACATTTGTATTGAGTTCACCATATCTTAATCTGCCTGCTTTGGAACAAAACCTATACTAAAAACACAGTATTTTGAAAACTGCAGAATTGTGATTACCAGTGTGTATTGATTAAAACTTATTTTTAGCTCTCTACGCTCAAATTAAATGTGACATTTACATCATTAAATCCAAAAATAGGTTCATTATTTTTGTGTCACCGATGAAAAGGCTGACGTTTTTTGTGAAACTATAACCATCAGCTGTGGAGTATTTCAGGGTAGCTCTCTTTTGTGAGCGACGTGGCTTCTACAGCCGTCCTGTCAGAGAAAGTGCATCGTGCTTCCCCCGGCATAGTTCTCTTTTTTTCCTAAGCTACCGATTCTTCAATATCAGTACCAAATTTTTAACTGTGGCATTTTATGACACTTAGAAATATGTTAACTCCTCCATAAAGTATAGCCTAACTGACTTTTCATGGCAATTTAGATGCCCGTTTTTGGTCATCTTAATACGCCTGCTGGCAGTCAAGGCTGTCAGCGACAGAAAGTACCACCTGTCATAGTTTAATCTCATCCACGCTTTTAGTTTGTGCTGAATCTTTAGCAAATATAGTCATGGTTACCTAATAAAATTGATTCCTTTTGCTCATGGAACAAACATGTACTGGTCTAGTAGCATCAGAGACTATAAACGATAAAGGCAATGCTAATTGGGCCAAAAGGTATGCCTTTTCCATTATGACCACCTAAAAAAACTGCCAATTCAAGTATTTTCATAATTTATGTAAAATAACTATCGACCCTCATACTCTATCTGACTCAATATTTCTATGACACACACACACACTTCTTGTTAACCTTTCAACTATAGTGTACTTCTTGCTGACCAGTGCAATTAAATTAAATTAAATTTAAATTATATCAATAAATTGACATTGGAAAAATGAAACCTATCAAGAAAGAAATATGGTCTCATTATATCTTAACAGTAATATATCTTCCAGAATGACAGCTTTCTTAGCACGTACAAGCACATGCCAAACAGATGTATTCATAGTTACATAATGTGAATAAATACTGTGATATCATTAAGTGTATTGTTTTCAAAGAAATTAAATACATGAGATTAAAAGGACAATGCAGAGGGGAGATTCCATTCTGGCCTTCATCTTCGGTGTCCTGTCCTACCTAGTTCAACTACAGAACAACAACAACAACATTTCAACTGCACAGCTGTTGCTGCACATGACATCACCTCTGTCTTATCACCATTCACATATTACACTGACTGGCAGTCTTATCACCTATATCACATATCCCAGCCAGGACAGCCTCTGTATCTCCACAGCTTCTGATTCTGTTATTTTCATTTTTATTTTCTCAGAAAGAGAATTAACCAAGGCGGGTATTACACTCTATTTTCTACATTTATTATTTCAGAAATCTATGAATGTGTATTTTGCACTAGATTTTCATACAAACCTGATCAAAAATTTGACAAAGTAATAAAAAAAAAGTCAACGCGGTTTATTTTTATTGGAACACAAATTATTAAAATGTGTTATCATCACCATTGGAGATGGGCGTACAGCCGGTTTTTATGTTTTATGCAACACACCAAACAAATTACGCACCAAACTAATTAGGCCTAAATATGTGATGTGTTGTGTACTCTAAAAATCATTCAGCCTTGAAATACTTTTTATTACTTGATTAAGTTTTTTGACTTTAAATTTGTAGTGAAATAATAGATTTATAAATTAATACTTTTAGCAGATTTGAAATGAAATCAGAAGCGCCAACCTCACGCATAAGCAAGTGAAAAACATAAACCAATTAGTTTTTATCCTGTGACAAGTCATCCACCACTGTTCATCAGTTGATAATTTTGTGTTGGCTGAGATGTTCATGGATTTCAATGTAAAAAAAGCTTTCCTCTCAGTAATGCAAGAAAGCAATATTTAATATTTTGTATAAGCACCCAGCTTTTTTGTGATTTGATAATTTTAACCAAGAAATATGTTCTTTATCAAAGTCTAAGGAGGAATACCAGCCCTTGTAAAACACTGCGCGTACACACATGCACGTTTGCACAGAAAAGGTACATAATTTGAATTATTGTGTGACTCCTGCCACAGAATAATCAATAAAAGTATAAGGAGAGTTCCAATATATTAATGTACATCAACTTCAAAGAGTAGGGATATGTGTAAATATGTCTTCTGTAAACCATTTTCCTCCTCTAATATTCTGTGTGTACTTTTGATAAGGCCAGCCACAGGTCACATGACCACCCGGTGTGTCAGGCGGGAGATACCCCCAGCTGGCCAGTGTAGGATAGCTGTTTAGGCCGGAATTCCCTCACTTTGTCCTCGACCTTAACTTAAAAAACATAAGCAAGCATAGCTCGTCATGTGAAAGCAGAACTGCTCACCACATTCTTCATCAATTTATTTTATTTCACAATTTATTTTACGTACTGAGCTCGAGCCAAAGTTTGCGGAATTCAGCACGTGGCTATTCTGTTTTATCCGGGCCTATGTAGGGTCAAATGTCTAAGCTTTTCAACTGACTGAAGAAGAAGCCAGTGTATGGCGGTATCAAAATTGAGCTAAAGGTGGCAAAATGAACTAAAAGTGAAATAAAATATCTGTCCAGTCTAACGGCAGTGTTTTCAGTCCTTTAACAGCCTAAATTTAGATAAGTGTTACTTTTAAATTGCTTACACAGCATCATGAGCTCCGTTATCACTAAAGTAAATGGGAGGTCATAAAAAAGCTCATAAAAAAGCAATACTTGATTTTAGTCATTGGTCATATTTGAGAACTGCAGTGCTAAATAATTGAATAGGCCCTTAAATTGCAAAGGCAGTATTCCTTCAATATATATATTATATTGAAGTGACAGTAATATAATAAGATGAATATGTTAACCTGAGTTAATCTTAAGCAGAAACTATATTTAGATATATTAAACCTAAAATAAGACCAATATGTTTATTTTATTTTACTTGAGTATTATATGTGTTTATGTTTCCTGTTTGTGTATACATGAATAGATCATTTTATCATTTTACCATTGAGTAATAAGATTGATCGCCTTTTGGTCCTCAGACATATCATCAGCACCTTGTTTATTTGTATAAGAAAAGCAACTTAAATTAGAATGTTAAATTATACACAGTAATAATCATCAACATATTCATATCATTTACTTTTTGTACTTTTCTGAGTTGAGGGGCAATTCATTATAGGGCTATCTTATGTATAAACAGTGTTTTCAAATGATGTAATTTATATGTAACGGTGAGGAAAGTATTTTGAAACTCAGTTTTGCAGAGACTGTACATAGTGTTCAGTGATGGAACTTGTATTTTTTAATTTAAGAAGTACCTTTAATACATTTTTACGGATGATAAATTGTAGAATTTGGTATTTTCCTCTTGAATATATGCATAAAAACAATCAACTACAATCTATATAAACCTACGTGGTTCGGGTTAAAAACAAATATTTGGAAAACAGGTTTACAATGAAGTATGCCCCCTGACCCCCCCCCCCCCTCAAAAAAAGTAGTCATTTAGACAAAGATTCATTTTATATGACAGAACCTCTGTACACACACACGATCTTAAGTTCAACATCAAAACGTGTTCATATTTTAAATGTTTAGGATAATGTGGGACCATCTAGGGTAATTTGGGATTCATTTATTCAAAAGGCAGGTACATTGGGTTAAACTAATGTATTTCCTTTAAAATACCCAGCAGTAGCACTGCTACAAACAATATCCCCTTCATGCCTGTAATTGGGGTATTGCATATAGTTTTCTGAAGTGAAAATAAGGCTGCTTTAAATCATATTTCATATTTGAATAAATAAAACCCCATCTGCCTCTTTAGTTCATGCTTTTGTCAAATGAACTTTTTTTTGTTCTCCCTCAGCCATTATGAAGATGAATACATCGGTTGTACACACAGATGTACACGAATGAAGTGCTTTCTTTTTTTTGGCATGTTCTTCTGTAAGGGAGGAATATCGAATTTTCTGTGGCATAATTTTGTAACGGCAAGCAGGGTCAAAGTTATGCAATAATGATTAGTGCCTCCTAAGAACCTACTACAATGTACGCAAATGAAGAAACGTTAATGCCAATATGGTTACTACAGTACAAAAGTGCACAGTCAATACTGAATGAGTACAGATTTTATTTAAAATAAGCACAGACACCCTAAAAGCAACACTCACTGCAAACACCCCAGCATTTATTTTTTTGTCTGCTTAATGCACTGAGCCTTATCAAATATTTGTACCACCTTCAGAACCAGCTACAAACAGCCAACGATCACATTATAAATATATTGTATGTGTCTCCTATGGAAATGACATATGATTCATATGGATGTAATAACCTCACATACTGAAGTACTGAACAGATACATTATTATTATTATTATTATTATTATCGTTCTATTTTTACCTTTCCAAATTGCATATCTATAGATGTATTGCCTTGATTAATGTCATACACCTGTTATTGCAAAGGCAGGAAATCTGGAATCATGATTTACAGTTGAACCATATGATTCACTCAATGTATTACTGCAATTCACAGGAAAAATCTTATGAATGTGTGCAGACTGGGATATCAACCTCTGTGAATAAAGCCCGGTTTCATTAATGTGTTTGTACAATTTTTTTTTGTTTCATTTAATAACGGTTCTGGTTTTGTTCTTTGCATTGTAAACTAAGTAGATTAGCTGATGCCTATGTTAAAAGATTAATGATATTATGTACGTGTACGTGTTCTTGTATTTATGTATAGTGTATGTATTGTAAATATATCCAGAGCTTTTCATCTTACTGTAAAATTGTGATTTCACCCGGCAGTGCTTTTAAAGGGAGTCCCTGTTTGTTAAATTCTGTCACAGGATTGAAAGTCCCCATCTCTTTTTAAGAGAATGAAAAGAACAAATATTTTCTTCTTTTTACCAATAGAGTCTAACCATTCTGTCTGTGCTTTGCTTTCTTTCCTGTATTTTTTCCTTCTATGGATTTGGCTGTGAATTGAAATTAAGTTTAAACATATACATGTATAATGATCTGAATGGAGGCATGAAGGTAAATAAAGTTGAATTTTGTATGTAACAAGCGAAACGGTCTGCAGAGATATGATTGGGCTTCTGACAGAAGGAGGCCTTGCATTTCCCAAGGCCTGGGGTTTGAGTGGAACCTCCTTCCCACTACTCAAAGCTCTCAGGCTGGGATTGGGGAGAACTATTTCAGGGGGGGTAGCGTGAGCTGACAGGCCTGGCTTAACGACAGTTTTAACCGCAAACTGACACTTGCTCTTACTGTCTCATTCTTACGGGCTTATTTCATAAAGTAAGGACACATCCCCTGTTTTAATCAATGACAAATACATATCTACAAGAAGAATATATCACACCATATTCAATAAATTTGGTTTATGTGACAATAAAATGTTTACATATACCAATGCCTCACAAGAAGGTGGAATACATACATCCATATTGATTTGATTAAAATATTTACAGTTTCACATGGGTAAACCTACATCCATACTTCTGTTCTTGTGCTTAGCAAATTAATAATAATACTAATAATAATATTAATAATAATAAGGATTATAATAAAGGGATGGAACATTCTTCTGTTATGCTCCAAACTAAGCTGAATTTAATCTTTGACAGTTACAAAATTTTATCAATTGTGTCTTTGCAGAATGTCAGACCATATGGCCAAACATTATATTGCATTCAGTAACAGATGCTCTCACCCAGACCAGAGCTGGATATAGGCATAGGCAAACTAGGCAGCTGCCGGGGGTGTAATTGCCGCAGGGGGGCCCAGGACAGAGGGGTAAAAAAAACATCAACTTTAGGCCTGTAAAAAGATTTTATATTACAGTTTTCTCAATTGTTTAGACACTAAAATTGGTATTATGACCCTATACATAAAACATTAAGTTCATGTGCCAACAGATAGACAATCTTTTCAAAATTATAAGCACTATTTTGCTTGTTTTAACACAAATTTCAGTCTCTTTAACACTTGTATACATGAATACATTTGAATACATTTCACACAATTCTCCCGTTTTAGGCACAATTTTCAAAAATTATATCTCTTGTTTCCACGTGAAAAACACTGCCATTAAAAACTATAAACTCCAATATCAATTAACACACACATTCTTCACAGCTAAAACACTAGTTGATTTAATTATTCAATCAGTAATTGGAGCTTTAGCACAAATAAAAGGGGAAAATGTGAGCTCTCCTGTATGTGGAGAACAATGGCTGACAAACATTTAGAAATGAGAATAGATAGATTTCCTCTATTGTTATTTACTGTAACATATCAATACTCAGTGATTCCTGTATGCAGAGTACCTAATTTATACTACTACAAGGGGAACACAGTACAGAACATCATAGTGTGCACAAGCTAAGCTGGCAGTATCCCTCATGTACCTACCGAAGCCACCCCCTACTTGGAGCAAATACGGGAGAACCTGTTCCCTCTGCAGTAGCTAAGCATCTTAGCAGCCTTACTGTGCTGCAGAAATGAGCTCCACACACATTCACACAGACACACACACATGCACATACACACAGAAAAACTCACATGTGCACACACACACACACACACACACACACAAGATAGACCAGAGAAGTTCACACGTGTTGTCATATGGGACTATGTGAATTTCCACCGTGCTCTGTTTTGAAGTTGGTTCAATGAAACCATTGCCTTTTAGTCATACCAAGGGGGTGGGTGTGTCATTCCAAAAGATACTTCTCCCACTGCTTGGCCAGAGAAAATATAATGCGTGGCCTGATCAAGAGCAGAGTCCAGACTAATTTTATTTTTGGTTTTACTTTTACATTTTTTGTGTACTCCCAGTACAGTTTTTTTTCTCCATTTTCTCTTTATTTTACTCTCTATTACATTTTTGTAATTTGGAAAAATAAAAAGCAATATTTGAGTTGGCCAGTACACTCAAACAATACTGAAGCCTAACTAATATAATGGTGATAGTGTCTTATAGTGTCTTTTTTAAACCAGTGTGTAATTGGCATTTATAATTTGTATTCATTTGTTGACTAGTGTTTATTATTTGAAGGGCAAATGTCATTTTGGGATGAGAGTGTATGGTTTTGAAAATAGTGTTTGATTTTGACAAGAGATACATGAAGTTGACCGTGTGGGTTTTGTGTTTACAATTTTGAGAAATAAGTTTTAATTTAAAAAAATGTGTCTAAAAATTAAGAAAAACTGTAAAATATAAAATATCTCCCTATTTTAAAAATACTTTTGGATAAAAAATATATAAAAAACCTAATCTAAACTTTTATTTCAATCACCGTATGTTTTTTTTTTTTTTAAATCATGCGCAACGTAGCCTAGCCAGAGATTTTCTCATGTAGTGGGGGGGGGGGGGGGTCTCTGCTCTGGCCTAGCTACACACATTGAAATGTGCGCGAAAAAGTCTTTCTGGTTCGGTGCAGGTCATGTCCGCTACGTTAGGCCTATCTTTGCTGAAATGCTTTCGGGTGCAGCAAAATGCAAAAAAAGAAAAATGACAGAGAGTGGTTTTTCAAAAGTTCCTGTCAGGTTCTGGTCCGGCATTACGGGGGAGAAGACATCCACGGAAACGGAACAGGCGAGAAAATGTGAACCAAATGTTTTTTTTACACAACCTCTCGACCCAGACATAGTAAGCTATTCACCAGATCCTGCAAAGTGAAAACAATTGTTTGCCTAGAGCAATCTATCCATCCAAGCATCTGGCCCTGACCCAGTCCATTGTATAATGGAAGAGTAAAGGTGGTAAGAGAAGTTCATACAGATTAAATAAAATAAATCATTGGTCACATCAGCAGTGCGCTGCTGTCCTTATCTTATTTCAAGTATTTTCTGTCATAGAAACACATAATGAATTTAGTTGTAATTAAAAATTAATTGTAAATTTTTATTGTAGTTTGATTAAACATAATGCAGTTCAAAATGCCTATCAGAATGTAGGCACTTCAAAAGAGATGCCGTTTCAGTTTCCTCCTGTAGAGGGCAGCAGTTCCCCGTGTTCCCTAGTTCCCCAAAATTCAAACAAACAAGCTGTTTCAAATCAAACTGCCTGTCAATTTTCTGCTTTGCCTCGACTGTAAGACTTATTTTATCCAATTTCTTGATACACTCATAAAAGTAAAACAAGCAAACTGGGTACAATAAATAACTATAAAACTGTGAACACTGCATTTAAACTTCAAAAAAATGCCCTTTTAGCTTGTGAAAAGCTTCACCTAAATAATATTGGTTAAGGCATAATTGAAGCAGTTGTGGGGCGATATGCCATTCCCTTCGGAAAACTCATGGAAAGGTGAGTGTGGTAGTAGGTTAGGACACTGCACTTCTATTTTTGTGGTAGGCCTACATTGCTACAGTACAGTATGGTTTTACATGCAGAAAAATAAATAAATAGACATTGCAGGAGTTTGGCAGCATCCCATTAGAAATGCCTTAATGACAGCTGTGCTCATTAGAACTCTAACCTCATTTTATACTACTAGTTAAACAGTGTACAGGAACTGAATTTGACTCACTACTGACAGTGTATTGAGAATTGGAATACTAACCCTAAGCACAAACTGAGCAAATATCCCTGAGCAACAGGATATTTTCTCAAAACTATAAACACAAAGCCCACACGGTCAACTCTTTCTGCCAAACTTCATATATCTCTTGTCAAAATCAAGCATTATGTTCAAAACCATGCACTCTCACCCCCAAACTGACATTTTTCCTCCAAATAATAAACACTAGTCAACAAATTAATACAAATTATAAATGCCAATTACACACTGGTGTAAAAAATGAAAAACACAACCATTATATTACTTAGGCATCAGTATTGTTTGAGTGTACTGGCCAACTCAAATATACAAAAAAAAAAAGAAACAGTGAGTTTTTGTTATTTTTTATTTTTCCAAATTACAAAAATGTTGGGAGTAGATAATATAAAAGTAAAACCAAAAATAAATAATTCTGGTCTCTGCTCTTGATCAGGCCACATATTCTCATGTGCATCACACATTATATTTTCTCTGGCCTAAGCAGCAGGAAAAGTGTCTTTTGGAATGACACAGCCACCCTACAAAGCAATGGTTTTATTGAACCAACTTGGAAACAGTGCATCACAGTGGAAAGTCACATTGTCCCATATGACAACACATTTGAGCTGTTCTTGTCTATCTTGTGTGTGTTTGTGTGTGTGTGTGTGTGTGTGTGTGTGCATGTGTGAGTGTATATATGTGTATGTTTCTGTGTGTATGTGCATATGTGTGTGTCTGTGTGAGTGTGTGTGGAACTAATTTCTGCCGCACTGTGAAAGACATATTTCCCCCGTGTTTCAGGTCCTCTTTAAGGCTGGTCAGATGCGAAGACCATGCTCAGCTACTCTCAGCTGCAGAGGGGACAGGCTCTCCGGTATTTACTTCATGTAGGGGTGGCTTCGGTATGCACACAAGGGATACTGCCAGCTTAGCTTGTGCACACTATGCTGTCCGTACCGTGGTAGTATAAATTGGGTACTCTGCAGTACAGGAATCACTGAGTATTGATATGTTACTGTAAATAACAATAGAGTAGATCTACCTATTCTCATTTCTAAATGTTTCTCAGCCATTGGTCTCCACATACAGGAGAGCTCACATTTTTCCTTTTTATTTATGCTAAAGCTCAGATTGCTGATTAAATAATTAAATCAACTAGTGCTTTACCTGTGAAGAATTGGTGTGTTAATTGATAATTGGAACTTATAGTTTTTAATGGCAGTGTTTTTTATGTGAAAACAAGAGATATACTTTTTGAGAATTGTGCCTAATGTATTCAAAAAGTGTTAAAGGACTGCAATTTGTGTTAAAACAGGCAAAATAGTTCTTATAGTTTTGAAACAATTGTCTTTCTTTTGATACATAAACTTAATGGTTTATTAATATGGTCATAACACCAATTTTAGTGTGTAAACAATTGAGAAAAACTGGAAATAAATCCTTTGTTGTATTTTCATGAGTAAAAATATTGGCTTTTGGATAATTCACAGTGACTTGTAAGTTTGCACATCATTACAATAATTGTGCAAAAATTTAATAAATTACAGTTTTTTTTCGATTGCATAAACACTAAAATCAAAAGTATTACACAATTATCAAAACCTTACACTCAAGGAGCAAAACATCGGCCCAGATTTGCACCACTATAAGCACAATGTCAGCCTCACACTTTTTGCAAAACAATACACACAGTGATTTGCAAAACACTAAACATACTTGTATACATTAGACACAGAAGTATATCATGATGTCACTTCCTTGCAATTCCAAAGCACTGACTGTCAAATTACCACACATATGAGCCAATTGGTTAAACACAGCCATCAGGTGTGCAAACACATGATTGCTTAAATGTAGACACGCCAATCAGGTTTAAGCACTATAAAATTGCAGCAGGTGAGTTTGGTCTTCAACCAAAATGGAGAAGAAGAAGAGTGAGGGTGAGAGGGGGAATCCACGGAGGAGGAGGAGGAGGAGAAGGAGGAAGAGGAGGAAGAGGCGGAGGTCGTGCCAGAGGTAGAGGCCGAGGTGGAGGTAGAGGAAGAGGAAGACCTGAAGCAGGAGGAAAGACGAAGAGGACCAAATTTAATCAAATGAAATTTGCGCAACACTAGTTGACCATGTCGTGAACCACGGATTGACGCTGTCATTAGAACATTTAGACAAGAAAACAGGTTAAAAAAAATCTGTCTAGTTACAGTAATCAGCTGCTTATTGTATGCACCATATCAGCACTTTTGATACCCCCTTCCTGTGACATTTTACAGTAGGTTACATGTATTTTTTTCTACATAGGATTGAGGGTCGAGAACGACAAGGAGGAAGGGGGGCCCATATTCACGCAAGAACAAGAGTGAGAGATCATAAACATGGTTTTTGGCCAATAATGCTATCAGGCTCAGAGAAATTCAAGCCAACATTATCGGTACAGTGTTATACGCACTACTGTAGTAGCATGAAAACTGGGACATGTTTTGTTGTGATTCTCCATGTTGACTGATTTGGGTATATGGAGAGAAATAAATTATATTTTCATCAGTCTGCAGCATAGGTCTTGTGTAGTGTTTGGTGAATTTATTGTATATTTGCACTTTCTCTGTGTACTTCACTTACAGTACTCTAATCACTGAGAAGTAGAATTGCTAAAAGTGTTTTAGGTTAGCAACAGCAGTGTGTAACTTGTTCAAACAGAATTAAGTCATATGAAACATGTGTGTTTCATATGGTAACAAAATATGGTTTTTATAAATTAGTGTATAGTTTTTACAAGAGTGTTTAATTTTGCAAAGGATCTGAGGTGTTCTGCTAATTGGGTGTGTGGTTGTGCTAATTGTGTGTAGTGTTTTGAAAAAACCGGGCCCTGTTTTCAAAATCGTGCTTAAGCAATCGAAAAAAACTGTAATATCACTGTCTGTGAACACGTTAGATATACAATATATTTAAAAGTCCCTAAAAGTAATTTTTGCACTGACAAATCTGCCTCAGTAATTTTCCTGTTGTTTTCATCTACTCTATTCTTGAGTGTGCTGTTTATTTAGATAACTTTAGACAGAATTTAGTGGAATTCTTTTAAGTTGTTCTCTGTAAAGAAACATTGAACAGACTGAAGCTATTTAATCACAGTTACCAATAGATGCTTCAAGTCTTCATTAGCCTCCGGTATCAGTGGGTGGAAAATGATGGGAACAGCAAAAGATAATAAAAATAATTCCTGTGTGTGAAATAATAAGGACTGTTATTGAAATCACCACGGTGGCTTTATCCAAACAAAATAATTACTCTCATGACAAGACCTCTGGGTGCATTACGAGGAAAAGTATGTTGACAAGACATTCCCAAGCGAGAGAGTACTTGTTAATATTTCATTTGGCAACAGTCCCCACTTCTCTCTTTTTCTCTCTTTCTCCCTCTCTCTCTGACTTTCTTTCTGTCAAAGAGTTTGAACCAAATCACGGTTTGTTGTTTCTCTATATAAATTCATTATAATAGGTTATCGATGGTGGCTATGGTGAGATTCCCCTTTCGCTGTAAAGAGCCTCGATTCAGAAAAAGGCTGTCTGAATGCCTGCAATTATTATTATTATTATTGATATTATTATTATTGTTCTTGTTGTCCGACATGCAACTGAATGGCTGTGTTTTGCTTTTTAAAGTTTATTTTCTTTTTTATTCCAGAAAAAATATGTGCATATCACACATTGCAGCTATAGTAACCAGGTATCAAATGAAACTTCAAATTAAACTTTAGAGATCATGGTTCACAATTGAATAAACAACAAGGATGTAAAGATGGAATAAGCAGATAAAAAGCAATGTTCTGATAATCTGACATATGTTCAGGATAAGGAAAGCAGAAAATATCAAACAAATATATGAAATATCAGTTCCATGCCCCATAAAAGAAGAAATACGGAACAGAGGGTCATGGGAAATGTTGTGTGACCAAGACATTACTTTACAATTTAATGCAATGCCCTAATTGAATTGGTACAATACAAGGGAAAGGGCTTGTAAAAGCCTTTTTGCTTTTAAAACTGGAAATGGATTCAACAGCAGAAAGTGCATCTGTAGACTTTATACATATTTTAACAACTGACTCCAAAATGTCTCTGACTTGAATTAGTGAAAGTACATGTACGCTTATGATACAACAATAAGCTGCTAATTATATTTGCCAGATCAAAACATTCATTGATTATTTTCTGAGAGTACTTTTTTATAACCACATGTGAGTCATGTGTGCCCTGTAATAGCCTGTATGAATCAACATCTTGATGTTATGGATGACATATCAGTCATAATATTCCGTCTTTATTGACTCTGGATGTTGTTTGGGAAGAGAGAGGCAAACAAAGAGGATGTGTTGAAAGGTTGCAAGGCATTTTGATGAGGGGTGTTGGAAGGCAAGCTCACTCCCCATTCTCATAGGTCTAGTTCATTTTGACATTAACTCCGAGTCTAAACCGAAAGGATTTTTTAATCCACGTTTTGCGGTGCTATTTTTTTCAAGGTCAATTCACGCATTTGAGACCCAAGTCATGTGAAATGACAGACTGGTTTAGAATCTCACAACCCCTTGCATTAAAGTACAGCACCAGCTATTGGGCACAGGCCACGATGCAGTACAGCAACACGCGATTATTATTATTATGTGTAAGTCGAAGGTTAAGTGTGCAAAGCTTGAGAAGCTGTCTAAGCGCAGTGCTTTTGTACGGTTTGTGAAACCTTTGACAGCCAACTGTAGATACACTTCAAACCTCATATCTAAACCTTAGATTGGTAAACACTCATCTAAGCTGAGCAAAAGAATTGAATTCCAGGGAGTCTCCCCTCCTGTGATTGTTATTTAGGCGGTGTCACAGAAGCAGAGCTGACATTGTTGTGTATGCACAGGACACGTTCGTATTTTAGAGAGGGTGTTTTCACGATGGTAGTTAACGCCCCCTTTTAGGATTCGGGATTAAAGGACTTAGAGGTAACATTGACTCGGTGGTGATGTTAATACCGCGTAACAGTCAGTGCGTGTTTTCTCCGGCATGCTGCAATTCAATGAACAGAGCCGGCGGTTTCGGCTGAACATGCCACGACACCTCCTCCTTCGCCGGGTGAATGGGCCCTTTGCGCTCTGCTGCCACCTTCCTGGATGTAACTCCTTCCATCTGTGATGACTCACCGGCGTTCACTTAGCTGCTAGTTTTTTCCAACACGCTCAAAAAACAGTGTGGGAATTGGGCTCTCCGGCCTTCATATGGAGGCTGTGGGCCTCACCCAGGCTGACACAACAGCCCGGCAACAGCCCGGCAACGGATCAGCATTCCCTCTCTGGACCCACAGATAGTTTTACACAATGAGAGATTGCTTTGAGCACTGTGTTCAGGAGACCCCCCCCCCCCAAGGTCAATGTGAATATAACATCTTCACAGAAGAATCAACAACATCTGCAATATTTCTCCTATAAAGCAAGGCGGGGTCCCCATCCCACACAGTCCACTGTGTGCGGGGAGAGGGGGAAGCTAAATAATAACAGCTATGTTTTATATTATTATGAATAATATCTCGGACGTATAATCAGGATGATTTTCCGCAGAGCAGAACTTGCCGGTCAGAGCCTGCAGCTGCCGGAGCGGGGGATCGTTGCACACTGCAGTCCATAACAGGACCACCTCCATGGACAAACCCCTGGGCGAAACACGGGAAAACCAACGCAAAGAACATCATGTCAGGAACTACAGAAACAAAGAATTAGCAATATAGGGAATAGCATTTTATGGATTGCGGGGTTCCTGTCCACCCCCACAGCATACCATCTGCAGTCCTGAGACATGTATCTCACGCACTGTGTCTTTTATTAAGGTGGGAATTCGGGCTCCAGAAAGAGAGAAACCCTATAGGTACTTTTCTTGGGAAGAGGCTTGTCCTTTGACTCCTTTAAATGTTTTCCTCTCCATGCTCCAGCAAATAGACTGAATGCAAGAGTTCCACCTTTAACCCAGCTGGTTTAGGCTTACAATTCTCCTCTCTTAGCCACAAAACTGGCTTTCTGTCAGATACAGAATACACCCCCCCCCCCCCCCCGCCCCTACACACACACCCAAAAAAACACACACGCACTTCCATTTGACCGATTCAAGTTGGGTTATTTTAAAAAGCCGATAAAAATGCTTTCTCTCCTATTATGCAGGCTCCCATTGACAGAAACATCAAACAAGTTTTCGGAATCTGACTTTTACCTTTCTTAGTAACCGTAAGGTGATTATGGTACAAACCAAGAATAATAACAAATCTTCAGAATGTTTTTAAACCAAAAAGAAAAACACGTTTGACAGGATGTGCAAAATGTCCTCTTGGTTTGTTTTTTTTTTTTTTTTTTTTTTTGGTTGCGAAGACCTTTGAGAATGCAAGCGGTCCTTTTGTCTTTTTGCGTTTGCTATGAAAGGAATGTTGACAATGAAAAAGTAATTCCTATTCAGTGCGCACAATGTCTTAAGGTTGTGTTCCCACCAGTGATAATAAGCCTTTGGTTTGGGCCCTGAGCCAATTGTGATTACAGCTCCTCACGGAGATTCCCCACTAATAACTCAGGATTACTCTTGATGACTCGTTACACATCAGGCTCTTATGTATTATGTCTCTATGACAAAATAGATGTGATTAATCAAGGAAACTTTGTTTTTACCTTTTCATGAATGTGCACACTAATACCTGCAATTTTCTGTTTTGTTGAAATGCACAACTCTTGTTCAAAAGCATGGATTACACATTAAATTAATTTGTAATGTGCAAACACTGATACAGCCATTATTCCCACACACAAACACGCACATAGAGCTGAAATATACAGAATCACTATATATAATCTTTTTATTTTGATAACACCATATCATTTGTTCTTTGTGACAGATCTTTATCGACCCGTCTATGCATGACTGCAATTGAACTAGAACAGATTGCTTTGATTGGCTGATTGCCTGTCTGATTTCTTTATGCAACAAGGATTTCCACATCAGGCACTGGCATTACACATCCGTCATGACACCATTTGGGAAAAGACTGAGGTGCACATAAAAAGCAACAGCATCCAAGCGCTCAGCTGTAACCTGACCTCCGACTGCTTCCTGATTCTACGCTACCTGTGGCACGAACTACAGTTCAGAGACTGACATGTGTCCCATCCTTCTCCTTTCACACCTCTGCTGGAGACCAGACCGCCACACTATAACCATGACATAATGGGAGTGGTTAAGTCTGGTCTTGATCAGCCATTGCTCCCAGTTACCAAGAATCGAGATTCCCCATGACGGTTTGCCTGATGAGAAAGTGGGGCTCAATCCAGGCTCCTCCTCCTTTTTCATGCACTTGGGTTTTCGCGTCTCTGATCCCTTTGACCTTTACTGAGACAAGTGAACCTCACCTTTTTATGTTTCTGCCTGGCGATTTCCAGTGGGGGGATCACTGGGCATCTGGTTCTATCAGTTCTCACAGGCTCTAGAAACTGTGTTTTTACAGTGTTTTTAACTGACACTTTATGACACTTTATATACTACTTCCATCTTGGCTACAGATATTTTTTTAGCTCAATGAGACTTGGCTAAACAAAGGAATAAACAAATAAATAAATATATAAAGGGGTGGTTATAAGACTGAACCCCCCCTTACAAAAGATATTGTGAAAATATGACCTCGCCGTAAACCTGTGGCAACAATGCAAAGCAAATTAGCTTTGTGGGAACTGCCATTCATTTCTGGAAAAGTTTTACTTCACCACTACTGGCAAACTCTGACAAACCTCCGGCAACATTTTGTGGGAAACAATTTAGTTTAGTCAAATGCGCTACATATTAGCTGCAAGTTTGCGGCAAACTATCCAGTTTGGTAAGGGCCTCCATTCAGCACTGTCAAATAAAGTGTCTTGTCCCTTCTGCTGTCATTGTGTTGGTGTTGAAGCCCATCGAATGGCCTAAATTAGAGACTAGCTAACAACGATTTCTCCATGTGAGAGGTCACGGTATCCTCAGCCTTGTTCACATTAGGTCACGGCTGCTTCAGCTAGAGAGAAAAGAAATGATAGTTTATGACATTCATTTCTCCAGTCAGCCCCTGTGGATGGCAAAAAGCTAAACAAGTAGTTTTTGTCATGTGAGGGGAAAAAAACACCTCCTTCTGTTTGTCTGGACATAGTAACCACAAGTCCATGAACAGGCAGTAGTAATCTGCATTGTCACTATGACTCAACATACAGTGCCCACCAGAATTATTGGCAACCCTGGAAAATATGAGCAAACAAGGCTATAAAAAATGTCTTTGTCGTTTATCAGCATCACCTTACACTCAAAATAGGAGAAACATCTAACCTTTAATAATTCGAAGAGAGAAAAATTCTTCATAAGACTAGGCAAGCCTAGCTCAGCCCGGACGCCTGTATGCAGCCAGTGAGGAACATGTGACAAGGCACGGCGGATAGTGATTTGGAGCATGCAGGTTGGCCTGCATACCGGGGCGACAGAGTGCATCTGATTCTCAAAGGTGTGTGTGGCAGAGTCATACCTGTCAACCCTCCCGTATTTCCCGAGTTTCTACCGTATTTTAGCACCCTCTCCCACTGTCCTCCTGTTTGGTATTTTCTCCCTTGAATCTACCGTATTTTGCTTTTATATATATATTATATATATATATAAAACCCCCTTCACTTTTTGCACACCTTATTTTGTTATAGATTTAATTTTAAATGGATAAAATTGCCATTTTTTGCCGATCAATCTACACTCAATAAGCCATAATGATAAAGTGAAAACATGTTTTTAGAAATTTTTGCAAATGTATTAAAAATCAAAAACTGAAATCTCTACTGTGCATAAGTATTCAAACCCTTTGCTTTAATGTATTTTTAAAGTATCATATTTTCATATTTGGTCACATTTTTGAGTGCAGCTGTATATCTACAGTTGAAGTCGGAAGTTTACATACACTTAGGTTGAAGTCATTAAATCTCATTTTTAACTACTCCACAGATTTCATGTTAGCAAACTATAGTGTTGGCAAGTCAGTTAGGACATCTACTTTGTGCATGATACAAGTAGTTTTTCCAACAATTGTTTCAGACAGATTATTTCACTTTTAATTCACTATATCACAATTCCTGTGGGTCAGAAGTGACTTCAATAGGAAAAATTTGTCAGGAGGAACAACCCTTAAAAGTGATCCATCCATATCTACTGTATATCTGGCAGCAGAGTGATGGTTTGAGGCTCGTTTGATACCTCAGACCCTTGATGACTTACAGCCATTTTACCAATCATGTATTCCATACTGTTCCAGCATAATTTACAGCTAAATCTAGTCCCACCTCCCAATTCCCATAAAGATCTATTCAAATGCAGAGACGTTATAGTATCGCTTGTAAGAGTACCAGAAAATAAGATATCAAGAGTCTTTTGATGTTGTTGGGTCACAGACATCAGGACGTCATGGCATGCAAAGGATACGTGACCAAATATTAAAAATTTAAAGGCACAGTCAACTTAGTGTATGTAAACCTCTGACCCACTGGAATTGTGATATAGTGAATTAAAAGTAAAATAATCTGTCTGTAAACAATTGTTGGAAAAATGACTTGCGTCATGCACAAAGTAGATGTCCTAACTGACTTCCCAGCTCTATAGTTTGCTAACATGAAATCTGTGGAGTGGTTAAAAATGAGTTTTAATGACTTCAACCTAAGTGTATGTAAACTTCCGACTTCAACTGTATATACAATTGAATTATGTTGAATAATTAGAATCGGCCTGCTCAGGATGCTTCTGTAGAAGGATGTTGTCAGTAAAGCCCTGCTATACCCACTCCAGTGCAGCAGGTGGCAGTATGCAGCACAGTACAGTAGGTTTTCGTTCGAGTCAGAGAAGTCTCGAGAGGTCAGAGCAGAGTGCTTGCGTACATTTGCATTGTGCGAACCGTGAAGTTGTTGCCTGTACGGGACTTTGGCGAAATGTAACAAGATAAACTCTTCAGGGTTAATCAAAAAACAGCTGTAGCTAAATACACTGGTAAGTACTTGGTTTCCTAAACATATTTATACGAGAGATTTTGGAGAAAAAAATTTGGTGTCTTCTAAACCGAAAGTGCATCAGGTAGCTACTGTATATAGTAGCCTACAGTAAGCAACGGAAACGGCGAATGCTTATTCGTAGGCTACAACGTTTTAAAAAAACATTATTTCTATATCTGAACTTTTTAAACCATTCTGCGTCAAAATTTACGGGGTTTTCTTAAGGCTGTAGTTTATCATTTCAGACAAACATGAATACTGTAATTGAGACCGATACGTCTCATCACTAGGGGCAAAGTGGATCGAGTTAAATACATTGGGCTACTTACTTAATGCGTGTTATGCATATACTGTATGTTACTATTCTGAAATAAATTTAGGCTATTCTGAACGTTTTACTTTCAACCAGGTATTTAATCACCTCCTTAATTGAACTAGTTAACCCAATCCTCTTTTCTCTCAGATTGCAGGGCAAGCAGTAAAGTGACCTGGTGAGTAGATCTTCAGAACCGAGTGTGGGCACCCCTGTCGTAATGCAAGGATGATGATGGTGGGGTTGGGTGCCGAACAATCTCCAATGTTTCCAATTAATTACTAAACTGTGGCGGCTCGCCACAGTTTCAGAATGAACGCAAATTATGTTTTTTACTTTCTTAATAATATTAGAAAGAAAAAAAGAAAGTCGCACACTCCAATTCCATTTATTAGTAGGCAACGTTTTGGCAATAAATGGAATTGGAGCACATAGAGTGAGTGTGCAACTTTCTTTTTTCTTTCTAATATTATTTTAACCGTTAGTCAGCACCTCGCTAAGTTATATGATGTGCATCCTCCCTCTCCGCAATCATATTTCATAATAATAACAAAGATGGTGAAGATATGCTGGTAAAGGTTAAAGCATTTATCAAATTGACAGCGTCATCGCCATTCATATGTATACAACTTGTACCACAAAATTCTTCATAGGTCTAGCCTCTAATTTTTCTTTCAAAGTACAGCAGATTGATGCATTTAATTTTAAAATTTACAAAATTTAAAAAATGCATGTTTTTTATGAAAATTAACTCCAGAAGATAAAAGTGAAAGTGAAAAATAAATGAACACTTCAATGTTTATGACTTAACGGTTCAGTATACATTTTCGGTACAGCAGAAAAAAGGAAAACATTAAATGCGAAATATAAAAGTATGTAGGTATGTCTTCCTCTGGAGAGTATAGCTATCTGGCCTAACTTACCTGACGTAAACAGTGAGTAAAATTTCAATACCAATGAAGTCCCCCTCCCGCTGGTGAAACAATACTGACTGGGTGATAATGACTACGAGAAATATCATACATTTCAGCCAATTGACCTGTATCTTTAAACATATCCAGTTGTTCATTCATGATTTTTTGGGTGCTACAACTTGTACTAGTAAAATGGGACGGGGAGTTAGACAGCAAACCTTTTACCGTAATTACTCAAAATTTACGCATGCACTTTCAACATCGGGGGATCAGGCAACTAACCAGCTAGCCAACCAGTCAGTCAGTTAGTCAGTCAGTTACCCACATTCACATGTTTAGGCCCACACATGCTGCATCCGGGCAAAAATTAATATTATTTGTATTACAAACAAAACCTAAAAGTAGTTTATTTCCAGTCATATTTTACATTTTTTTTAAGCACACCTGAGTCTTTAGGAACAATGATGTGATCATTCTCAACTTCCTGTTACAATGAGGTATAAATATGAGGTGACACACAGGCCAAAAGCCCTTAGTCATCCATCAACATGGGGAAGAGAACACACAAATTAAATGAGACAAAAGGTTGTTGACCTTCATAAATTAGACAATGGCTATAGAAAAATAGATTAATGTTGAAAACTACCCATTTCCGCCATTAGGGCAATAATTTTAAGTTTAAAGCAACTATCTGATCTGATGAACCTGCCTAGAAGAGGGTGCAAGTGTAGTATGCCCCCTCGGATGGTTCGAGAGGCAAAACCTTCTCCAAGGATTACAGTTTAAGAATTGCAGAAGTTGGTTGCATCCAGGGATCACCAAGAAGTACAATAAGAGAACACCTCAATGCCAAGAAGCTATTTAGAAGGCTTGCCAAGAAGAAAGCTTCTGCTGTCATCATACCACAAATGTAAGTGCCTGGAGTTTGCTAAAGGTTACCGGAAATTAGACTGGAACTGGCTGATATAGGCAGATGAAACGGAAATTGACCTTTTTGGCACTAAATGCCAAAGGTGTCATGGTCCTTCCTGCTGTCTTTGCAAAAGGATACATTGGAACTTCTTCTTATTTGAGCATTATAGGACTACTTCCTTAGGGTTTTCTTTATCCTTTTCTCAAAGAGTTTCTTCCCTTGGTTTTCTCTCAGTCCTCTAGTGATGGGCAAAACAGTTCACTTCAGTGACTCGAATCACTAGAATCAGTTCATTAAAAAGATTTGTTCAAAAGATTCGTTCACCGAATCGTTCAGTGCTTGGGCGGAGCTCCGACTGCGTACTGCGTAGTCCGACTCACTCAGTGAACTGAAACGGCCGATCGGTTCATGCGGAAGTGCTGTCGCTTTGACAAACGCGCCAAACTCCGTTTACACGACTTTTAATCTTAACTTGCTGGGCCTGATTCTGGCAGTTTGAGCCGCTGATTATCACTCAGGATCACGTTACGTTAACTCACTGTGTCTAGTAGCCTTCAGTGAACGAATCACGACACGTTCGCTTGCAGAAGTCCACTCTGCACGTTCGCTGCCTCGCTCGGCGCCCGCCCGCCCGTGAATGATTCGTTCAGCACAGCAGAACTGGTTCACAGGGGATGAATCACGTTCGCTCGCGGCAGTCCCTCCCCTCCCTGCATGCTCGCTGCTGATCAGATCCGTTCGAGAGCTCAACTGAACTGAGAAATGAACGGATCTTTTCAGTAAGTGATTCAGTTCAGTTCGTTCACCCAAAAGATTCGGTCTTTTGAACGAATCGTTCGCGAACGACACAACACTACAGTCCTCTTTGAGGCTGTAACCTTCGTTACCTTTTTCTCCTGTTCCTCATTTATATTAGCTCAATTTATTTTGCAGTGAGCTGGAGATTTTTCTTTTTCTTAGCTGTCTGTTTTTACTTGTGTTTTCGAGTTTGCATTCGCCCTCTTTTCTGGGTAGTTTTTTGTTGGCTGATACGCCGGGGGTTAGCTCCCGTAGGAGTACCTTTCTTTTCTGTTTGTGTTTCCTGTTTCTCCCCTTTGAAACTTGTGGTTACTCCACGTTTGTGGGTAGCTTTTAGATCCCTGCTCTGTCGCGTTTGGTTCTCCAACCCCTTCCCCTCCATCACAAAAGGTGGTTTTGGTGTAATAAGAGGCATAGTTATGCAGAAAAGAGCCTGATCTGCATTCCCCACTGTGAAGTATGGTGGTGGTTCTGTGACGCTGTGGGGCTGTTTTTCCACCAAAGACCCTGGAAATCTTGTTAGGATACATGGCATCATGGACACCATCAATTACCAGGAGATTTTAGACGAAGATCAGGCAAGAAGGCTAAAAGTGGGTTGTGGTTGGCTCTTCCAGCAGGACAATGATCCAAAGCATACCTCAAAATCTATACAAAAATGGTTCACTGAATCAAGGTTTTATAATGGCCATCTCAGTCTCATGACCTGAACCCCATTGGAAACCTGTCAGGTGAGCTGAAGAGGAGAGTCCACAAACAAGGACCAAGGACTCTGAAGGATCTGGAGAGATTCTGTATGTAGGAATGGTCTCCTTGCTATGTGTTTTCCAACCTCATGACAGGGGAATGCTGTATTTTGGCAAAGGGAGGGTGCAAAAAGTACTAAATACAGGGATGCCGATCATTGTGACACATCTCACAAAACTATTTTGCTTTAAAGATTTGTTTTTACTCTTATCAATGGTATCACAATTAAACTATGCAATTTTCTCATTTTTCTGAGCATAGAAGACATTTGATAAACAATAAACTGAATATTGACACTTTCACGTGACACTTAAAGTTTGAATGACTACATTCTCTTCAAATGGTAAGATGAAAAAACACAGGGCCAAGTTACGTGAAAAACTTTAGGAAACATTGGGTAGCATTGCCTTGGAATAGAACTTGTTTAATTTGTATGACCAGACAGCCAATATTGTTTGTTGTAACCTGGCCTCATTTTGATATCAATAGTTTTAACGGAATGCCTGGATTTTGTTTTAATTAATGACTTACAGACAGTGCTTTGTATGCCTGAGAAACTTTTTGTACATTGAAAAAGTTTTTTGTTGAGATATAAATTACATTGCTTGTGAAGGACAGCTGAAGATTGATCTTGTATCCCTGTACGAAAGGTTTTGCTGCCATCAAATCTTATCTTAGGCTAATGGTGTGTGTGTATGGGACACTTTCACTGATGTCACAATTTATGCAAACAGCAGTTCAAGCTATTTCCCTCCCATCAGGCTTCCCTTAACGTTAAATTACCAAAAAAACTTGCCTTGATGTGATAACTAGCTATTTGAAAAGACATGCCAACAGTCAGAGACTGAGGAGGGGTCAGTGTCTGACCAGGAGGAGTATTCCTCTTCATCTGGCCCGGCTGTGATCTTCAGGGTGGCTGAGCATGCTTGCCCCCCCCCCCCCCCCCCCCCCTTCATTTTTTTTTATCGTGGCCCCCAGCACTTCAAGCAGAGGTTTTCCGCTTCTGTCTGACTTCATGATTGAGATACAATCATTCAGGAAGTCCCCTGGGACTTTTGCAAACCCCAGGACCCAGCTAGGCAATCTGGCTTGTGCTGCGTCCTATGGGGTGGCCGTTTTTCCTCAGATTGGACCTACGGTTGCGATGTTCACAGAGGCTGCTTGCACTGCTGACGTGATTCCCAGCATCTTAATAAGCGCTGCCAGGCTACTGAGAGTCAGCTGCGTGCAAGGCCAACCAGGCTTCTGCCATGTTGGCTCGGCTAGCCAGCACCAAAACGCTACTGTTGGTGTACTTGGAGGGATTGCTGCAGGACATATCATCCGCTGCCCCCAGTGGCTCTATGGTGGAGATGTTGCGAGTGGTTGACATCATGATGCACGGGACTAGTGCTCAGCCCCAAGCCCTGGGGCATTTCATGGTTTCTGTCCTTCATGCTCGTCGCCAGATGTGGCTGTGTCAGTACAATCGGGCAGACCAGGACAGCAAGTCCTTCCGGCCCCAGTGTCCCCTGGGGAAGTGTTTAGGCCACTAGACCAGCGCCTGCACTGGGACATTGTTCTGGACATTTGGCCTCACTTCGGGATGGCACAGGGGAACATTTTTGCATCAGTGGAGAATGACTTCCAGCTCTACTTAATGCTTTTCCACTTTCCCTCTCCTGCCCGTGGTTCTGGCAGGGATCAGGGACTCGAAGCATGAGTTCTGCTGGTTGCCCCAAACTGGCCCCATCAGACCTGGATGGCGGACTTGAGGGAGTTGCTAGTGGGTGCCTTGTGCCACCTCCTGACCAGAACAGATGTGCTGTCACAGGCCCAGGGCCTGCTATAGCCTCCAAACCTGTGGATTTACAGCCTGGATAATTTAGCTGTTGGACAGAGGTCGCCGCAGCACCTGGATCCGCATGCTAGGGTCGCTTCAGGCATTGAAAGCCCTCTCTACAAGGGAGCTGTATCCTGGGAAGTGGGGCAGGTTCAGCTACTGGTGCCAGGGTCTGACCCGGTCTGACCCGGTCTTACATGGCAGTCACGTTATCGTTCCTTCAGTCCCTCTTGGAAGAAGGGTTGGCAGAGTCTATGCTGAAAGGTTACTTGGCTTGACTGCCATGGGCATATGAATAGCCTGAAGGTGGGATCACACCCTCACAATCGCCAGTTCCTCCAGGGAGTCTAAGTCTAAAAGCTCTCACTGAGCCACCCTTGAGCCCTTATACGGTCTCGGTCTGAAGCACCAATCCCTGAAAACTGCTTTCCCGCTCACCATTGCCTCTGCGAGGCGTGTAAGCAAGCTACATGTGCTGTCAGTACAGCTCTCCTGTATGCGGTAGCTGCGGCTTCTCTGCTCCCTGATCCCGCTTTTCAGCCTAAGATCTTCTTGCGCTCTATGCTGTGAGGTTACTTGGCAGCCATTTCTGACTTCCAAGAGCATATTGATAGCCTGATGGTGGGATCACACCCTCTCGCCAGCCAGTTCCTCCGGGGAGTCAGGCAGCTTTTCCTGTTTAGGTCTAAAGCTCTCACTGAGCTGCCCTTCGTCTCAGTCTCAGTCTGAAGCACCTCTCCCTAAAAACGTCTTTTCAGCTCGTCATTGCCTCTGTGTTGGGTGGCAGTAGCTGAGGCTTCTCTGTTCCCTAATCCCTCGTTTCAGCCTAAGGTCATCTCACAGTTCCCGGCTTTTAGTGTGGGAGGCTTTTCATCTTGCTCCTCATGAAACCCCTGAGGAAACCAGACTTCACACACTATGTCCTGTCCGTGTGAAGGGGTCGGAGAACCAAACGCGACAGAACGGGGATCTAAAAGATGCCCACATAGGTGGAGTAACCACAAGTCTCAAATAGGGACAGGAAACACAAAGTACTCCTACGGGAGATAACACCCGGCGTATAAGCCAACTGAAAACTACCCAGAAAAGAGGGCGAGAAAAACTTGAGAACACGACTATAAAATAAACAACTAAATAAACGTAAATATACCATAAAACAGCTACAATACAAGGAGGAAAATAAAAAGGTAACTAAGGTTACAGCCTCTAAGAGGATAAAGAAAACCAAGGGTAGAAACCACTGAGAACAAAGGAAAGCGAAAATCCTAGGTTAAATTTCCACCTAGCTCAGAATAATGTGGAACAACAATCTTTAGCAGACTAAGCATAAAGATGTTGCCCACGCTAAGGTCCTATACCAAATTACTGGCCAAAGCGTAATCAGAGTTTACACTGAAGCACGGATCAGAGGAAGCGCCCTGCTTAAATAGCAGCCTGCGGCTGAAACTAATCAAGACAAAATGGTCTCTAGAGGGAATGAAAAAAGACAAGAGTGCCCTCTAGCGGCCAAGAGTTGCAAGAACTACCAGAAAAGTAAAAGCAGGCTCAAAAACCATGACAGTCCGGGCCCTGCAGTCTTATGTTTCTCGCACAGGTGCTGTGGGGGAAAACCAACAATCTTTTTTTATTTATGGAGGGCCTATGCAGGGCCGGATCTTATCTAAAGGGCGTTTGGTCCACTGGATTGTAGATGCGATTATCATGGCCTACAGCAGTGTCGACATGTCCCCTCCTACAAGTGTGGTGGCTCACTCCACTCAGGGTGTAGCTGCCTTGTGGGCTTTATTTCATGGTGCCCGGCTTTCTGACAGTTGTGCTGCGGCAGGCTCCCTCACATTACCAGGGTTTATCGCCTGGACATAGTGTCGTCCAAAGTGATTGTGTCCTTTCTCCTTGGGACAGGAGAGCAATGTTCATTATCCCACTACATCCCCCACCTGACTTAATTGCTATAGTGTTGACCCATACTCTGGCGTGTTGACTGTAATGAAATAGAACGAATGGTTATGTAGGTAATCTTGGTTCTATGAATAAGGTCAACATGCCACGCAGCGTGGTCATGCAGGGAATTCCATGCCCTTCAGTCGGCAAAGAGAATGAGCAGCGGACATCCAATAATATTTATTGTATGACGTGGTGTTCACCCCCCGTAGTGGTGGTTAATTTGCTATTCAGTCTCCTAGTAGGTCACCCTCTCAGCGAGGTTGACCCATACTGTGTCGTGTTGACCTTATTCATAGAACCGAGGTTACCTATGTAACCATTTGTCTTGAAAGTATATTAGACACAGAAAACTACATTGTAGGCTCGATTGTCTAGCTAGCTAGTGAACGAGATATATATAATATATATAATATGATTAACCTCTTCTTTTCAAGTGAAAAATAAGACAATTTTTGTCGTTTTCACTAATGTCAAACAAAGCACTTTCTCAAAAACTATAAATTGTACAAATATGGTTATGGCTCACAGCTTTTTTTTTAAAGGAGAGAACTACCATTTTGACTAAGCAGTCAGAATTCACATAATCTATGATACTAAATTATCAATTTAAGTACAGTAAATGTAAAAAAAAGGTATACCTACATTAAAATTTTAGTATTGTTTCCTGGTGAGTTACAAAAGCTGTGGAGGACATACCTCCAGCTTCTGATTAATCCCCATGCCAACTACCTATGGTTAAAATTTGGTGTCAATATCTCAAACCATTCAAATTCTACAGTGGTTTTTTCAGGCCAGCCCCTTTTGGTTTCCAAATTGTGCCAAAATTGGCAATGTTCCAGAAATGTCCCAATATAATTTTTTAAAACAGTTTTTACAATAAAATATACATTTGGTATCAGTGGAGACAGAGGAATAAAACGTGTCCATCTTAACAATCTTCACACGGGGCACCAATTATGTAGGGAATATATGTATATAAGCTCTTTTTATATACATGGCAAAAATATTGGTAATAACTACGGAATAATTTGTTTTACCCTTATTATTCCTAAGTTAGGTTAAAAATTAATAATTTGATTATTATGGATTATTATATTAATTACCATTAATAATCATTTGATTATTATGGATTACAATTACTACTACTTCAATTTACCATCAAAGCACTAATAACTAATAATTCACAAGGGTTGAAGGTATTGCCTTCCAATGATTCAGTTTGACTCAGCTCTCATGCTCACATGACATCAAAACAGACACCAGGTTTAACAAAAATAGATTTATTAAACAAGGAAAAACAAGAATAGGCCTACTAACAGTTACACAATATGAGAAGTGTTGTGTGCGTATTGGAGCATTTGTGCGAGCAGTATGCATGTGTGTTGTTGGGAATATTCATTTAAATCTATACACGGGGTACCAAAAATGTAGGGGACATACCTCTATATTTATACACGGGGCGTCACTTATGTACTGCGATACGCCACTACCATCCTTATACAACTGGTGGCATGGTTTTTGTATTATAAATCAGTCTCATAAAATGTTTATATTATTCTCAAAAGAGAATATACTAACTAAAAATGGGTAACTTGAATTAATAAATTAATTACCAATAAAATGACACATTAATAATTGTCTTAGCAAAATCACAATATTATGTACTCAGTTGTTATATTAATATAAATGATCTAGCTAAAAGGTGAAGGCATTTTGGGGAATCCCTGCGATTAGCATTGTCTGATTCAGTTCAAAACAACCTCATACAGCTAATTATCAAATTGATCCGTGGTAATTGGTGGCAATAAAAACTCTGCATACACAATACTCCAATATTCACACTGTAACCATGTTAAAAAGTCATTTAAACTGGGTTTGCAACGCTTGTTCGCTGAACAGAGTCAATCTGTTCTCATTGCAAGATCAGATTGTAGCCTGAAGCACAACTCTGAGGAATAAATTATATTTACTGAAAGTGACCCAATATTTTTTTATCATTGGGACATACCCCACATCTATACAGAACCGGGAGTTTGGAGCTTCTTAGGAATTGCCAGTAACCTCAATAACAAGACTCACTCCTGACAAACATGTTTTGAATCCTTCGACCTCATGTGAACACAGAATTCAGATACAATTTCAAAGCCCCAAACCTTTTTATTTTTGCTGCCTTATCTTCTTCTCCCCCTTACACATTTTCCTGCCAATTATGTCAACAGAAATGCTAGTCCTGAAGTTGACTCTATCTACCATCTACAATATCTACTTCAACCTATTGGCTTTTCATAGTAGACAATTGCATGACACACAGGTATATTTGTACATATAAGAGTGTATGTACATATAAGGGTTATATTTGTACATATGAGAGAGAGAGATAGATAGATAGATAGAGAGAATATCTGTATTCTATGAATATCTAACTTCCTTATTACTTTAGCCAATATTGCCCATATTGATAGTCATAAGATTCTATGGGCCTGATTTACTAAGACCTTTGTCTAATAACACAACCAATGATTGGTGAAAAACAAATACCATGACCAATCATTGGTTGTGTTATTAGTATTGCATGTATTAAAAGGTTTTACACACGCTGAAGGTCATAGTAAATCAAGCCCTATGTGTTTAAGAAGTTGTTTTAAAAATATAAATTGTCTGGTTAATGGTACACAGCTAGCTATCTGGATCTGATGTGAAAAGGCAGGTTTCAGCAATTTAGTGGGGCATGACAATGTTATCTCTAACTGGGTTCCCAAATCTAACATTAAATATAGATTTAATTGTCATCATCAAATTCAACAGTGTGGTGTTGCAGGGATAACAGTAACATGAGAAACAGTAGTGAGCTAACAAACACATCACTGCCCCCTTTACTGAAAAAAGATGGGAAGTCCAAAATGTGGACAGCCAGGGACAGACAGGATTGCGTTTTCATCTGAGCCCTGACAGAGATGATCCATCCCAACAAAGGTTTTTTCTAATGTTCTTTACAATTGGCTTATGGCAGTTTTATACTTGAAGAACAAATAAAATAATAGTAATAAATAGTAATTACATTTTTGGAATCCCAAGCTTGATATGCCATGTTGATTTTCTCTTTAGCCCTTTAATTTGAGTTTTAATTAAACAAGTACAAGCTTTTATAGTTTGAAGTATGGCCTGTTGTAACATATTGTGCAAGAGCATATACAATATTCAACAGAATCTAATATTAAGCATATCTTATTCTATTAAAAGATAGAAGACCAATAGAAGACTACTAGAAAATTGTAATTCAAGTCATCTGTGAAAAGTAATCTTAAATAATGTCTACTTATAATAGCCTAATAGTCATAATCTGGTTAGCAGACAGGGGTTTCCCTGCTGATTAGCTACATAGGCTATAGTTGTACACATAGTAATAGCCAATAGATCATGCAAACATTTTGTCCTACCTGTGTTTACCGTTGTAGTTAATCATGTACAGTAATCACGTATAATGGATGAATTCTGTATATTCCAACAGGAAACATTGTGGACATGCGTACATAGAAATGAAACCTTGCCATTGATTTTAGCTTCCCAGCTGTCAAGTACTTCAAACCTTGATTTAGTTTTACAGTCTGATGCGTGTGAATAGAGTCGATTGCCAAATTGGACAATAGTTCTTTGAATCGGATTACTCTTACTTACTCCAAGGGTGAACCTAACAAATCTGTATTTTTAGAAGGCTAATAAATATCCCCAAGTGAAAACAGAGGCGCTTTGCTGCTGACAACCCGGCTCATTACAGAATCCTGAATGGGGCGGCAGGGGTCAACATCATAAGGTTAACTTCAGAAATAGTTTAGATTTATTTTTGGTTTGTGAAATTCATCTAATAGACGGCTCGCAAATATTTATGGATTTCTGCGTTCACTTATGGACATTGTCAAACATAAAGTACCCTTTCACCCTAAACTAACTGACTTTGGCATGCGATATCTAAATGGCTGTCATAAATCTGCTCCTCGAATGGGCTGAAAAATTAAATCATTGTTTACCAAAGGGGTGGGTTGATTACCTCAGGCATAATGCGGCAGTGATTGGGTAAATAGCTCTGGAGAATGTGTGTTTTGGCCTTGTTCAGAATGACAAACGATGATAAAAAAACAGCTTATGGTTCCCTCACAGAAAAGTAAGAAATGGTGGGCGGCAATAAAAGAAATCTGTACATGCTGAAAGGTCCACTTGAATGGTGCCTTGGTATGTAGAGAAACATTAACTGATACCACAGTAACTTATTAGCTTTCTGCTCCGTTTCATTCTCAGTGAATTCAGTGTGTATGCAATATCTGAGGTTATGAGTGGAGAAGAAATACATGCAGAATGCACGTTCTTGGAAAATGAAGGTGAAAAGATTTTACTACCTGGTACACTGCTCCCTTGAAGGGCATTCTTTCATTTTAGAAGCATGACTTGTAAATACTCTATTGTGGACTTAATTGATGCATGAAAATGAAGCAGTTTTGTTTGGCCATGCCCATCAGATAAAGCATATTAATACATGTATGCTATGATACTTGGATTTTAAAGAGCCCTACATTTAAGATATTTCATTAAATAATCCTTCAGGAAGACGCGCAATTAGCTCTGGTTTTGCACAGTTCAGATCAGACCTACTCAATAGAAACGTATGGAGATAATTTCATGAAAAGGTCACAATTTGGTCACAATTGGGAAACAGTTCTGAAATGCTATCCATGGTGTTTTAAAGATGACCAATTTAGTAGTCTAACCCTTTTATTCAAGTACATTTTACTTAAATGGTTCAAGCTATACCAACTCGCATAGGTCCATCCAAATAGTTCCCTTGTTTTTAAGTAAATCCAACATATATTGTTTTTGACTGATGAAGAAAAAGCCCATGGTGGCAAACTCACAAATAACAAAAAAATTGAAAGGGGGGGGGGGGGGGGGTTCTCAAATAAAATCTGCACAACTAAATATTTTATGAAGAGTTGCACATGGCTATGGAGGCTATTTAATAAAATGCTGAGTGCATAATGCACATTAATACTTCAGGGTAGTGCCAGAGAGCGTGTCCTGCACGAAAAAACACACAAGCTTAACTGTGTGATGCAACTACTCATATGAAGGGAAGAGTGCATATTCCTTTTACCTTTTCCACATCGTCCCCTCATTAGTTATACCCGGCCCGATTACGCTCTGTGCCACATGCATTTGTATCATTAACATATCAGAATTGATTCGGAATTGCCTTCTTTTGATCTAGCTCTTATGCTCTTGTGATTGCATTTGCATCTTCAGAAATCTTAGATCAGGGTCACCTGTAGCGCAATCTTATGTTAGCACTTGTAATCAGTGAAGTAACTGGATAGAATTAAGGGACAAGTACCACATTCCACATTGTTATCAGTGTAAGGGGTTCACAGCAGTTAGCTGGTGTTTTTCATCTCTACCCCCCCCCCCCCCAGCAATTATGACATCACCCTCACCTGAAGCAGCAATTCCATGCGAATAAAATTTGCATTGCAGTCTACGGTATGAAGATGACTACATATTTATATCTTTTCATGATTTACTTTCAAGAGAAGCCTTGCATTTTGTCGCTTTAGCAGCATTACACAGTCATAGGAAATTGTTGTTGTGTGTATCACTGGCCAACTGGCGTTTTGGTTTCACACAGAGCTGTGAAATCTTAGAGGGCTGGATTCAGGTATGATTACAGCTTGTGGAAGCTGTGATCAGTGACTCTATGTATCACACACAGAGCCTCATTCCTTGGCACTTTGATGTGGAAACATCTCTGGGATAATTCATCACTGAAAACAGTGCATTTGTGCTGAACTGTATAGGTCAGAATAGGTTGTCGTGGGCGGGGAGAGTTGGGGGGGGGGGGGGGGGGGGGGGTGAGTGTGAGCATAAACAGCCATCGTATTTGTCTCTGCACATTAGTTATGATTTGAAAGAACACAACCCATGCCTTCACTAGTATTTGTTGCCAAAAGAAAAATCCCCACACTCATATTGAGACCGACTCCCACTCCCTCACCTGCTTTTCTTGAGTCTGGGTGGTCTGTAAAGTTAAACTGGGAAATAGCACTGAAACAGCATGTTCGAGGCTTAGTGCCAGATACCAGATGTAACTATTACAAATTTAAAACATATGCAGTAGCTCTTTCTGAAAAGTGCTCATTTTAAGTCTCCTTCAAACGGAAATATCCCTGATTAAGTGGGCTGTGTGCTCAGATCTACTACATACATGCTTTATCACACATAATGCGTTATCAAATATTACATGTTTTATTACAAGGCTATACAACTCTGGTCTCTTAACTGCTCATTTTAATTCATGAGGATACTGTACCTTAAAAAGGATATTGTACAAAGGGCATTTATAGTCTGCTGTTACCACTGGTGTCAGGCACAAAGACGGTTTATGTGGTGATTAGTGAGAAATAACAAATAACAAAGTAGGATTCTCTAGTCTGACATTGCTTAAACTGTTTCAAATATTTCTAGATAGGTTATGACACACAATGTACCAGTATTTTGTCAGGCGGTATTTAAGAGCATTAAACTGTCATGTTTATCTTCAGCAGGGTACTCATGCCATTGTTTTTCACTGCGTTGCATGAGAAACCACTGCATCTAGCAGTATTAAGAGATTCTAAACATATAGTTTGTGGCCACAACGTGACTTTGCATTTATTTCCTCAGTGTTGAATGTTAGAATGTTGCAAATTGCTATTTTCATTCTTAGAAATTAGTATCATTATAAGATAGGCTATTCTTATGATGTAATGATAACATTTGTGTGTTATTATTTCAAAGTAAAATCAAGTGGCTGCCATTGCAAACTATTTACTTATAATGGATGATGGGCAGAGTCAGTCTGGAAGTTTTGAAGTCAGTCTTGGAAATCTAAATCAGTCTCCAGTTTCCTTAGTTTAAAAAAAAATCTAATTTATTGAGGAAGCAGCATCAAAGAATAAGAGCTGGATTTAGTCAAATTCACAATGACTTTAGTTTGTACCGCTCTGCTTTATTGCTTGTAAAGACTTTAGCTCGCACATGTTAGTCTTTTGTGCAAATGGAACAAGGGAGCCGTCCACCTCCACCCTCGCCCCAGTGGAGGTCCCTGTGCGATGGAGGAGTCCGGCTCACGCTGAGAGAGCCTGATGTAAGCAGAGAGGGAAGACAGAGAAGAAAGGCCCGTAGGAGGAAACCTCCGGGGGAAATCTGAGATTTCTGTTTGACTGGATCCGCAGAGACGTTAGATTGTTTGGTTTGTGTTTGACATCTGAAGCGCATTATGTTCAGGGCTGAGGTTACACCACTGAATCAACCAAGAACATGTGCAAAGATGAAAAATCCCCGTTTGAATCATAAAAGTGTTTATTTTCTTTCTGCATGTTTCCGGATCTGATATAAGAGCTGTATTGTCTCTTTTTTTACGATACAGTGCCAAAGGAAGTCATAATGAAATTACATAGAAACCCCCTTTTGGAATGTAAATAATTAGTGTCAGATTTGAAACTGCGTGGATATGAAGTAATATAACTCCAGGCTTGAAACATTTTGCCAAATGACCTGTTCAGACTACTCTTCAATATTTTGAATTTGATACAAATCAAATACAATACAAATATTCAGTGTCAATGATTTAATTTCTTAGATTCTGCTGATAGTCTGCCAGTTGAAGGTTTACAAGCACATAACTTTTAAAAGACCGTTAGTTATAACATGTATTCCTTAACAACAGAAATTCTTGCTTATTTTGGTTACACTTTATGTTTCAGTATTATTTGTACAACATTACTTAAGCTATTCAAGAGACTGTGGTCTGTATTCAATCTACATTTGTCCTTAATGTTGAATGCAAGGAAAATATATATTTTTTTTTTTTTACAAACTCAGTTTGGCGAATTAGTTTTACTGATTGCTGAACTCTCTAAACTGTGTTTGTGAAGACAAAAAAAATCTATATGTCATCATTACTGTATAACTTGTTAGGATAACTTAATCTGGCTTGACTGTGCAGTCATTTCGTACTTGTTAGAATCATGTTTTGAAGCTAATGACAAATCTCAAAACATGAATGGCTAATATGCTAATTGTCAAATAATATACTTCGGCAATGAAAGTTTATCTACCAGGACTACGTTTTCGATTTCCCCGCTGGAAAGCACACAATTCGTCTCAGAAGGGAGAGTAAGTACTTAGGAGCTTCATTTCCCTTCAAGCACCTCTAGAAAGGTGTATGAATGACTGAGGAAAAAATATAATCATCATTTAGAATATGTCTTTACAATTAATTATATACTTACCCGGTCATTATTGTCATTTATTAAATAATCAGATTGAAATTATGTGGTGAGATGAATTGTAGTCTATTTTAATTTTTACAAAGTTTGGCATGTAGTTTTTTTTAACCATTGACTCCCATATATTTGGATAAGCACTCCGACTTGAATTTGTCATTTTACAAGAATAAAAAAAACAATCTGGGTGGATGAGAATGCCCAGTGTATGATCATGAGATTTTTGTGGGGAATATCCGTTTAGATTGTGTTATATTTATATGCAATACAGTCAACAGAATTTTTATCATGGACGCTTAGTGGTCACTCCTATACCACAGGTAGGCCTCACCAGAAGAATACATAGTTAAACTAGATTGTCTTCTTTAAACTCAACTTACACATGTTTGAAGCTTTCAGCTACATTTACTTAGCATTTTCCCACTACCAAATGCTTCTCTTTGAGCCTTATGAGCCTGTTTTGGTAAATATACCCAGCTGCTATTGAGAATTTTAAATACTCTGAAATTGTCCCACTAACAGTTGACAGTTGTAGAGGGTACCCCGATGACAATTTTCTTAACACAGGAATTGTTACTGTAGCAGTAGTAAATACTGTACCAGTAGTTTTCAAAACTATTTAGTTTTTTTTGTCCCAACCAAAAGAAACATGTTTCTAACATAATTTTTTACTTTTAAGGTTTGGCTTGTTGCCATTTGCTCTGTCGTTGAACTCTTAATTTTTCACAAATAGTTTTGTCTCAGTGACCATTTGACCACACTTTTAGCAGTTAGGACAACAGTGATTTCACCGATGTAACCGCTTTCATAAAGCACATTACAGAAAAGTAGAGCAAAAGTCCTGGGACGTGAATGTGGAATAATGATTCTTTATGGCATACAGTGGCAAGAAAAAGTATGTGAACCCTTTGGAATTACCTGGTTTTCTGCATTAATTGGTCATAAAATGTGATCTGATCTTCATCTACGTCACAAGTGTAGACAGACACAATGTGCTTAAAGGAGCTATATGTAACAAATTTACTGTACTAAATCATAAAATGACCATGATATATCATCAGAGATTAAGGAAACATGCTAAGTCGAAATACTGGCTTCTCTGACAACAATGCTACAGCCAGTATGTTCTCCTTTGAAATTTCCATTCCAGGTCGGAACGTCTGTATTTGTTTTGGCCTGTGTGATTCACTATTCTCCGAGTTGACTCCGGGTCCACTGCCCATTACGAACAACCAGATGTACTCCGACAGCCGATTTACGAATGCCTATGCTAAGTTCAACATCGTTTCCATTTAGCTAGCTAGCTAAAGATATATATGTATATAGTTACTCGCTAAACATACCACTAACGTTAACTTATATCTGTGTGACTGTAAACATAGCCAGCCATGCATCTAGCTAACATTGACAGAGTTATAAAAAATCCACATGAGCTAGTTTATAATTTGCAAACAATAAATAATAAACAAATTGCAAACGTATACATTAGCTGATCAACTTATAGTGTAGGACTCGTCATCGCTTGTCATTGTCAAAATAGAATAAGCTCGTCTCAAAATATAATGTTGCGCTCGGCTCATCTTGCGCTCGTGTTCGACTCTCCAATATTGTGAATTTGGATTGCAGTACCCATTTTAAATGCTCGGTGTCAATGTTACATATAGCTCCTTTAATCTAATAACACACAAACAATTATAATCTTTCATGTCTTTATTGAACACACCCATTAAACATTCACAGTGCTGGTGGCAAAAGTAAGTGAACCCTTGTATTTAATAACTGGTCAAACCTCCTTTGGCAGCAATAACCTCAAACAAATGCTTCCGGTAGCTGTGGATCAGACCTGCACGACATTCAGGAGGAATTTTGGAGCATTCTTCCTTACAGAACTGCTTCTGCTTAGCCATATTCATAGGATGTCTGGTGTGAATGGTCATTCCACAGCATCTCTATTTGGTTAAGGTCTGAGCTCTGACTGGGCCACTCCAAAAGCTTTTTTTTTTTTTTTAAGCCATTCTGTAGCAGATTTAGTGGGTCATTGTCCTGCTGCATCACCCAACTTCTACTGAACGTCAGCTGAGGGACAGCCTCCTTGACATTATCCTGTAGGACTGGGGTTCCCAAACCGGTCCTGGGGGACCCCTGTGTATGCTGGTTTTCGTTGCAACCACAGTTGCAATCCCAGAATTTTAACAAGCTGTTAATTTTTCTTAATTAGGTGCTTTTCATGTTTGGAGGAATTATTCGCCCTCTTAAGACACATTATGTCAGAAATAGCTATGCATGCCATGTAGAACAAACTCCCCATGTTCACATTGTGCTTATTGCGCTATATTGCAACTGTGGTTGCAACGAAAACCAGCATACACAGGGGTATTCTGACCTATACCAGGACCGGTTTGGGAACCCCTGCTGTAGGACACCTTGATAAACCAACCTAGGAATTAATTTTCCCCTCGATGATAACAAGCTGTCCAGCCCCGAGGCAAGAAAGTAGTCACAAATCATGATGCTCCCTCCACCGTATTTCCCCATTGGGATGATGTTTTCCACACCTCCAATCTCGTTTCATTGATTGGACTCCAGGTTTGCTAACTCCTGACTCCAATTAGCTTTTGTTGAAGTCATTAGCATTGGGGTTCACATACTTTTTCCAACCTACACTGTGAATGTTTCAATGATGTATTCAATATGGACAAGAACAATACAATAATTTGTGTGTTATTAGTTAAAACAGATTGTGTTTGTTCATTATTGTAACTTAGATGAAGATCAGACCATATTTTAAGACACATTTATACATAAATGCAAGTAATTCCAAAGGGTCCTTACTTTTTTTTGCCACTGTAGCTATTTCTGACAATGTGACCTTATGAGGGTAAATCACCCTTCAGTAGACACTATGGACCTGATTTACTAAGACCTTTAGCATGTGGAAGACCTTTTTTGCACACACAAATCTAACAACATGGCTAATGATTGGTCACGGTATTTGTTTTGCACCGATCATTGCTTGTGTTATTAGTTTTGCGTGTGCTAAAAGGTTTTGCACATGCTAAAGGTCTTAGTAAATCCGGCCCTTATTAAGAACAATTAACATGACTATTCAGAGTTTGCGATTATGAACCAGTATACACAGTGGGTCCCCAGGATCAAGTTTAATAACCCCTGCTGTGGACAACATAAATTAATATAATTTAATTTGTTGATTTTTAGATTCAGACGTGTCCCAGTGCTCAGAAGATTAAAAACCCCATTGCCCTAGAGAACTTCAATGAGAACAGTACTTAATTTACAAACTCAAATATTATGTTGTTTGCCTAGGTAATCGTGAATGTAAAAATACACTTCCATTGATAGTTTTATCTTCAGTATATCCTATTATTGTATGTCATGCGCTAATAAGAAATGTGTCTTTTTACCTCAGACCTGGAGGCCTTTTGACCTTGCTATTACATGTATTCATTCATCACCCAGTGCTTGATAACACAGGCAGCTTGCTCTTGAAGGGCCAGCTCCATACACAAACATGAACTCTGTTTCATCACTCACAGAGCATTGCCATTTTGGTGGTCATGTTCTTATAGGCATGATTGGAAACACTGAAGCTTTGCTGCATAACAGTTTGAGGCAGGAAGATAAGAAGCAATGCACACACACATATGTACAGACAAATATGCAAGAATACTACACTGGGTATTTATATTATAATATGAATCACATTTTCATATAACAATAAAGGATGTGAACACATTGCTTGAATTCAAATTTAGTCTCACATCCACACATGAGTCCAGGGGGTGTGTGTTTAATTTCATATTCCCACATTTAGACTGATACCATATAGCTGCTGTTCAGTGAACCTGTACACGTTAATATTTACTCACACTCTCAGAGTTCATTTGGATAAGGCTGTCTGCTGATTGAACAGGTTTTTAATCATAACAAAATGAACAGCCTGCATTTGCTGAAGTTTACCTGAATACACTCGATGGAATTTGTAAAATGAAGTTTGATAAAGATTGTCATTAGTGCTAGGGGTGTTTTAGGACAAGCCAATTTAATTTTACAGCATTCTACTGCCGGGAGTCTTAATAAAGAGCAGCTTGGAGATTATTATATAAAGCTTTGATACACAAGAGGCTCACTGTAATACGCAGTAGGCGGAAACACAATCAGTTCCATGTAATGAAGTTACATCATAACTAAGATCATGTGCTGACACTGACTTTTTAACTGGCTTAAACAAAATAAAAACACATTTATTTGTTGAATATGGCCAGTATTAATAAAAAGACCATGTGGTTTTCAGGCTTTCAAGTGGCTCAGTGCTTGAACCACACGCATGAACTGGGCCGTATAAGTTTAAGTTTCGACCAGCCATTGGTCCACTGTGACTGGGCCACTATGCACTTGTCTTCATCCTGTCAGTGTTTCCTTGGTTATAACTACACACTCATTCATCCTAGTTATGCACTAGTTGCCCACAGGCTACTAGTTGTTATCACTGTTGTGGTTCTGTGGCCTGTAGTGCGGGAAATAGTCATTAGCAGGAAGTACTTCTGCTTCAGCTGCTGTGTTTAGTGTGGGTGTGGAATGGCCGGCACAACACCGACTTCAAATGTCGTATTTCCAAATTTGGGAAGTAAAGGTTAGCATAGTTAAAGCAGCAGTAACCAACTGTCTCAATGGTTGCAATCCCATTGGCCCTGCCCACAGAGAAAGAGACAGACCCCCTCCCCCACCCCCATGCTTCTCCACACACCTTGTCGTGAACATCAATGTTTCTAGCTACGACTCATTCTCGGCAAACAGGATTACAGACTAACTAAAGGAGAAAATAAATGAAGAAGCTAACCTTTCAGTGAGCCAGTTTTGCTCAAACACTACAATTTACAGTGATGGCTAGCTGCATTATATAGATAGCCAATTTTATAAAGACCCCAGATATATAAACTTATACTGGGGCTCTAGCGTGGGTGCTAGCAACACTCACATAGTTTGTGCTTGTCCCAAACGGGGCTAGCCAGGCTCAGGCTACATGATATTGTTTGTCCCTCTGTCAGATTTGGCGATCAAAAAACATCATAAATCTTGCCGGGTCTAGGATGACAGACAGGTCACACTAGGTTTGTGTAGGGTTAGTCTGAACCAGGCATTAGCTGGCTACAGCTGGGAAGCAGGGTTCTAGCCGGTTCGAGCTAACGTCATCTACCCAATAATGTTAGCTTACCTAGCTAGTCTAGGTAAACTACCTAACTTCACCTATCACACATATAACATTAGCAAACACTTCCTTCTTCCAAGAACTAGCCACCAAATGTAACATCATTAACCTCTTTGTGCAAAGGCCATTTTCAGCTGTTTTGTACTGTTCTGTTTAAAGTTTTATAATTCCAGATGTCAGTTTTACACAAGCAACAATATTGTCTTAAATTAAAGAAGACCCTTGTACCATCTATCATCATGCCTTAAATTAATTTATTTTCATAATTCAATTATGGGCAGTGAATAGTACACAACCCCTAGTGAAAAACGAAGTTCCACCACTCTAGTTTACAGTGAACCCCTGAGAGTCTATGATGTGAATAAGGTCAAACTTTACATTTTCTGGTTCACAAACCTCCTGTCTGCATGTGTACAAAATATTAAATGGCTATGTATTACTACTGAAGTCCCATGAGGCAATTTGAAACCTTGGTTTCCAAAATGGATAATTGTCCATCACCGTAATTCAGGAGATCTTTCAACAGATAAACACTTTTGACTCATTGGAAATATATTTGCATCCATATCATTAGATAATTTCCAACTTTTGCAAAAGATTACGGGAATGGACACCTACACTATGGCCAAAAGTATGTGGACACCTGCTCGTCCAACATCTCATTCCAAAATCATGGGCAGTAATATGGAGCTGGTCCCCCCTTTGCTGCTATAACAGCCTCCATTCTCCTGGTAAGGCTTTCCACTAGATGTTTGGTCATTGCTACTGGGATTTACTTCGATTCAGCCAGAAGAGCATTAGGATGGGCACTGATGTTGGGCAATTAGGCCTAGCTTACAGTTGGCTGTCCAATTGATCCCAAAGGTGTTCTATGGGATTGAGGCCAGGGCTCTGTGCAGGGAAGTCAAGTTCTTCCACATCAATCTCGACAAACCATTTCTGTATGGACCAAAATTTGTACATAGTGGCATTGCCATGCTGAAACAGGAAAGGGCCTTGCCACAAAGTTGGAAGCCCAGAATAGTCTAGAATGTCATTGTATACTGTAGCATTAAGATTAGCTTTCACTGGAACTAAGGGGCCTAGCCCGAACCATGAAAAGCAGCCCCAGACCAAGGGGTGTCCGAATACTTTTGGCCATATAGTGTATGCCCACCCAAACTTATCAAAACCTATGAAAACCCATGCAAATCTACCCAAACCTACCCAAACATCAACACAGCTTTATTGTCCATTTGAAACACGTTAATATGTCTGATGAGGAGAGGGGAATAATCCTTAGATAATCAATTTCTTTGTCTCAGTTTAGTTTCCAGTGCCACAAATGTCCACCACAGCCCCGTCCTTATCATAAATTACCAACCATCTGGTCATTATTAGGAATGACATGGCAGCTAGTACAGTAATCCATGGGCTGGCGTATGTTGTAATAATTCATATGACCCTGTAAAGCATGTTCTCATACATTGTTAGTCTGACTGGTTAGTTTTACTTTTTTTGAATAAGAAAAAAAACTACAGGTCCTTTAATTTTGAATTTGGCACCAGTACTTTTGTGGCCAAAGTTGGCCTAAATAATTATAATTCATAATTCAGTACATCTAAAATGGGAGATATTTCTACCGGTTACACTAGCTAGCCTTTCTGTGGCTAGCTAGCTATACTACTAGCAATACAACACCAAAAAAACACACGCACATGCACACACGCTTTGTATGTACGGCAATACTTAACAATACTGAAGCTATGGAATCCATGCTTTCTGGTTCAGCTGAAGAGTCATGGATGCCCATCTCCTCATTTGAATCCAGAGGACGACTACACAATTCAGTAGCCTCAAGCACGGAAAGTCTTTTTGTTGCTTTGCCATTGTACAAACAAAAACATTTGTCACTGGTGGTCACTACACAATATGTATAACATGCTTTCTTGCACAAAATCATGGAGCTGCAGATGCTGGTTAATAGCGTCATTCTGAAATATGCCTGTGACATCCTTTAGCAGTGACAATCACTGCTAAAACTGTCAATTTACCTATCTTGTACCCCTCTGGAAAGCTTAGAATGCGTTCTTGGATTATAAGGATGGCAATCAATTGCAATTAGTTTTAACATATTACTACTGCCAATTTGAATTGCGTAATGTTATGCAGATGTATTTTTTTAGATTTAGCCTGTGTTAAAACTTACACTGTACACCACATATAGACAGAAAAGGACATGTCTAAATTCACTAATTGTCTAAATTCACTAAATTCACAAAATAAGAGTTTCATTGACCTATATTTAAGACCTTCTGTGTTTTTTTTATTGTTGCTGTGATAGTATACAATTTTTTGGTAGTGAAAGAAGAACTATAAATAACTCCAAAATATATTTAAATGTCACACTGTAGAGTGATCGAGATACTTTTATGAAATACGGAAGAACACGCAAAATATTTTGCCTGATAATAGCCCGACTAGCGCTGATGAAGATCTCCAGTTTTCCATGATACCATGCTTTCTGACATGGTACAGTAGGATGTTTGTGATGTGGACTCCAGGGTCTACGCCACTAGGGGGCCTGAGCAAACAGGTTAATAATAGCTACCTAGCTACATCAGTAGCTAAATTCATTGCAGGTAGGCCTATAATTAGCTCGCGGGCAGAAAGTCCAGGTAAATTAGCGTCTTTACTCCCACCCACTCCTGAAGCTCTCGCCACCTTCTGAATTCTGTTCTATGTTTATTCTAGTTTTAGAGCAACCTCTGTCCAACTCTCTTTTCTTTTTTTGGCATTTGATAATGCTGGCGATGCAGGTGTCAGTCATTTGTCCATCATCCATCCATTTTCTAACCTTTTGATCCAAGTCACGGGTGCAGGGGCAACAGGGCCAGCAGAGCAGCCCAGACATCCCTCACTCCAGCGATTTTCTTGAACTCATCCCGGGGGATCCCTAGGAGATCCCAGGCCAGCTCGGAGATGTAATCCTTCCAGCATATCCTGGGTCTGCTCCAGGGTCTCCTCCCAGCTGGACGTGCACGGTACACCTCCAAAGGGAGGCACCCAGGGACATCCTTACCAGATTTCTGAACCACCTCAATTGGCTCCTCTCAAGGTGTAGCAGTGGTTCTACTCTGAGGTTCTCCCAGATGGCTTTGTTCTTCACCCTGTCAAGGAGAGTAAGCCCCACCACCTTATGGAGAAACCCCATTTCAACCGCTTGTATTCGCGATCTCACTCTTTCAGTCACTACTGACAGATTGTGACCATAGTAGGAATGAAGTATAACTATTAAATTGAGAGCTTTGTCTTTTGGCACAGGCCCTTCTTCACCACCACCGTCCGATACAATGTCTGCATTACCGCGGTCACTGCATGTAGATGGTAGTCACTTGTGAATAAGACCCCTAGATACTTGCACTCCACCCGGGGCAGTTGTTCCCCCCTGAAATAAATGGGACAAGCCATCTCTTCCCGGGAAGACTATGGCCCTATGGTTTTCTAGAACCACTTTGAGGCCACCCAAAATTCATTCTCAAGGCCAACCAGTCAGGGATTGCCCAAGGGAAATCAGAAAATTATTTTTTTAATATATTTTTATTTTTTCAGCTTTATTGGACAGCACAGTGTAGAGAGAGCACAAATGGGACTAAGAGAGAGGGAAAGACATGCAACAAATTGTCATGCAACAAAACACGTGGACGGTGCTCTTACAGGCTAGGCCACAGACACTCTGGCAATCAGAAAATTCTGAATTAAATACAATGATGACAATTACCTTACAATGCATTCAATTGAATAACTGTTTGCATGGATATGATTGATGGATTAGGTGTGCTAAGCAAAGCTTTATAATACCATTAATAATTTAAGTTATAGAGCTTTTTGTAAGCCTGTGTGCTACAGCCCCTATTCATACATCAAAATGATCCGGCTGATAAGTTTAACACCTGCATAGCCTCAATTTGATAACATTCATACTTTTAAGACTATAGATGTTTATATCCAATAACTTTGCATTGTTACAGCTCAGAATTCTAAACCGCCATTGTTCTTCCTGCTGTAATGTAATCTTTGCACTCAAAAAAACAAAACTGCTTATGACACAAGAATACAATTGACCGTTAGCAAAAGTCCCGCCCTCATTAGCGACTGTTGCCATGTACGACAAAAGGAGATAGGGTACGCTAGCAGCATCCGCTTGAGTGAATTACCGCAAGAAATCACAGATGGAAGTTAGGTATTTTTGAAAAATGATGGCAATGTCTGCAGTTTCCCGTGGAGGGTTACATATAAAACGTTAAACTAACTAGGGCACTTATCATTACATTACATTACATTACAATCATTTGGCAGACGCTTTTATCCAAAGCGACGTACAATAAGTGCATATTGAAGGTCATTGACGCGACTACAAAGCAAATCCGACAAAGCACCGCTTTCTCACAGCGTAGGAGCTATCCCTAGTAATAAACATGAGAAGTACAGTCAGCTATACATTCTGAACTATAGAATAACCAAAAACACAAGTTAAATTGAAAACAGGAAGCGAATACTATAGAATGGCCCTATATAGGTATACCTGTAGTTTTAGTCGAGGTGGAGTCTGAAAAAGTGCGTTTTCAGACCACGACGAAAAACAGACAGTGTTTCAGCTGAGCGCAGCAGAGTGGGGAGTTCGTTCCACCACTGGGGAGCTAGGGTGGAAAAGCTCCGCAGTCGGGACGAGCGGGAGCCTTTAACACGGAGGGAGGGAAGTGCAAGTCACCCTGCAGCAGCAGAGCGAAGTGGTCGAGCAGGAGCGTAGTGCTGGATTAAGTCCTGTAGGTAGGAGAGGCCTGACCTTTTGGCTGCAGTGTAGGCCAGGGTCAGAACTTTGAACCTGATCCTGGCCACGACCGGCAGCCAGTGGAGTGACCTCAGCAGGGGGGGTGACGTGCGAAAACTTCGGGAGGTTGAATACAAGCCGAGCAGCCGCATTCTGGACCAGTTGTAGGGGCAGAATGGCGCAGGCTGGTAGGCTTGCGAGAAGGAAGTTGCAGTAGTCCAGACGTGAGGTGACCATGGTCTGGACAAGAAGCTGGGCGGAGTAAGTGGTCAGGTACGGCCAAATTCTCCTGATGTTGTACAGGAGGAACCTGCAGGACCGTGCCGTTGCCCTGATGTGTTCTTTGAAGTCCAGCTGATCGTCCAGGACCACCCCCAGGTTCCTTGCAGAGCGGGAGGCGGTCACCATAGTTCCGTCGACGGTGATGGACAGGTCTAGGAAAGGGGAGGTCTTGTATGGCATGAAGAGCAGCTCAGTCTTGTCGAGGTTGAGCTTCAGGTGATGGCTAGACATCCACTCAGAGATGTCAGCCAGGCAAGCAGATATCCTTTCCTTTACCTGTGGGGTAGAGGGAGGGAAAGAGAGGAAGAGTTGAGTGTCATCAGCATAACTATGGTAAGAGAAGCCATGTGAATTAATAACCAAACCAAGAGACTTAGTATAAATGGAGAACAGCAGAGGACCCAGTACAGATCCCTGCGGGACTCCTGTAAGAAGTGGATGAGGTGCAGAGACAGAGCCCTTCCAGGAGACTTGGTAGGATCTATCTGTGAGATAGGATGTAAACCAAGAGAGGGCAGTTCCAGAGATGCCCATCTCAGCCAGTGTGGAGATCAGGAGTTTGTGGTTGACTGTGTCAAACGCTGCAGACAGGTCAAGGAGAATCAGGACAGAGGAGAGGGAGGAGACATGCTTGTTGAAGCTGCTGCCAAGCCCCTGTTTGAGCTTATAATGATGTCATTTTGCTTGTGTCATAAATAACGTAGCCTACAGTTCCATTGGCGGTACTCGCAAATTCCGTGGGAATTTCAAACATCTACACAAAGTTAATTTGACAGTTAGACATTTGTATTTATTTTATGATTATGATATTATTTTATCTCTATATTATGACTGCCGATCGTGGTTCAATTCGGAAGGAGGAGACGCATTTACACCACTTGATCGTGGCAAATGATCCATATTGTTTATTTTGTCGATATGGATTCCAAAGAATGCAAAATATCAAATCGGTTGTCAAGGAAATGTGCATCGCAGAGAAATCTAAAACCATAGAATGCCTGCAAGTAATGTACACTTTATGTACTGCAGGTGAAGGTAGCGAAAACCTCAAAACTAAAACATTTCAGAAACATTTCGAAACTAAAACCCCAGTGTGTACGAGGCCCAAGAGAGAATGTCTGTTTTAGGGACGTACGTTGCAAAGGTAAACGTATAGCATGCATAAGCTATATGCTACTACAACTCCTGGCTCAACTATTTGACCCAAATCTCCCCTTTCTGCAGGAAATACCACATATAGCAATAATATACCCTAAATCATAAATTCAACAATATTTTTAAAAAGTGCTAATAACTGCTCTCGTCCACAGTGAGCACTGCAGCTCACACTGAATGGTGTTGTGCAGCGCAAGTAATAATTTGTTTGCAAAAAATATTTGACAAAAACAGGCCAGCAAGGGCACAGTGTGAACAAGGTAAACAATTGATACTTTACTTACCTCGTCAGAACATAAAATTTAGTTTTGTTTTAACATAAAAATACAGGAAATATCCACACATTGCATGCAACGCAGAGAGTAGCTCTCCACGTCCCTGTCAGATACGCAGTTTTCATATGCTTTATACTAGCCTATATAATTATTTTTAATAAAGTAGCCTATTTTATTAAAAATAATTATATAGGCTAGTATAAGTGGCTAGCTACTTGCTAAGATAGACTGAAAAACTAACCATCAAAAAACAAGGGACTATCAAGCTAACTATAAAAAAAAATACCAAAAATAAATAGGCTACTATAACTAGAATATTCAAAAAAGCTCAACTGTAAGCTAGCTATATCGCTCCCTCTCTCTATCTCCTGATTCTTCTGCGTGCAGATAAACTGCTGCGCTGAGATTTGCTTTTATTAGCTGTGGCATAGCCTGCCCTCGCTCCAAAACTTCAGGGCGTAGCCACAAAACTATCGGTGGGCGTAGCTGTACCGGTTTCTATTTCGTCACCGAGAGGAAATTTCTGGCCAATCACAGATTGAACGTGCAGTACCTAACGGTTTACCACTAGAGACACTTTTGAGCCAGATTCTTAAAGTTTATGCTTTTTTTGCGCTGACTGCAGTAATTTGTCATTTGGACCAGGATCAATCAGTAATACTTAGAAAAAACCAAATGTATCAGTTCTCATCTAAAACTAGTGGTTTTAGTGATTACCTATTCTGGCAGCTGTTTTTATACTTCCTTTCTTATCCATCTTATATTATTTTAACGTTACAAGGTTTTCCCTTCAGGCTAAGCATTTAATTGCCATTCTAACAAATGCCGAACTGCAGCATTTGACAAATACACTTTGATTTGGATTTAATCACCAGGCTAAGTACAGCTAATAGATTAGATTTGTTATCTGATGTTATTAATCGGCAAAATATAGGCTATCTCAGTTAGCTTACCTTCGAGCAAATGAATGTGTGTGTGTCTGTCTACGGTAGCCTATTGAGAGAATATGCACGCACATCCAAACAGTGTAATGAAGAATAAATGCAGTGAAGAAAAAACCTGCACATAAAACTGAGTTTCACCATTTACTCGTAGACCGTATTGACAGTAGGCTGCAAGTGTGGTCGTCCACAAAGTTTCATCCACAAAAGATGCTTTTCCAAGTTTGTCTACGGCTTGGGAAATGGAATAAAAAATAACGGGCATTCAGGATAGTGTGTTTCTGTTTTGCAAGTTCCTCAAAAACACCTTTTAACCATCACCAAAAGAAGCATTGTAACTTGCAGCTAAAGTTTTTTCCCGCTATCAACTAAAATGTTGTGTCGGAGCAAGATGTTGGAGAAAGTCCTCCATAGCAACCTTTTCTAAGCAGGAATTGGTGGACTGCAGATCATAAATTTGCTAACGGTCAATTATGACACAAAAATACTATCACATATGCTTTGATAACCATCCATTACTTCTCTGTACCATGTCCAGCTATAAACAACAAACTGTAAACCTTTCAATCTTCCCTTTAGCTGAAGCTAGCAAAATTACTTCTACAATTATTAATTAATTCCTACAATTATTATATTTCTAGTTCTGCTATATAGAACATCACATATGCATGGATGATTCATTAAACTTAGTTTATTTTCTATATAATATTTTCAATAAAATAAGTTATATTACAGGGAGACTGAGAAAGACATTTTATTGTATTTGGGAAAAATGATTGTGCCTTTAATCTTTAAAACACTTAATATTCTGTACAGGAAGAGCCGTACAGCAATATCTGTCTACAGGGTTCAAACAGACATTACAAAATGAAATTCAAGGACTTTCCAATTGTCTACCTAAATTTCAATGTAGGTTAATGTTTTATTGAATTGTCCTAGTGTTATTTGTGATATATTGAGAACTAGAACTTGTTCTGTATGTACGTATCTCCATCAGGAAAAGTTGAGTAATTCATTGTCTCCCTCTCCCCTCCTCTCTTCTCTCTCTCATGCATGCACATCCAACTCAGATCTGTGTTTACAATAGATAACAATAGTACTGCACTGTCGGAAAAATGTGGCATGCTACTATTTTTTCGCTAGCTGGCCTGGCTGCAGCATTGAGAAAAGGGTACAGAACATGTGGGCAAGCGTTCAATTTGGACAGCTTGGAGTTTGCCAAATGTCATTTAAATTATGACTGGACGAAGGTGCTGTTGTCAGATGAGACCAAAATTCAATGTTTTGGTCAGATACAGCATTGGCATGTTTGGTGTCGAAACAGAGTTGCATACAAGGAGAGGCACCCCATACCCACGGTGAAATATGGTGGTGGGTCAGTGATGTTTTGGGGCTGTTTAAATTCCAGAGGGCCAGGGGCACTGGTTAAGATCAATGGCATAATGGATTCCACGGAGTATCAGCCAATTTTGGCTGACAATCTGGTTGCCTCTGCCAGGAGGCTGAGACTTGGCCATAGGTTTACTTTCCAGCAAGACAGTGACCCAAAGCATGCCTCAAAAATGGTTCTGTGACAACAAAATCAATGTTCTGTAATGGCCATCTCAGTCGCTGGACCTCAATCCAATCGAAAACTGGGCTGAACTGAAGAGGGCAGTTCATAAGCACAAACCCAAGAATGTGACGGATCCTAAAAGGATCTGCATAGAGGAATGGTCCAAAATCCCTCCAGATGTGTTCCTTAATCTTGTCAAACATTACAGGAAAAGAGTCCATGCTGTTATCCTTGCCATAGGTGATTGCACCCAAGTACTAAACCAGGGGTGCCAATAATTATGAAAACTTGATTTTGGTGAAATTTTATTTTTATTCAATAAATGTATGATTTTGGTTGGTTCTATTGAAACATTACTAAACTACAATATTTTTCACATCTTGGCATTTTGAGTTTACCTCAATAATTATATTGTGTATTTTTTGTGAATTGCCAGTCAGGGGTGCCAATAATTTTGGAGCCCACTGTGTACAGTACTAGTCTAGCCAAGCTACCAGAGGAAAAAGCTGAGCATTTTCTAATTCTGTTTTGATTAACAAAACTTGATGAACAATATAAGTGTTGTTTGGTGCAGCAGATAATGAGCCCAGTACACATATTTCAAAATGTATAATTGACTGTGTACATACCATGAACAAAGACATGGGCCATGACCGAATATGATCCCTGTTCCGCCCCCTGTCCACTCAGACCCCTGTTTACTATGTGCCCTCTCCCCTCACTTTGCAAGCAGTGTGCGAAAGAAGTCCTGCAAAACTCTTCCCAAATTAGTGAGGAAGTAGGTTGTAACATGTCCCACTCTTGTACTACACGTTGTAATTTTTACTTCTGGTTTACTTCCTGAAATTTTCGGATGAGTGTGCTCCTGAATCCCTTCAACAAATCCCCAGAAATAAGGGTTTTATGCAGGGATTTTAAGTGCCCCCATTTGTGAGAAAAAGTCACCCACTCAAAAACTTTTAGACGAAGTTGACTCAAATAATCTCCAAAATGCACCCTCAAAGGGGTGAAGGGATCATATTCGGTCATGGCCATGGTGTTGTACCCCAAAAACGTTTCCTGTCTTCTCAAGGTAGAGTGGTAGGCTACTTCTATGTGACAGCACTCTCCGCATTGCGAGTCAAGGAGCAGGATTGACAATGCTCTGATCCAACGGCATTGGGCATAGCCGGATTGACAGCGTTCTGGCCCAATAGTGTTGGCGGTGCATCAGGGGGTTGCCAATCATATTACAGGGGGCCAGTGCCACTCCTTTAGCCGTGCCCCTGCTGCCCAGGCACCAGGTGCTCACCTGCGAACACCACCCCCAGGCCTGACTCCAGGGATGGGTCCCTGTGACTCTGTTCCAGGTAGGATAAACTGGGTCTTTTTTTTGTCTACCATTGTAGGGTTCAAATTGGACCATGTTCATCTGGGTCCTCACCCCAGACCCTACTGCAGGCATTAGCCCCCAACGACATAGCTTTGGGGATCATTAAACCTTGCAAGTCCTTCCGACCACAACATTAACAAGGTCACGATCTAGGAATGGTCATTTGTCCCACATTGGTGAAACTCTGTATAAACATTTGCATCTAGCTATGTGTACAAATATGTGAATGTGCAAGGTCAATCTCATTGTTGATTGGTTCACAATGTGAACCTGCCTATCTCTGATTGGTTCACATTGTGAACCACTTCATTTTGAAAACAAGAACTCTGGCTGAATCTCTGATTTTAGAATGCAGAATTTGAGGGTATAAACACAGTGTATGGTGCTGAATTTCTCTCAATTAAGCATGACCATTCCCTGTAATCTTTCTAAAAAAATAATTTCTGCCGCTTTAACTTGCACTATATAATACTTTAATGAAATTTACATCATTACTTGCTCCTCTGACATATCTGGCACTATTGGTCATACTAATCAAGTGAATGTATCTCTTTTTCTCCTATACTGCAAGTCTCTCTGGATAAGAGAATTTGCTAAATGAATGCAAAATGGTGTGGTAATTAAAAACCCTGCTGCTTTAAAAGGTAAACAATTAATAGATCACATGCTATTCTGTTCCACCTACATAACTATAATTCAACCATATATAATACATTTTGATATTGTTTGAAATTAATAGAAATTAATTTGTATCTTGCTCCAGTGCAGATAAACAAATGCAGATTCTTCTATAGACAATGGACCCTCCATGACATGCTCTTCTCATTTAACTATATATAGATCCTTTCCAAAAAATTTGAATATCATGGAAAAAAAAATTTCTTCCATAATTCCATTCAAAAAGTGACTTTCATAGACTACAGATTCATTACACACAAAGTGAAATATTTCTAGCCTTTATTTGTTTCATTTTTCATAGTTTTGGCTTACAGCTCCAGAAAACCCCCAAAACAGTATTTCAAGAAATTAGAATAGTATATCGAAAATCAACATTTACTTCAGTTATTTCAGAGAATGAGTGGAGTGGCTTGACTCGAGGAATCCGACAGTTGTAGCCCATGTCCCGGATACGTCTGTACGTGGTGGTTTTTGAAGCACTGACTCCAGCCTCAGTGCACTCCCTCTGCATCTCCGCCAAATTTTGGAATAGTCTTTGCTTGACAATCCGCTGAAGCCTACGGTTATCTCTTTTGCTTGTGCACCTTCTCCTGCCATATTTTTCCCTTCCACTAAACTTTCTATTGATATGCTTGGACACTGCACTCTGTGAACAGCCAGCCTCCTTAGCGATGACCTTTTGTGGTTTACCCATCTTCTGGAGGGTGTCAATGATGGTCTTCTGGCCAATTGTCAAGTCTGCAGTCTTCCCCATACTGAACCAATAAATAAACTTTGCAGGTGTTTTGAGTAAATTAGATGATAGTGTGACACTCAGTCTAAAACATTTATTCTCTGAAATAACTGAAGTAAATGCTGATTTTCGACACACTATTCTAATTTCTTGAAATACTGTTTTGGGGGTTTTGTGGAGCTGTAAGCCAAAATTATGAAAAATAAAACAAATAAAGGCTAGAAATATTTCACTTTGTGTGTAATGAATCTATAATCTATGAAAGTTTCACTTTTTGAATGGAATTATGGGAAAAAAACAACTTTTCCATGATATTCTAATTTTTTGGAAAGGATCTGTATATATATATATATATATATATATTAAAAAAAGGATTTATAAGGCAAGAGCACAATTCTGAAACCACATTATGTATGTCTATTCTCTTGAGGCAGAAATATTTCAGTACTTAACAGTGAGTGCTGGTGGTAGTGCTTAGAGACAAGGGAATGGACCAAGTACATACAGGCTTAACAAGTACAACAATAACTTTTACGAGTAATGACGGCTTCTTTACTTAAGGTTTTTTATTCAGTTAACAGCGATGGATGTTTAGGACAACCATTTCAGCGGACCTCATTGTACAGTTTACACAAACATTTTCAAAAACAATTATATAAAAACAGAGTCATTTAAAACAACAGTAAAAGTCACACAATGTAGAAGCAGGGCAGCTGTGCCCTTTTGTTTAAATGATTGGAAGAGAGCAACCAACACTTTTGGAAAAACAATATTTACATTTGGATGCCAAGTATTTACATTAAGGCATTTTAGTTACACAAAGATTATCAATCTTACTCATATGATTTAGATTCACTAAGTGACACAATAAATAAAATAAACAAAAAAGACTTTTACGGTAAAGAACTGAACTGTTTTAAAGAGCTAAGAATAGGCAGCAGTTCAGTCCCATTTAATAGCATACCACGAGTAAACCCCACGAGAAACTTCTCCAATCTCCATCTTCCAAAGTACCTTTTAGCAGTTTAGTTGCATTTCAGAAAACCTCAGAAGGCACTTAGGATGAAATGTGTGTTCACAATGCATATTACAGACAATGCAAATATGGTTTTCTACATTCAGTTGGCTTCATAAATTTGAAAATAAAAAGTTGCATGCATATGTGTAAAAAGAAGTCTGTACAAATAATACATCCGTTTAAAGTCGTATGATCCCACTTCTCTACAATCCCTTTTTGTATCCCTATATGGTTTTAAATAATTCATTGTTATGTTATTAAAGTTCAGTAGCAAGAGATGTTTTTTTTCCCTCTTGAGGTTATAAATACTTCAACATTTTACATCCAGTTTGAAATAAAAACAAATTTTTCTTGTGAGGAAATTTCTAAAACCCAGTTCCTATAGCGATTATTCCAGTGCTATAAAATGATCAAATTACATTTTCCAGTTTACTACATAAAGGAAAATGGTGTCAAAAGTACAGTAATAATGCAAAACCCTTTTCATCTGGTAAAATGTTCAGGCAAATGGCAACACCCATTGTACAAAGTGCCCATTGCTGCACCAAGTTTAAATGACAAGATTACCCCAATATTACTTTAATAAGTGTTATACATATGGTTGTAAATGGCTTACTAGCAAATCTGGAAGTAGTGTTGGAAATAGTACTTGATTTGAGAATGTGAATGTACAGTATTTATTAAAGCCAGAATCATGTAGTGTTTCTGAAGCTACAAGACTTTGGTAAACATGGGCATGTACTTCAACCCTAAAACATAATTATCAGTATTTATGCTGTATGTATGCAATTTAACAATGTTGAAAAATGTCATTATTCACAATGCCAAATATGTGAAACTGAAAAGAAAAAAATAAATGTTCAAGTAAATTCCAAGCTTTGTTCTTTGGTTTGCAATACCTTACAGCCAACAGGAGTCACCTTATCCGTGTTACCATCTCTGAATGATTAGAAAACACTCTCGTTGTAATGAACTGGTGCTTTGGTCAAAAAATCAAAAAATAATCTACAATTGAATACCTAAATATATTCTCCTATCAGGGAGACTTCAGACTTTTGCATCAAACTATTCGGCTATACACTTAAAAAATAAGATTGAGATGGCAACCAATAAGAAAATGCCAAGGAGTGTGGATGGTTTAAATAAAATTTCAATTTCTGAAATGGCAAAAACAAAATAATTGCACTGTGTATGCACTAAGTCATTATAAATATAAAAGTTCCAGTTCCCCACAGATGATTATACATTGTTTAAAAAAAAACAACAACAAAAAAAACACGTCTAGTGGCCAGAGCACTAAGGTTGGGGCGGGCAGGGTTGGGGCAGTGGTCTAGTTCTGGTGCCTCTTCATGTGTAGCGCCAGGTGGTCGGATCGTGAGAAACTGCGGCTACACACCGCGCACTGGAAGGGCTTGGCGCCCGTGTGCTTCCTGAAGTGGCGGGTCAGCTCGTCTGAGCGGGCGAAGCGCCAGTCGCACCCCTCCCATGTGCACTTGTACGGCTTCTCCCCTGAAATGCAAAAAGACAACCCGTTTGTGAGACTGGAAATCAGCCATGAAAATCAATGCATTCATTTTTACACTGCGTTAAGGTAGTCTATCCTTGGGATGAACAGAAAATAATTTTTTTCTCATCTCAGCTGGGACACTGTACTCTTGAGCAACGTACTTAACATGAACTGTGTCAGGAAATATCCACCTGTATAAATGGATACTTGGGTGCGTCCTAATATTATTCACTCCCTACCTCCTTTCCTCCACTCCCCCACTACTACTCATCTCCTACCCGGAAATATGCAAAACTGTCTGTACATTTCAAGTGCAAGTAGTGCATGTAAAGTATACAATATAACTGACATTGTAGTTGGTGTTGAGACCTTAATATGTAATCAGCAACATTAGATGAAAACACAAAAATCCATTTCCGGGGCACGCAGGAGAGCAGGTGGTGGTAGTGGAGGAAAGGAGGGTGTATTTTTCGAGTATTGGGACGCACGCCATGTAAAAAAAATGTAAGCTGTATACGTCGCTCTCATTAAGAGCGTCTGCTAAATGCGGTGAATTGTATGTTTATAAAGGGATAAAGGGGTATAAAGGGATCTAAAGAAGGTTAAAGTGTTAAAATATGGTGATGTATTTTGTGGTAAGTAGTCTAAAGAACCTGGAAGTGATATAAAGAAATAATGAATTGTGATGAAAGCACAAAAAGGTAATGTCAAATCATCTGGGATAGTATTGTTGGGTCATAACCATAGACTGTAGGTCATAACAGTGTTGTAGAGGAAGGCATTGTGATGTCATAAGCAGTGTAATATGTTACAGCATCCACATTCTATTGCATCGGTTTTCAAAATGTGCCCATTGACTCCCATTCATTCTTTTGGCGATAAAAGGTCAATTATCTGAAAAAAGTGTATATGCTATAAAGATAAAACGTAATAGCAACCTGGAGGGTGTATAAAGGTATAATATGAGGTATGAATGGTGTTGATGGTGTGAATGGTGTAGGAGGAGATAGGTTCTCAAAAAGTGGCTGAATAATAAGTATGGTGAATAACAATAGGTGTGCTTTCACAACCACACCTAATAATAAATATTCCATTTTCATAATCTGAGGATTTCAGTAAACATGCAGGATTTCATCAACAATTTAAGTAGAAGTCAAAAATGTCTCACCAGCTGAAAAACATTTTACTTTCCTTGTTTGAACTTGAGTATTATTTAAAGCCTGGGTTTTCGACAGGGGGTCCGTGGACCCCTGTGGGTCCTTGAAGGTACTGTAGGGGGTCCCTGACCAGACTTGATATGCAATGACTATATATAGATTTGGGAAAATATTTCAAAATATAAAACCTTTTCTTTTAAAAAAAATAAAAAAATAAAAAAACCCTGGATGAGAAAAGGTGGACTTTTTTTTTTGAGAAATAACTTCCATGTTAAAAGCCTTGGCAAGGCAGAAAGTTTGCTCCTTTTTCCCAGTTGGCCATGACCTGATTTTACAATAAGCACTAGCTGTCATTTTCAGTCTTCAGATTGCTGCCATTTCGATCTAGTATTTTGAAAAGTGACATGTTGATGCTGGTTATTGTAACATGAGAAGAGGCCAGGGTGTGGTTTGATAGACCGAAGCAGTTTGGCTTTCTCAAGGTGCAACAGATAACGATTTAAAGCCAGCTCTATGTGGGGAAACAAAACTATGAAAGCTCAGTTGGAAGCATGCCCACTTGTGTCATACCCACACTAAATCTACGGTTATTTTGTTCCAACAGCGAGTTAGGTAATGAGCAATCACAGGCCTATCTTTAAAAATAGAAAGCAAACATAGTGCTGACGGATGAATGTACCAGTGTGCAGGCCTCATCAATGGTTTTGTGAAAACACTGGAAGATTAAATGATACAATTAAACACAAACTGTTTTTAATCCAAAGAAAAATTGTTTATGCTAACACTGAGACTGCTAATGATGCCAAAACCACAGCTTCTTTTTTTTTTTTACATCTTAGATGCTCCCCACAACTGATTAAGAACATTAATAGTACAAACAAACTGGCTTCAACTTTGTTGCCGTTTTTAGACTTGAACGTAAACATACACTTTAAAAATTGGCGATTCATTTCTGAATCTGGGACCCTTGCAAATAAAGTTGCATTGCAAACAAGAGCAGTCTCATGTTACAACATGCAGAATTGGCTAAATTAAGCCCAGTATAAACCGGCTCTCAAGCCAGTGAGACAAGCCAGTTATTCCCCACGAGCAGACCTCTGGCATGTTAAGGGCAAAGAAGGAGTGGTCTAACCCTCTGGGACAGAACACAGGTAAAAGCGGAACAATAAATGCATTAACATGTTTGGACTGCCAGTGGCAGACAAACTCTGCCAGGAGCACTTTTCAATGGAGGAGACAGACAGGATCGTCTTTATCACAGGTGATTATCAGGCTATTGTAAAGACCTTTTCAGCTTAGAAAAGCCGCCCCCCCCCCCCTCCACCCACCCCCTCTTTAAATATTTCAGATAATAGCCGTTGATAGAAAGGCAGCAGGACCTCCCAGTGTGCTCGTAATGAATTAGGCAGAATCAAGCATAAGAGGTGGACTATTGCTGACGAGAGAGAGAGGAGAGACTGACAGAAGCGGGGTAGAGGGAGTGAAAAGGAGAGGTAGTGAAGAGCGGAAGGGAATGTTAAAAATCAAACGGATGCTAAAAATATTTCCTCAGTGCAACTGGCGAAGATCAGCAGTATAAAAAGACGAAATTGAGTCTGGACGTCATCTTTAGGATGTTACCTTAAAACACATGCACCAGACAAACACCTTAGCAGCACCGTATCTTACACAAACCTCCGTAATACTTGCACAACTCAGGAATTCTCTCAACTATTCTGCTATCCACAAGGTTAACCAACTCAGTCCTTCCAATCAGTAAGGATTGCATTCTGCCGTAATTATAACGCAACTGTTCAGGACACGTTATGATTTATGACGGTGACATGGCTTTAAATCTTTAACCTCAGTTTATAAAGATTCAAGCAAAACTGGTTTTCAGTCTTATGGTACGTTTGTGTGTAAACGTTGCAACAACTAGGTTTAAAAAAAAAAAAAGAAGCTTACTGGTGAACATATGCAAATGCAAAAATAAAAAAGTAAAGGGACGTCATTACGGTTTCCAATTCTGTTTAATGTAGAAAAACACATTAACAAGTCTAAGAAATATCCCCAATACATTTTCTCCTTCAAAAAATGTACAATAATAAATTATAATGAAATACAGAATGTGTGAAAAGAGAGCCTTTAGCTACATGTTACTTTCCACCTGTTTTTTCAATGGAATCTTATATTGGGAAGCAGTGTGCAGGATAGTTTTCAGGGAGTGCGGAGAATGAATGCTTGTGCATGCCAAAAGCACACGTCTGCCTAGCAACATGGCATGGAGGAACCAAAATAAGGCTGGCCCTCTAACAGTCCTTTAAAAAAACTTTGATAATTAAAATGCTTACCCGTGTGAGTCCTTAAGTGGGCTTTCAAATGTGAGGACTTGGTGTAGACTTTCTTGCATCCTAGTTTTGTGGGGGGAAAAATAAAATAATAATAAAAAATTTTCATCACTGGCACATTTCCACTTTAGATTGTTTGTTCATATTCATCACAACCCAGAAGGAAAGGCTTCTCTTTTTCTTTCAAATCTGAAAGCACTTTGATGTTATTAATGCAGTCATATCCCATAGAGCACTATTTTCAAGCTTTTAAATGCAGAGCGCATTATTGCAGCCTTTAAACTACTCTGTGTAAATGGACTATTAATGTCCATGCCATATCTTTTTTTTATTTGCTTAATCTTTTTGACGCAATGGGATTCGATAGTAATTTCAAAGCCATTTCCTTTCATTTATTTAGAGCTGGTAAAAGGCTTTGGCTATCCCTAAATAATTCAGCACCAAACTTCTTCGGGCAGACCCGGGCAAAATGGCACACTTACTCAACAGGGTGAAGTGACAAACAAAACAAAAATGTAATCCTTCTCGTTTCTGAAACGCAAAGCTCTGCCCCTATGAACTTGGGACAGGTGTGCCTCTTTACCTGGAAAATCACAGTGGTGTATCCTCCTCTTCTCCAGGTCAGGGTTAGTCCTGCGGTTATACCGGACAGGCATGGATGGCTGGGGTACCGGCAAGGCTGCTGGAAGACTGGGATTGTGCACCACCAGCTTGGAGGCAATGCTGGCTGCATAAGAGGGGGGAGGCGACATGTTCTGAAGGAGCTCTTTCTGTCTGTCCGGACTCCCGGGCTCCGAGTTTGGTGGTGAGGGAGGGAGATAGGCGGCTTTTTGCTGGGGCTGTTGGGCGAACTGGGCGGGGAGGGAGTAGCCGCTGCCGTTGTGGTGCATGCTGCAGAAGGGCTTGACGACGGTCTGCTGTGGCGGTAAGTGCAGCTCGTTAAACGTGGAAATGGATGGAGGCATGGAGATGCCGCCGGAGGCATCCGCGGGGCCCTGGCTCCCAGACAGCGGCCCGTCCAGCTCAGAGCTGAGGAGGTGATACAAGGGGCCCTCTTGAGCCATGTCCAGGGACGGCATCTCTTGCTTGATGAAGATGCTGTTGATGTCGGCGGTGGGGGGATGGACTGAAGATGCTGGTGAACTCTGGGAGAGTGGGGTTCATCCCGCCACTCTGGCAGCTGGGGTGCATGAAAGGCTGGGTGGGCTCCGTCTTAATGTGAGCCACCGTTGACCTTTGTGGCCTGCACAAACCAGTCCGCAGGTACGTGATGTCTGGCAGAAAGACGTTCATATTAATGCTATAGGGGGAGCCATGTTCTTCACCAAAGAAGTGGTCAGCCACAGATGAACTGTCCCTCCGTACCTTCTTAGCTTCTGGTATTATAAAGGGCTGGGGTGTAAGGTATTTGTCCATTTCCGATTTTGCCTGAGTAAAAAGCAGGTAGTGATATCATTAAAATCAAGCAGTATACACCCGATTACACTTTAAACCTTCAGTCCATTTTGTGAGAGTTTCAAAGTAAAATTAACTAAATGTAGGCTATACATATACAATGAAAATAATGGAGGTTAATTTTTACTTCTTGCTTTTTTTTAAAAACAATCAGCATTAATACACTTACACAATTACGTTTATTCAATTAAAAATACAGTAAAAATAAATGTCTAGGGTATATGTTTTTAAAGGACAGTATACCTGGCAGTGTGGTCAGAAGTCATTTATGATAAAATTTTAATAAATGTGAAATCATGTAGAGACAGCTTGTTGCACGGATTAGGCTATGCAGCACGTTTTCGTGTGAATATTCAGTTATTCAAGACGGGACAACAGTTAGTCAAACTGAAATCCAATATATTCTAAGCTTGATATTACCCAGAGGCATACAAACAAAACGGATCATGCTTTACAGCCCACACATAATCCTTTGTAATTTTCACATATTCAAAATAAGACTGCGAACCAGGCCTAATAAAAATGATGAAGTCAGGTTATTTTTTATTTTTTCAAGACGTTTGGCAAAAACGTGCTGTCAACGGCCATGTTGGCATCCATACTTTAATGCTGGAGTATTCATGACATCCCACAAACGCAATTCATTCCTCTCACAAAAACTACATTGAATTGCATGTTAGCTAGCAAACACTTGATTATGAATACTATCGGATGCTGTTCCAGATACATTTAATCCGAAACGTTCCCGATCTACGCGTGCCCTGAGTGTAATGTCAAACGATAGAACTGTAACACTAGACTCGACATTTTGATGCCTAAACTGTAATCATTCTGTAACCGCGCTGAAGCGTGTGTGTGGGCGGAGGACGGCCGATATGTTACTAGCTAGAACAGTCATCAGCAAAACATTTATCAAGTACTCTTCACTGAGCAATCGCTAAATTCCCCCTTCTCCTGTAAAAACCGCTCTCGTTCCGGATCCTAAAACGGGAACATGCTGACAAATGGAAAAATGTCCTGATTCGCTCGCCTTTTTTCCAAATGGTTGCCATCCACCCTTTTATAAGGCCGCCGCGTGCAGCGAAATTAGGCTATATGAAATATGACTATAAGAACAAAGGGATTATTTCAAGCGACAGGTAATCGATGGGCACAACGCAAGGCGGAAAAGCCCTATTCGACAAAGCTATAGCAGCCGCCAGCTCCAAGCTCTGCGCAAAGCTATGAGAATCCATTTCTGAATTTAGATTTTCCAGCTGTTCGCTGGACATGTATCTCTTTCACAAGTTTTCTGATTTAAGGTCGGCGTTGCTGGGAAGTTTCAACTCGGTCCAGAAGTAATGTGCGTGGGCGAGGGGGGAGTCAGTTGTTGACGGAATGGTAGTCAAGTGACCAACTGTGAGCTGCTTGTGCCAGCCAGACACCCACCCAACCAGCCCGTCTCCCACCTTCAGTAGCATAATACCTTACGGGATACTACGCCCCTTGCATATCCCTTCTTTCGATTTCAAATATGCAGACATAAACGTTAAAAATCATGCATGCACTGCGTCTAATCGTGTCGACCCAGACCGCAAAAGGCGCACATAGGCTGCATACACCTACGTAAAAATGCATATTAAAGCCAGGTTTCCTTGGGTAATGTACCGTATAATTTACCTGGGTGTAGTCGTTCGATATGGTACGTCCACAGATTGTGTTCTTCGTATCCACGGTGAACAGTACGGAGCCCTCTCCTTGGAAACCTCCAGTCAGCGCAGGTTTGAGATGCGAGTAAAACGGCTCCTCTTCTCCCGGAGCTAGTCCAGCACTCATCGTTAACATGGTGGCCATAAACGCCGATTTTAAAAAGTGTAATAAGTCCCAAGCTTTATCTTCCTTAATAAAGCTATTGGCTATATCGATACGACAGTAGGCTACGAAGGAAAACCCGAGCTGTTGATTAAGCGTGTCCACTCCTCGACTGCTGTAGGGTTTAACTTTCTTGATTTTGTAGCGCTGGGCGAATATATTACGCATCGGTCAGTTTTCTAAGCTTGATGAAGGGGCGGGACCGAGCCTTCGGGATTGACACAATGACACGCCTATAATGACACGCCCATATCTAGAGACCTCTGAACACTTTACATTCCCGAGCGAGTTCACAACAACGATTAAAGGCGTCACAATAATCTCATTTTCAAGGGTGACTTGCTCATTCACGACGGGAGGAACTGTGCATCGGTGATTATGATAAACACAGTTGCATGTTCGCTAACAAATGAACATGCAATGAATTAGGCTATATAATGTAGCTTGTTTTTGCTTACTCATTCATTTGTTCCACACATTCGCTTTTAGGCCTGTAAAAAGAAAACGGTTCCAAAATTCAATTTGTCCCACTTGCCATTTCAGTGCTCGAATTTGCAACTGAAATCACGGCGCCACACCGCTGTATATTAGCCAAAACGAAAATGGACTGTTTTAAGAAAAAGTGCCGCATTAACGTGACACTATAGCCTACCTGAGATCGCTTTATTGCGGCGTAATAAAGGCAGACTGGATATTCATTATTAATTTTGAGGCCAAACAAACTCCAATTGAGTGGGTAATCCAAGCACGCCTCCTGCGAGAAACAGGATGACACCACGTGTCATGCTTCAAAGATAAAGGAATGTCTTACTATTTTAAAAGTGAATGTGACGCGTAGGCCTACCGCTATGCGTCTGAAGGAAAGTTAATACACCTACAACAGTTCTGAGCCTTGTGCATTATTTTAGACATCCCGATAGCATAGGCCTACACTAGGTAAAACTATATAGAATTGGCGGAAGGGATCATTGCCATACCATAGGAGGGCTCATTAAATAATAACGCAACATTATTGCCATGTTGAAAGCAATCAGATTTGATGGGATGGAGTAGGTGTTGTGAACTGAAGAGTAAAACACATTTTAAAATGCAGGAAGTGGATTTCCTGTTAGTTTTATTTTTTCCACAAACTGAATACAATATGCACTTATTGAAAACATTTTACACACCTCAATCTTACCAGACAATCTGGATAATAATGTATAAAATACATTAAAAATGATACAGGTAATACATTAGCTGTATAAAATAAATACGAAAAATATGTTTTCTTACAATCCTCAGAAGAATGGCAACTATTGTACATTTCACACAAATCACGTTACAAAATTACAGCACTCATTACTAAAATGACTGTTCACTTGCTGTCATTTGGTCTGATGTTTTTTTAATTTTTTATACCATTCTGGGACTTCTTTATTTGTCTGAAAAAGAAGGAGACAAAGATTTTCATGAAACAACAATTAAATTAAGGGGGGGGGGGTCTGCTAAATATTTACAATTTATATCCCAAATAACCCTAACAATATGTATTGTGCCATACTAAGAAAGCTGCTTAAAACAAAATTAGACAACTGTTGTGGCTACTCTTGCTACTGTTGACGTCAGCCTGGAAATCCTACATTTGAGCTCCTGAATGCCTGGTCCACACATGTCCATGGTTTCAGCTGTCAAAACTGGAACACAACCACCGCGCGTATTTATATCTAATTCAACCCAACAGCGGTCACTTTCTCAGTCTTTTTTCTTTTCTTTTTTCCCCTCCACCCTCCATCATTATTTTGTTTGTTTTATTCAGAGGGGTAGTATAAGCAGACAGGGTAGCAGATAGAGAAGGGGGAATTGCATATCGCTCGAGAATAGTCTGCCCTAAAGACTTCGCCACACATCTCACCATTCTGTCTTTTTCAAACTTAAAATTTTTTATTTTTTATTTTTTTTTACATGTTAAAAGTAGAACCTTTAAGCTCTTCACTCACAAAGACGGTGGGTTTTGGTTTAGGCCCGTGTTCCTCCTCCTCGGTGCCTTGGCCATTCCCTTTGGGCATGTAAACCGCAGTTCCACTCGTGGCTTCCAGACGCGGTGGAGGGAAGGTCCCACCATTCTGCCCGGAGCGCATGCTTATAAGAACTTGTTTCATAACAGACATTTCCTGGAAAGCACAGACAATAGGTGGTCATTGGAGGTAATGTAGTACAATACAGATGGAGATACAATAGGTTTTGATAACCTGCCCATCCCTGCTGCAATACAGACTACATCTACTTATCTACCTTAATTCCTGCCTTCCTTATTAATGTACTTTATTGGCATCTTATCTCAAAAGACTATGACTTATATTCCTTCAAAGTCAATCTACATGGAGACTATTGATGGATCACGGCCGCATAAGGTTTGACGTCATTCTAAAATTTCCCTAAAACTTTTAAATGCTATTTTATGTATTATTCTTCAAAAACTACCACTTTGCATGGGCTGGTAAAGACATTTACATGTACATAACTCAACCCTTATCATTTTAGCTTCCAGCATCACCAGGTTTAATCTGATGGGTGTGAGAGACTTTTCTCCAGGAAAACCACAAAAAAAAACTTCATCCTGTTCCTCAGCTTCACCTTTACCAGGTGAGACATTACCGTATCATGATGCTTATTGGCCAGAAGCAGCTGTCCACATGGATTGCACACTTCATGCCTCATGTGCCACTGGGCTTGTTGGTGTCTTTCAGTTGAACTTGCATCTAAATCACATGCACTGAAAGACGGCCTTTTTTGTGGGGGAGTCACGGTCAACTGGTGGACTCCGAGAGTTCAACACCTGTTATTAGAGTCATCGGTATTTTTGTTGGTAATCACAATCCTCAGTACTCTGGCATGCATAACTGCAAAGAACAATTTGTGCTTATCTTAATATATAAATGAAGGACTTTTTTAATAGATTTATAAAATAATTTTTAAAGGCAACTATTTTCACTTCTTACAGAAGCTACCATGCATAACATGAATTCTCAGAAAGTACTATTAAACATTCACCTTAAGAATATTTATTTGCCAAGTGTACTTTCTTGAAATGGCAAATGCAATATCACATTTCCTGCGGTGTTTGCCATTGAAAAATCATGGGTTTTTAATGAGGAAAAGTAGATAAAGGCATCTAGCCAGACGCTGGGAAAGAAATTATTTGGTGTTTTGTAACGTATTCCTCAGAAACAGTGTTTCCCCAGTGCGTGGGCATCCTCCGTGTACATTCAGTTGCCGCTTCAGTGGTCTGAGTCTAGCCCCTGGGTCATTTAATATTTCTATTTATCACCCACGGCCATATGTGCTGGCATGTAAAAAAGCTCAACTGCGGAGCAGCTGTCTGCGCGGATTGCATACTTTATGCCAGCATGCCACTGGAAGTTGTGAAGTCGGCAAAGACGATGCCAGAGGGAAACGTTGAGAGAATGTCGAGATGAAAATAGCTCACTATATTCGAAATAGGTTATCAGCTACACTTTCATTCATACAAAGAATTATGTAGTTACAAGCAGTTGCACAGCAATCCAGTGTAGTTTTAAAAATGATTTATTTGTTATATAACTGTATAAGCTGCCACAATATGATTTAGTTGGAATGCTACTTCACACAATTAAGGCACAGTTAGGAATTAGGATGATTGGTGAGTTTAAAATAATGTGAGTGGGAGAACTTCTACTGCCTAATTTATATTGATCTTTTATGTGAAGACTAGCAGTTGGTCAGCCTCGGTGCCTTCAAATGGCAAGATCACAGATCTAGTAGTTGCGGTTTAGTAAGGGTAACAAGCATTTCAAGGATATAATCTGATTGGCTCAGTAGAGTAACTTGGAAATTCAAGCTGTTCTCCCCTAGGACATATCAATTTCCAAAAAAAACAAAAAAGAATTGTAATTAAACAAAACATTCATTAATTTATCATTTGGAACAAGCAATTTTGTCATTACAAACCATATTTTCAGTTTTTTTTCTGGGTACAAGCGAGATCTAGAGATGTGGCAAACGGGTGTATTTATCTGTTTATTACACAAAACCCCAAATCAATTAGTCAATGTTGGCTTTCTAAGTTGTGTCAAGACATAGACCGTCTTTCTCCAACTGTATCAGTGAAGCCAACTGGCTAAAAGCAGCTGATCCAGCTCCAACTTTTATATATATTTTTTGCATTATTAGTTTTTTCATATCCATAGCACATGTAAAACAGTTTAAACGGCACATCTCTCATCTGCTCCCTATAAAAAACATGGAAAATATACAAATAAAAAATGACTACACAGGCACTTTAAGAACACACAGAATCACTATATCGTTAGTATATGAGAAAGAATAATCTTGCATTTATACAAGTGTGAATTTGTATGTTCTATATGACATACTATAAAGCTGGGACATTAATGCAATGCCTGACACCAGGGGTTCCCTACCCTGGAGAACAACTGTGTGTTTCACTGTTTTCATTCCAACCTTAGTAGCAATTCCTGAATTATAAAGAACTGTTCATTGTTTTCATAAATGAGAATTGTTAATGACAAATGAGGGATGGTTTACACTTCATATATCATTCTAGCTTCTGGACTTTCAATCAGTCAGATCAGTTCTCAGGCAACTAATGCTTTAATTTTCTGTAATGTGTTGTGGCAAATGGTTCATTTTGAAAGGAGTTACATTTTATATTGCTTAACCTAAAGCTGGAATTGGTGAACTCTCCAATGTTGAAAGTGTGGACAACTGGTGACTGAAGCTACACCATTTGTGTAAAATTAAGTGTTTCAAGTAATTGGTAACAGGTTGAACCTGCATTGTCTTCAAATCTATTTCAGCGCAGATATACTGAACTTCAAGCTGGAGTATGCAACATTCTCAACCGTCGCATTTCTTGTCAAAACATTTCAGACACCCCTTGGCCCTGCCCACAGAGAAAGAAACCCCCCCACCCCACTGCTTCCACAGACGTTGTGAACATGCAAGTTTTCTAGATACAATTGCACAATTACAGACGGGTATAGCTAACATTACATTAAAAATGTCAGCTACAAGAGTCCAGGAAATGTAGCAAACTTACAATAACTAGCTGCCGAATTAAGTAACGTTATCAATAGTAGCAACCTAGCTACTATTCATTATAGGTAATTACAATTGGCTGGCAAGCAGAAAGTCCAGGTAAAATAGTGTTGAAACTTTTGACCTCCCTGTTCATAAAATATGGGAGCTCCACATCTGTCTAACTCATTCAATGCAGAGTGTTCTGGAACACTAAGCCTCAGCAGTGCCAAGCCAATATGGGTAATTTTCTCCCGTTACTGAGACAGTAGCAGTAGCTACTAGCCTAGTTTGTTATATTGCCCACTTCAATTTCTTTATATTCTTGGTTACTGGCGCAGAAACGTGTTGGTACAAATTGACGGGGGCGCGTTATTCCCATGCCCGATGTTGGTTTAGCATTAGATGGTTAGACATTTTTAACATGGGATACATATAACTTAATATTTCCATCTAGAACCATGTAAAAAAAAAAAAAAAAAGAGCAAATCCGGATAAAAGAGCGTAATTGTAAATTGGTCGTTGTTTAAATTTTCCCAGACTCAAATCCAGAGTTCTACCGGTGTAGCAGAGTAAAGACAGCTGTGGTCGACTATAGTCGCCCTCGGCACTTTAGACCTTTCTTATTTTCGTCGAATAAAGTCGCCCGCGGCTACCAATCCGCTCCCGAACATCTTGCCACCTATGTTTACTCTAGTTTTCAAGCAAGCTTTGTCCAATTCCCTTTTCTTTTTCTTTGCGTGAAATAGCGCCGGTGTAACGGGTCACTTCTCCGCCATTGTTGGTGAAATTTGTAGTGAACTGGCAAGGTCAATCTCATTGTTGATTTGTTCACAACGTGAACCGGCTTATTTCTTCGATTGGTTATGTCATAAGCCACTTTGTTTTGAAAAAAAATTCGGACCGAATAGCTGGTTTTAGAATGCAGAATTTGAGGGTATACATTTTTGTGCTGTATTTTTCTCACAATAGTTATTTCTATGATTGCTACCAACTAAGCATATTTTTCTTTAAAAAGTTGCATTCTCTAGCTTTAAACCCATGTTGCCAATAACCTTAATTAACGGATTGGTTGGGATGGAAACCAGCATTCTCCAGCACTGGGGTTGGAAACCACTGCCATAGCACAAAGAAAACATCCATGGAGAGAGAAAAAAAATAACTTATCATTAACCAGAAACCTCAACTTGATGACGTGCTGGACTGAATCTTTTGTAATGTTATCACTGATGCCACAAAACACTACCATGGAAACACCCTTGAAGAACCAGTTTTTCTTGTAAAGAATACATCTTTTGGAGTTTATATAGAAAATATCATGTTATAATACTACCCATTCTTTCACTCTGTGTAATGGACTCCAGTTCAGACATATTGCAGCATCATTTAGCTGTGTAACCATTCTTTTTTTAATTCTGGTCTTTGTGTATTTACAAAGAGACATAGCAGGTTTTCTGTATCGGTAGTCACACTCACTCTTTTTTACTCTCCATTTTACATATACGTATATAAGCCCATGACAAACCTTTAGAAATAGCCATACTCTACGTCAGAAAGAGGGATTAATAACTTGCATAATTCTGTAACTTGTTCAAACAAGGAAACGCTAGAATGCACACGTGTGTTTGGACAGTAGGTGAAACGTGACATCTGGACAAAGGTAATGGCACCCCACCACCCAGAGCTACACACAGACTGCTGTTGGGAAACCTTTCTTTGTAAAACTCAAAAATGTTCAAATGAAAGCAAGTTTAAAGACATTCACGTCCAAATTTATTGTACCTCCCACAGCCAACAACATCGAGTCCTCTGGTTCACGCCTAGAAAAATCTTTTGTTTAACTAAAGCTTCACCATTTTGCGAAATAAATACCTATCAGCCCACACATGAGTCAAAAATTCATATCTCATTGTTGCTATACACTCTACTGACAGATTCCATATCCTTTCATATCATTTCTAGAATTTGTTAAAAGTGCTGAAAATCATGGCCAAATTAATCTTACATAAAAAAATATATATTTTTAATTCTTTTAATTCTATTAATTTCAGAAGAGTGCTCACTAGCAACTGTTTCATGAAAGTGTAGGTGCAGTTGTGCATAGCAACCAACAGTATGAACGGCTTGGAAAATTTCCAAGAACTTTTACAATAGCATGTATAGGGGCATTCGGGGGCTTGTGCTCTAAAGAAGGAAAATACACTTCAAGCAAACTAAAAAGCAGCTTTTACAGCATCATTATATTTTTAGAGGCTGGTCATATGGACAGGAAAAAGTTCAAAACAAAAATAATATTAAGAATACTTTTGTACACATGTACAACCTCTGGAGACATAATGTTACTGTAAAAGCTGCTTTAGAGTTACTTGAAGTGTATTTAGACCAAACCCAGAATGCCCGTATACTAGCCATTATTACTTACTAACATTATAAAACTGGCCGGTTGTCAGAAACATATTTGCACACAAAAACTGTTTGAGCCAATTGAAAACAGACACTAACATACACTGAAACAGAAAGTAAACTGTCCCTAATAGGATAATGGGAACCTTTGATTAGGAATATACTGGCAACTGAAATAACTTCTCAGGAACATGGACCACACTGTGTTCAATACTGTATGTCTTTTACAGCATTTTTCCCGTTCAACTACAATGCATTTTAATCCATTATGAGATATTATAAAATGAGCAAAGACCCCACCATTGCTGAACTTAGTCATCTGTGGTACGTTTAACAAAAATCAAAGATGCTTAATCCTGTTTTGCAAGAGTTCAAAATCACGACTACCAAACAAATTCGGTGTATGCATTTACATTTGCATTTAGGCAAAAACCAGTCTCTTATGCGGAGTTACTTGCACAGTTGCTGTGTATTTGAGTAAGTAATTATCTTTAATATGCGAATGTGCCTATTCATGTCTAGGCGAGAACTGTAGAGCTTGTCTTAAAGAAAACCTTTATTTGCCAACAACATGTATCTGAAGATTGTTTCAGATACATTCAATTTGGCTTAACTGTTGTGCATAACTTGAAAAACCTGTGTAGCAACTTTGAAGACGATCTGAGGGTAATGTCAGATATTTCACAGTGAAATCTTGCCAATTTCCTGATGTTTCCATCCATTCGCGCAGTGACCAACTGCTTTTTAATACACTGCCCGGCCAAAAAAAAAGTCGCACACTGTAATATTTTGTTGGACCGCCTTTAGCTTTGATTATGGCGCGCATTCGTCGTGGCATTGTTTCGACAACCTTATGCAACGTCACAACATTTATTTCCATCCAGACTTGCATTCATTTTTGGCCGAGATCTTGTATTGACGACGGGAGAGTCGAACCACTCCGTGAAGTCTTCTCCAGCACATCCCAAAGACTTTCAATGGGGTTAAGGTCAGGACTCGGGTGGCCAATTCATGTGTGAAAATGATTCCTCGTGCTCCCTGAACCACTCTTTCACAATTTGAGCCCGATGAATCTTGGCATTGTCGTCCTGGAATATGCCCATTGATGGGATAACCTGGTCATTCAGTACATTCAGGTACTCAGCTGACTTCATTTTATTGCTGCATAACGTTGCTGAGCCTAGACCTGACCAATTGAAGCAACCCCAGATCATAACACTGCCTCCAGAGGCTTGTACTATGCATGACTGGTGCAACTGCGACTTTTTTTTTGGCCAGGCAGTGTATTTTAACACTGAATTGGATGTGTCACGCAAACACATACATAGGATTTACCAAAACAAAAAAGTGTTAAAAACTGTTTTTTTGAGTGTGCTGAAGAATGCTGAGCTGTATTAGTTCATGCGAGTTCTGTTATCATAATAAATTGTAGAAAGTAATGCCTTTGCTTAATATGCACCATGGAGGAAATGGCTGATAGGTGGGAATCATGCAGTGGTGGAAAAACACAACTCTTACACTGATATCATATTGTATTAATTCAACTAATCAATCCTAAAATACTAAATAAAATCATGTAAAATGAGCATATTCTTAAACACTTTATGCAGCTTTCATTTTCATCATTCCTGACTGAATAAAGTACTAAACAATCTTACAATCAAACAGGAAGAACAATTCCAAAAAACTACGAAGCTTTTGTAATGTGTGTGTGTATGTGTGTGTGTAAATCGCATTCATCTTAGATTTAAAATTAATTTGGCCTCTGTGGACTACCCCTTTACTAGCACCCTCCTGTGTAAGGGCCAGAAGTGGTTTAGTTTATTTGCATTCATTGCTGTTTTTTTTTACGCTGAAATTCTCAATAAAAAATATACTGCAGTATATTACATTTCCATATGGGGGGGTGAGGTGTAAAGACACCTTCCTTAGAGCTAATTTTCTTTTCAAATATTAAACTATGAGCTATGAAAAGGATCAGATGTGAGACGCCAATTACATGCACATAATCAATGATAAATGCTGAGATATTCACAGAATTGGTCCGCCGTGGAGTAATGTGTGAGACTGAGAATTACCTCCCGATGATTGAGGAGTCTCTCAAGATCTGAGGCCATGTTGTCCTTCACCTGAAGCAGAGTTGTGTTCTCTCTTTTCAAACGCCTGCCAAAAACAGTGGCACAAGCTTCACTTCCTCTGTTCATCTGACCGACATGCAGGGGCAATAGGAAATGTATGGATCATGACATTGTCACACAGTGTACGGTGTTACTGTTACATGTAAATTAAGTTTGTTTAAAAGAAAAGACTGGTTGACTGAGCACAGTACGCAGCTGCTCTGCAAGTCATTAATGCAGCCTTTCCAGATGCACCCATAGGCAGTTGAATAAATCCCAGTTCTTGTCCTGTCATGAACTGTCCCAGTGGCCCTATCCCAAGAGTTTTAAAAGGTGATTTAAGTTTATTTTTCTGGGAAACTGGTTTCTACCCTGAGGATGACTTAGCAAGCAGGCTGCAAGAGGAAACTTGTGTAGACATTTTGCATACTCAGGTCCAAGTATGGGAACACAGTTGCTGGGTGATTATTTATGGAATCTTACCACGAGTGTACATGTGTATGCGTATGTGCATGCCGGTGTATCCATGTTGGTTGTTGTAATGTGCACCAGGACCACAGAATGTAAGTTTTCCAAGGTCTAATATGAAGGTTTTCTGGGATTTCCTTTCCTGAATCACTGAAACTTATGTGCATCAGCAATGTGTAGGTCTTGCCTTCTCTCCGTTTGTTGAATTGCCACAAATAGGTCTGTGTGCAGCTCAGTACCTGACATCCTCCTCAAGCTGGCCGATGTGCTTTTTCAGGGTTGCGATCTGGCTGTCCCTCTGTTGAACGGTGTCTATAAGATAGCTATAGGGCTGCTGAGCCTGCTGCAGGAGCTGATTGGCTACTTCCAGCTGAAAAATAAAATTGAAGAATTCCCCAACAATATGTTATTAGCAGATACTTTACCTTTCAGAATCCTGTGGCAAGCATGAATTACTTGGCCAAACACAGCAACCGGTCAGGTTATCGAGTATGCCCTTAAGTCCGAGCACGATAAAGTATGGCAAAAGTCAGAGCGCGCAAGAAATTCAATTGAGAGGAGAATTCCCTTTGCCCGCTTATGAATGTGCTCTTCTAGCACTCAAAACTTGGTCAGCGCACTCAGATTTGCCCTGCTCACTTACGGATTTTTTTGTGCTCACACTAAAAACTATGTCCTCTCGCTTACTGATTTTTTTCAGCTGAAACATTCCTGCCAGAAGTCCAGTCAATAAGAATTAGCCCGGAACTGCACTTTCCCAAGTCTAACTGCCATTTGACCAATCCTATCTTTATTGAGTCTTGGTAAGAACTAGCTGGGCAAAATATACGGAGAATAGTTAATGTTAATTAAGTTGTTGAGACAGCTCCATGGGGTCCGCAATATTCTGAACCTCAGCACCTCTGGTTAATTAATTTCTCTAATGTCTAAGCATTTCCTTTAAATAAAAAAAGAGGTAGATGGAAGTTGGGGGTGTGGGTGGATCAGATGCCATACCCAAATTAGCTACATCTTCTGAAATCACCAATGGCCAATTATATGACGTTAAATAGATAGGCTAGACAAGTTATCACTTTTGATTGAATAAACAACATCTCATTTTAGATAGCTACAGGATGGCTACTGAAAATTGTTTGTCCCCTAGCTAGCTTGGAAGTAGCTAACATTAAGATAATGAAGATGCTAAAGTTATATAGGCTACTAATTTAATATTAGTCACAGGGCTTGAAAACGTAATTTTTTTTCTATCCGTTCGTTCTGAGCAGAATCCGAATTTTAACATTTCCGTTCTTTTTTGTGGTAAGTAACTAGCTAACGTTAGCCAGCGAAGTTATCATACAGTGGTGGCTGGCAAACCTTTCTACAACTGTCCTGGTCACCAATGATTTCAAAAATAAAATGCATGTACATATTGTATGTGACCATATTGGTAGCGAGATTGAGAAATTAACCAACCTGAGAGTCGGGACAAAGTTGGGACAATTATGTATGCTTTTTATGCATATGGTATATAAAAAAATTTCATATGGGGAAAAAATTAACCAAAAGAAAGATTGGATTGGTCAAACAAGATGGCCAGTTAGATTTGAAGTGCATTAGAAGTGCATTTCTGGTCAATTCTTATTGGCTGGACGTTTGGCAATAATGTTGCAGTGAAAAAAAATCTGTAAGCGAGTGGACATAGTTTTCAGTGCGATTAGAAAAAAATCCGTAAGCGAGCAGGGCATATCTAAGAGAGTGGATCGAGTTTTGAGTGCTAGAAGAGCAAATCCGTAAGCGAGCAGGGAGAATTCTGCTCTCAAATTAATTTCTTGCGCACTGACTTCTGGTGTTAAAGTAATGCCATAATAGAGCCAGTATTTACTACCACAGCACCCTAAGATTTGAAATGTAGCAAAAACTGGTTAGAAAATTTTTAAAACATTTAAAAAATGATTTACTCCCCACATATTTGGTTACTGTAAAGTGTGCCTATCGTCACCATGGTGCAATACACATACCAGGAGCACTGCAGCGGGAAATGGTCCATCAAGTCCTATTTTGACATTTCAATTTGGTATTGCGACAAGTTCTTCCCGAGTCACCACTGTGCCATCCACAGCCATGCATGGAGCAATGCAGCTGAGCGTGCGTTTTCCCACAAGCCACGGCCTATTTCCACCACTACAAGCCTCGTACTTCTGCCTGAGAACCATCAGTGTTCAAGGAAGGGGTTGCCTCTCACAGACAATAACCGCTAGGCTGTGGACACCTGGCACATCGTTGGGAGGTCCTAAAGTGGCGGCAACCCAAGCAACCCATACTGACTTAAACCCTCCCTACTTCTTGGAGGACAAAGCAGTCTTATGTCCATCCAATAGTCTCACAATCATAATGGGTTTATGATACAGCTCAACACAGGCTCACAGCAGTCATTTCTCAAACATGTATCTGTGTTTCGTGAACTATCACCAAGCGTCCAGAGCCACAGATCAGAGGCCAGGGTGTAAGAGTGGCTAATGGTTTGCTTGTAGGGAGGAGAAGGGGGTTAATACCAACGTTTTCAATTTCATATGGGCAGCTGTTGGTACCCAGTGGATAGATACAAGAGATGACAAGTAAATGTTTCAGAGAGTTGTGGACAGTTCAAGCTGAAAAAGGGGCCATAGCACAAGGAGGAAGGCCAGTAATATTGCGTAATTGCTGAATATTTTAGTTAGGGACCACTCTCCAAAAACACACAGTACCTTCACACATGAAGCTGCACCATGTGTCTATAGTTTAGTATCATTTGTAACCCCAGGAAAACACCCACAGAACACATCATTTAATCTGATCTAATGCAGCTACATATTAAATGTTTGCATTCTTAAGCAATCTACAGAAAATCAGTCACTATGTAAAAAGTTATCCCACGAATGGCTTTCCCTCCGTTTTGCAGCTACCGTTTCTCATGCAAATCAAAAACGTTTTAAGATAAAAATCTAAAAATAATAAAAAATAAAGTAAGATAAACAGAGCAGAGTGATTAGGCAGAGGTCACTCCTGTTCTGGATGAGTTTGTGATGGAGGGACCACATAAATCCTAACGAAAAAGACAACCCTGTTGAGGCACATCTGAAGCAGGGCTTGTTCATTTGTCATTTCCAGACACTTTGCAGACAAACACATTGAGCACTGCACAAAGCATCCCGATTACTGGCTCGGCGGCGTTCGGAACAATACAATGCCTGGGTGGGGCACTGCAATTCACTGGATTTGTATGAGAGACTCACGTTGCTGGTTAAAGTGACAGCCGTCTTAAAGAGAGTTTTGCCGGAATTTCAGCAGAAAAGAAAACATCGGTTCTTGCTTTCAGAGAGCGGAGCCATCAATCAAATCCAATCGCTAAGGAAGTTGTTTGTTCTTGGAGTGAACCGCCATTCGGATCATTAGCAGTGTTTATACTGACTTCCAATTGGCTGAGAAAACTTCCCTTTCATGTTCGACCTCCCTCCCCTGTCATTTTAAAAGGCTTCAGCGGTGGCATACACACGTGTCAACACGTGAGCCATATGAAGTGTTAGACGGCACTGGCAGCCAGGTTCAAGAACACGCCTGTGCATTGTGAGTAATCTTAACTGAAAGACACACAACTTCAATTGAGGCTTGTATGAGTGTTTTAAGTTGTTTAAAGTCGTAATTATGGCTTCCCTCCACCACTTTAGCCTTGTGGTGTGCAAAGTAATGATTAATCATGCAAAAAGAAAGAGGTTTGCCATGTGGTGCATCACCCCTATAACCACCCCCACCCCCATAATCACAAAATGACATCATCAGTAACTGTGATGGTAATAACAGTGGTGATCATAGAGTATTATTTCAAAACAGGCCCCAACTCTCCTCGGTCTCATTTGGTTATGAGCTTATCTCAGGGATATGAGTACCTGCACAAGGTACATGTGCAGACTTGCCCAGGTTTATCCTCTTATGACATATAACTTCCTCTAGTGGGGCGAGATACCTCTTCAGAGATCTGTCTGGCGTGAGCAGTCTGTCTCTCCAGGTCTCTTCTCAGCAGGGTATTCTGTTTCTCCAACTGTAGTAGTCTTCTTGCAAGGTGAACACTGCACATATGAACACAACAGCCTCCTCAGGTCTTTGCTGAACAGCGGAGACGTTTGAAGGCAGCCGTCAATGCAAAACACACGGCACACGGCACCGGCTTTTGTTTCCGCCGAGACGCATCCTACCTTTGCTTTAAACGTCTTTTGGCTGTTGTAGGCACATTGGCACCGTAGCCATATGAAAAAAGAACTCTTTCTGCCTCATCTTCATTTTCCACTGTAAAAACAGTTTTTTTTTTTTTATGTTCAAAGACAAACAAGTTCAAGTTGCACACAGAGGCAAACAAAAGAGCGAGCAGCCCTAACTCTTGACAAGATTTAACTGAATAAATAGCACAACAGTGTGTGACACTGAGGAAGCATGCATGGCCATATCATGTGGTCCCTGAACAACTACACTTTGCTGTATGCTGTGATTAGATTAGTGTTACATGAAGTGGCCCACGGGGGCCAAACCTCCCCCCCCCCCCCAAAAAAAAATTACACACAGGACCACTGATTCAAATCCCTGTCAAGAGTACTGGATCCATGGGAACACTTGGGTTATGAATGAAAACATGATAGCATCAACCAAATGACTAACACGTTTCCATTACACGGATAACATACATTCAGCTGCTTGCATGGTGACATCATCAAGCTCCTGTTCTAACTTTTCATAGGTTTCTAGACGGGCACGATGTTCCGAGTTTTGAGCTTGCAGTTCTGTGATCCGCTTCTCCGTTGACGTCTGAAGACTGTAAAACTCCTTCGTCAAGACCTGTCAATGAAAACAATAGGACTTAAAAAATGGACTTACTATTTCTATAGCGTGTTCATTCAACAACAAAAAAAATAAAATCACAAGCGATTAGGCCCACAATATAATACATATCGACAGCAATCATCCCCTTCATACTACACCAGAGTTGGAGGACTGCAACATATTTATGTCAATTCTTGAAGTTTCATAAACAGAATGCATTACGGATTTATTTTCATAAATGGTTTACGCATTATCTCCTTACAAGTATATTGTATGTAAAATTCAAACAAAGATTGCCATTTGCTTTTTACACAGTCATTCATGTTGCTACACAGTCACGTCACTGTTCAAGGGAGAGGATCTCTCTGTGGGGATCTTTTACTGGGTTCATCAAAACAGATCAACTTATATGTGCCTAGGATTTACAGTTGAGATGGGGAAAAAATAAAAACACCAAGATCTTCCAAATCTCCACATAAATGAACATAAGCCTGGATCTTCGCACATACTTTTTGTACAAACGGCAGTTATTATAGACTTACTGAGGAAGGAAATTTAAATTAAGGGTTGAAAACACACACACACACACACACACACACACACACACACACACACACACACACACGCACACACACGCACACACACGCACACACACGCACACACACACACGCCCACACACCATACCTTTAAAGCATAAATAAAATACCGGGAACTGAATGACAACAGGCTGATTGTTGACTTTACGCTCATTTTCAGTTTGACTTCACAGGAAATTTGTTTCCAAAATAAGCAACTTGCCTCCAGTTTTCTCTGTTGCTTCTCACATTCTATCTGGCACTGGCTGAGGTTCTTGGACGTTTCCTCTTGCACCATCTGAGCGCGCTCCACTTCAAAGGATTTCAGTTTCACTTGATTGAGCAACTCCGCCACCCTGCTGTCCGTCCCGAGCTGAAGCTGTCTAAACCTGGAAAGACAAGACAGCTAGCAGCCTGCTTCTGAAACAACCCACAGCCTGTAGGGTATAAGTGCCTATTAATCTCACCTACAATTAGTTAAGTCGCTTTAGATGATTTTCTTCCCAAAAATTGTGAAAAAAGAACATCTTATGTATTGGTACAAATTAACTTTTAAAAACATAAACATATAAAAAAGAAGAATGGAAACATGAGCTAAACCGGGATAGGGGGGTAATCTAAGGTAATTTAAACCTGTTACAAGCCCAATTCCATATTTTTCTTGTGTAAAGATTTTCACAAGTAGTTTATGAAAATGTCATATTTATGACTACATATAAATGTTCTATGGATAACATTTCTTCTGTAAAATATAAATTATACATATACATACATCATTAAAAAGAGGCAAATATGCTTCCATCAAAGGCTTAATTGAGGCATGGAAAAAACATATCAATTAAATGGGACAAGCTTTATTAATTTGTTTTCATCAATCTTCCAAAAAATATTATCTAGATCTGACCAGTTCTTTAATTAGGGGTTGACAAACTTGTGTTTTCAAGACACATTTCAGGATTTAGGGGTGTGGGGGGAAACTGCAAGCTGTATGAAAATTGAAAATGATTATTATTGTACGATGTATGGTAAAAACACTTGACCCCACTGAGACACAAAACTAATTCACAGAGATCATGCTTCTCACAAAGAACAAATCTGGATATAAAGTTATATTTTCGGTTACATTTAAAAAATAAATAAAAAATCTTATGAACAAGATAATACTGACTGATGTAAAAGTTGGTATGGATCATCTTTGAACTAGGCCCAAACTAAACCAAGGAGGAAAAGATCTCATGGAGCTTCCAACAAGGAACATAAAAAAATATGGTCGCTACAAATGTGGCAAAATATACAAATATTTTTAGCAAATGTCCAAGAACTGCAATGTTTGTACCAAGATTGAACAGATTAGATCAGCTTAAAAAAAAAAAAACATGCCTATCAAAAGTTATTTAAAATTCTGTAATATCAGCTATGTTTTAGTGAAGAGATATTGATGGAAAGGTTGTTTATGTTGGGCTTTTGTAATAGTCTCAATATACCAAGTTATCTAGCTAAATTGTGAAGGAAAAGCCCAAAATGTCCGAATATGGCTGAATAGTCAATTGGCAATCATATTGCAATATGTGCAGATTTGCAAATGATGGAAAATAGTACCACCAAATCTCATTTCATCAGCATGAATTTACATTATTTACAATATTATTAGCATGCACGTATTTAAAAAATACACATATACAGTGGGTTGAAAAAGTATTCAGCCCCCTTAGACGTTTTCATATTTTGCTGTGTACGAACATTTGATAGAAATTTATTTAATCAGGCTTTTTTGATGGAAAGTCAGTAACTTTCTCCCTTCAGATTTCACCATTGTCTTCCATAGTGAAACCAGACAGGAAAAAGTTGAATTTGCACCTTCTACATTTTTGCATAAAGTGATGGAGGTGATGATTTATGTTTTCTTTGAACACACTTGGACTGGTCTCAAATGGCATCTATGAATGAGCAATATCAGATAAACTCTGTTTGAGTATTGCGATGTAAAGTCCAATGTACTTCCTAAAATCTCATGAAGAGCCATTAAAATGTATTGAAGGGATCTGGCTTTGTTACCAAGAAAGACAATATGAACACACATTTTAAAAGAAAATATTGTTCAGCGTCCTTACACATGATGTCTGGGCACTTTATGATATGCAATTTTGAACAAAGTTTTGCCTGTATGGCTGTTAAAGTACAATGAAGTAAGGGGGCTGAATACTTAAGGAATTGATTGTTTTCAGTTTTATATTTATAAATGATGAAACAAATTGTAGATTTTACTTTTCACATTGACACTGTAGAGTTGTCTGTGCTGAATACCAGCAAAAAAGCCTGATTAAATCAATTTTTATGAAATGTTCGTACACAGCAAAATATGAAAAAGTCTAAGGGGGCTGAATAATTTTTCAACCCACTGTACACTGTGCACACCTCCGAATGTGGTACTAGACTCTCAGATGGGAAATGTATGCTTGCGGTGTATAATACGTATATACTGTACGTGTATGTTTGTGCACCAATATAACGGAACTCATGCTCTAACAGATGATTTCCTAAGTAATCCTAAAATTGCTATAATCCTAAAATTGTAATTTTTCACGTTTAAAAGACCTTAAACTGTTCTAATAATTTAAACTCCAAGATAACTATGAAACCACGTGCATATTCTCTTGAGTAGTTGGAGACATTATAATTCAAATTTAAGACTGTGTTTTCTTTGGTATTAATCACTGAGTCTTGATCAAACGTTGCACCCAAGCCAGCCAAACTTTTGCCATGGCAGTCTACCCTGTGGCTTAGCTAGAAACGGCGTACTCCATTCATTCTCCTCAGAATACTTCTTTGGTAATTTTAACCAGCGATGATCAAATCCTAAATTCTAATCTCGACTTTAGATGTGACAACATCAAATGTGTATTTTTTCTTTGTTTTCTCAAAATAGCCGAGAGAGCAATTCCTTCAATCTTTGAATATCTCAGCTGCAAGAGAGCATCTGTCATTTTTGGCTCCCAATCTCTGCCTTATGTGAATGCGAACAATCTCTTTCCCCAACATAAAAACTCAGAGCACGCTCAACAACTGCAGCATGGATCTGTAAGAATGTCAGGCATGTGCTTACAGCAACATGGCACCACTCTTCTCTGACATGGGCAAATAAGGCATTCAGAACAGAGATGGAGCAATTTAATACTGCTGCTATATACTGGATCCTTTTTATTACTGTCTGTCTGTTCTGTCATTTCATATTGTAAAAGGGAAACCTCTACTTATTTCTAGTTCATTTTAAAATAAGTAATTAAAACACAGCATTTCTTAACTCAAAAGAAAAGACAAAAAAAATAAAAATAAAATAAAAAACTAAGTAGAGTGCAACTAGAGCTGGAATTTAATAAAAAAAATGTTTATATAAAACCTAAATTAAAAAAAGAAAAGAAAAAAAGATTTAAAAACAAAATGTGCTTCATCTTATAAATGTTATAGAACTGTTGTTTTGGGACCACCTTTCAGTTGGTTTACCTGAATAACTGATGCAGTCAGTGTACATTTACATTATTTACACCTAAATTACAGCACTAATGGTGCCAATGAAATGAGTGTAAAATAAAAGTATAACGTTTTTTAAACTAGCTCTAGTTTGTTTCAGCTATTTTATTTTCACCGTTTGAACCTTTAGGGACTTTCGACGTTGATAGAGCCCACACAACCAAAGACAAATTTACTTGATAGAACAGGAAAGTATATATTTTTTAAATCACAGACAACGATACAAACAGGTCATTAGCACACATCAGTATACAGAAAAAGGTAAAGACCTGAATAAATAAACGATTGCTGTATTGGGTGACGATTCATGTTGAGAAACTGCACACACATGCCTCAACCATCCAGGCACCTGAAGTTGTACACAGACTCACAAGCTAACCAAACCGACCACGTTCCATGAGATTAGTATCTCTTTATTAATTAAAACTGACAAGTGAATTACACACGGACAAAGAATTCACAGAGGAGCAAAACACAGTATCAGAACATGGAAAATGAAGATGAAATAATCGTGCAACAGCAACATTCTTTGCTTCTTGCAAATTTGTACACAAATGATGTGTATACATACTGTAACTCGTCAGTAATTTGCATTCAAGTGTACAGTTTGAAATTAGATGCATTTACAGCAGTAAATGAATCTGCTCTGTAGTCTTTCTGGCGGAAACGGAATAGAATATTGCAAAGCTGTTACTGATCTTAATTGTTTATTTATGGATGTGTCAACAAAAATGATTCCCCATTCCACAAGAAAGGCAACATCAGCCCTGTTTCTACTGGCCATAACATCAGCCCTGTTTCTACTGGCCATAACATCAGCCCTGTTTCTACTGGCCATAACATCAGCCCTGTTTCTACTGGCCATAACATCAGCCCTGTTTCTGCTGGCCATAACATCAGCCCTGTTTCTACTGGTCATAACATCAGCCCTGTTTCTACTGGCCATAACATCAGCCCTGTTTCTACTGGCCATAACATCAGCCCTGTTTCTACTGGCCATAACATCAGCCCTGTTTCTGCTGGCCATAACATCAGCTCTGTTTCTGCTGGCCATAACATCAGCCCCGTTTCTGCTGGCCATAACATCAGCCCCGTTTCTACTGGCCATAACATCAGCCCTGTTTCTACTGGCCATAACATCAGCCCTGTTTCTGCTGGCCATAACATCAGCCCTGTTTCTACTGGCCATAACATCAGCCCTGTTTCTACTGGCCATAACATCAGCCCTGTTTCTACTGGCCATAACATCAGCCCTGTTTCTGCTGGCCATAACATCAGCCCTGTTTCTACTGGTCATAACATCAGCCCTGTTTCTACTGGCCATAACATCAGCCCTGTTTCTACTGGCCATAACATCAGCCCTGTTTCTACTGGCCATAACATCAGCCCTGTTTCTGCTGGCCATAACATCAGCCCTGTTTCTGCTGGCCATAACATCAGCCCTGTTTCTGCTGGCCATAACATCAGCCCTGTTTCTACTGGCCATAACATCAGCCCTGTTTCTACTGGCCATAACATCAGCCCTGTTTCTGCTGGCCATAACATCAGCCCTGTTTCTACTGGCCATAACATCAGCCCTGTTTCTGCTGGCCATAACATCAGCCCTGTTTCTACTGGCCATAACATCAGCCCTGTTTCTGCTGGTTAGAGCATCGACCCTGTTTCTGCTGCCCATAACATCAGCCCTGTTTCTGCTGGCCATAACATCAGCCCTGTTTCTGCTGGCCATAACGTCACCCCTGTTTCAGCTGGTCATAACGTCAGCCCTGTTTCTGCTGGTTAGAGCATCGACCCTGTTTCTGCTGCCCATAACATCAGCCCTGTTTCTGCTGCCCATAACATCAGCCCTGTTTCTGCTGCCCATATTAAGGATCATAATGGAAAATAAGCCAGGAGTCTCAGGGCCTCTTAATGACCAGTACATAATTTTACCCCCAATTTACCCTTTTGATTTTCCTCCCCAGGTTTGCACCATTCACAGTGAAATGTCGTGACTGGACACTAAAGATCTGTTACCGTGTACCAGGTTGAGCTCTACTGGTGACCACAAGGGACAGCACCAGGGGTAATGAACCATACAATAACACAATGTTGCCAACAGATGTATTCTTTTAGCTTGCAGAACCACAGGCAAAAGCTTGCAGCCACACACAGAATGATACAGATAAAAAAACAATCACATTATGTCTAAGCAAAGCCAAATGTGAGAAATGTATTTAGCTGTGGCGAGAGTGTTATGATTTACATTATCCATCTACAAAGAACCGGTGCAACAGACACGGAAGCTGTGATAAACTGGAAGGAACAGCGGGGAGGTCTGGCGGAAACAGCTGCTGGCTCTGTGTGCTGGAATTCTAGCTTGTATGCTTACGTGCAGCATCAGAGAGCAGCAAACAACAGCGTGTGACTATATGGCTCTGACTGTAAGACTACGACTGTAAGACTCTGGCTGCATGGTAGTCATATCGTCGATATGCCTTTAACAAACATTGCGATATCTGATATCGGGACAACCTTAGTCTAAATAGCTTGTATACAAATAATAATAAAATAATAAATATAGATCAAATAATAATAGCCAAATATTTAAAAACCAAAGCATACAGAATTTGTTGCGAGGCAGCAGAACTAAAATAGAAAATGGAGTGGGAAAGGACGCTCCACTCAGATTTGTCGGGCAGGCCACAGCACACGCAGTACAGATTTTGAAATATTAGCTCACCTATTTATTTCCAACAAATGTACATATATTTTGTCCTTAGAATATCAATAACAATGATAATAATAATTTAAAAAAAATAATATATATTTTTTAAATATCGTGGCTATAGACAGTAATCTCTGCGATATTTTCAAATATTGCAATATCTGATATTATCGGATATCGTGACAACCCTGAATGTATGACTCTGGCTGTATGACTGCCCAGTCATGAGGCAACAACGCTCACTACAACCACCCAGTTTCAAAACCCACAAGGTGCATCTGTCCTGGCTCCTCAAATTCTGCAACAGCTTACTCAGTGACTACTGGTGAGTGAATTAGGTTCACTCACAGTACATTTTCAATATGCCTGTTAGGCTTAAAAGGATAACCCCTATCAACCACCCCCCAGTATATTAGCCTGTATAGAGGTTAAAGGTGCACTATGTAGGTAGCTAGATGGCCGAAGTCAGGTACGTTTTGATTCAAATTAATATAAGTATGTCATATTACGTTGTATTTGCGAAAATATATAATAATTGTATCCAGTAATTCACTTTACAAGGGTATTAGCTAGCTACGATAGACAAGATATGGACTGCTAATGGTACTTATTCCACACGAGTCCGTCTTTACTTCCCAGTATTAAATGAATGTTCAGATTAGCTAAATCTGAACAAGGAAAAATACCATGGCTGCGTCCGAATCAGAACCCTATCTACTGCATCCTGTCTCCTGTGTACTAGCATGCTGTATACTGCTTAATGCATACTGTTTAGTGTCATGTAGTATGCAGAAAATATCCTCTGAACTGTTATCAGCGAAAACCCGGAAATAAGTATATCATCTGGGGATTTTCAGAATGTTTGCGTGCAGAACAGCTTTTTAAAAAAGTATTCTCAACTGCCATACTCAATATTAGGCAAGCGCGCTGATTCAGACACGGCCCACCAGATAGCTGCAACTGCACAAGGGAGTAGCAACCATTACAGTAACAATGTTCCTATGAGGTGCACTTAGTGTAAATATTGTTATACACTGCCTAATTATTGTTACCATCCACATAGGATAATGCATGTTGCTAAACCGGGGCGCCCGCAGGATTTCTTCCCGGGGTACGCAACAGAGGAGGCCAAGCCATAGGCTACATGAAAACGAAGCCACTACTTAGGACTAACGTTACAACGTAATTTACCGATATATTTTGCACTCATAGGGTCGCATATTACAAGAAGTTCTAACGTAGGAGTGGCCTAGCCTACGTTAAAGTCTGAAGCAAAGCAAAGCAAAGCAAACCCGGAGAGACTTACTTCACAATAGAATGGAAATGTTGCGCGCAAAAAGATGTCACGTGACTTACAGTAGCCTGATCTTTCATCAGGAAAACCGGAGAAATCTCACAATAGAATGGAAATGTTGTGCGCAACAAGCTGTTATGCGACTTACAGCACAGTTAATGTTAACACAATGAAAATACTTCTGACAAGTCAATGTAACTATCGAACATGCTCAACAAAATATATTCACTGCTTAAATTTCTAATAAAATATCACTGAATGCACGCCAATTGTGTGTGTGTGTGTGTGTGTGTGAGAGAGAGAGAGAGAGAACACGTCACTGCAAATGAAAGAACATTTTGGTGGGTAGCTTGTCTCCCGGTGGGGCTAACTCATCCTCAGCTGAGGACTGGTTCTCCGAAAGCTGATTCTACGAATTGTTATTTTCATCCTTTTTCTTTTTCAGACTCAACAGTTCCACAATGCTGAGCTGCTTTCTTTTCTTTGACATATTTGGCTAACGTCAATTACTGTATTCGTTTAAGTTAGTTATCTTGACTGACAAGTAAAAAGGCAACAAAACTTTTCCCGGTCTAAAGAAAAAGGTGATCCTACAATCACTTTCAACGGTGTTAATGGCGGGATGGTGATCCTCCAATCACTTTCAACTGTGTCTTCCAATCACTTTCAAATGTTTGAAATGTGCAAAACTTGGAAAATACAATAACCAGGCAATACAACGAAGACAATAAGCAAATATCATTCCTCAACATCATAGAAACAGAGACGCAGAGACTTTGACAATTCACGTCAGTTTTAATGGAAATACTAATTTTGCTGTTGTTGCTAAGGTACGCAGACTGCGTACTCTGCGTACAGCTGGGGGCGCCACTGTTGCTAAAAATGTTATTTTGAGCATATCTCAGATGGCCCCACCTCTTCACTTGACATTTTGGTTTCTGCGCTCAAGCATGTTTCTTGCCCTCAACGGAGGTGAATGGGCGGGGATTAGGGCGGAGGAGGAGACTCATTTTATTGTAAACACCACAGCAAGGCTAAAAATCCTGCATAGTGCACCTTTAATTTACAAACCCCAATTCCAAAAAAGTTGGGACAGTATGTAAAATGCACATAAAAGCAGAAAGCAGTGATTTGTAAATTCTCTTTTACATATATTTAATTGAAAACAGTACAAAAAAAAAAAAGATATTTAATGTTTTACCTCATCAACTTTATTAACATCAAATTTCATTCCGAAATTGATGCCTGCAGCATGTTCCAAAAAAGTAGGGACAGGGGCAAAAAAAAGACTGGGAAGTTCAAAAAACACCCGTTTGGAACATTCCACAGGTAAACGGGTGATGCTATCATGACTGGATCATGAGCAGTTACTTCATTTCTGGACACTTTCCTCTGCCCATCACTTTGGTACAGGTGAATACTCACCTCATCTGTCCATACGAGTTTGTTCCAGAATACATCTTGCAGTGAACCCTCTGAAGTTATGCTGGTGTAGTCTTCTCTTTATTTTAGTCTTTGACACATGCCTACGTCATGGAGAGCGTTCTTGATCTGTTTGACAGTTGAAAAGGGATTTTTCTTCACGATAGACTTTTTGTATATTGTATTAGTGTATTGAATATTGTATTCAACCTGGTAGACCACTACATTGGTCTTCTGTGGTCGACCAGGTTGTTTGCCATTTCTGAGTTCATTCTGTGTTCTTGCTTCTTAACAATGTTTTGGCACACCCAGGGCTCTATCTTGACAATCTTAGAGAATGGTCTAGAATGCATGGCACAATGCATTTAGGGCGTGTCCAACTCCACTTTTGCTAGTTAGACGGAAGATAATTTGAGCGCAAAGTAAGGCGTAAGGTTCAAATGGGCTGAACTTAGTCTCTTTATTAATTATAGGTGTGTCTTGGTCGTAACATGTAATAAACCAATCAGTGTCATCTCCCATTCCCTTTAAAAGCTACCTGTGTTTGCACCTTGGCGAATTGCTAATGTAATGGCAGATTTAGTAAGATTGTGAAAAGACAGCTGACAGATTACAGCTGGCGAAACAGACCTGCTCGTGCACAAAGTTAAAGTGCGCAAGCAGATGATATAGATGATGTTTTGACTTTTACTACTTTTTGTAATATAAACTTGTTATAGAGGGGGCAGGACAAGATAAGCCTTGGCTTCATCCTGTCCCTTCTCGAACTTATTGTTTTTTTGTTTGTTTTTTGTTTTTTTTACTTGAATGTTTTTTATCTTAATGTAGTTGGTGATTATTACAAATTGTGTTTTTTTATGTTTGTTTATGGTTCGAGAAAAATAAAGATCAAATCTATGGCATTACAATTCTCAGAATTAATTGTGTAATGTGCTGCAAATTTGTTTTCTTTTCTAATTGTTGAAAATGTATGGACACCTGGTCACTGTAATTAAGAGAATATGAAGAACGGAGAATAGGGGTAAATTATTCAGTTTTTAACCATATTGAGAATTCTGAATAAATGCAATATTCTCTGGACAAAACAACAAAAACTGTCACTGTCCAAATACTTACGGACTGCACTGTATGTATGCACAAATGATGGATAATTCAAATCATAAGTGTGAGCAGTGGTTTATGAGGATTAGACACGTGGGAATGTCAGTAATTTTGTTTCTTAAAGAAAGTAAACTCTACAGTGAGTGATTCGCTCAACAGCAAATGTCAAAAATGTAACAATGACATGATCCACCACTGAACTTTACTGATTTGTCGAAGGTTTTTAAGAAAATGTTTAAAGCTTCTTAAGGCTGTTTAACTAAAGTTGACAGGAAAATGGCTCTACCATTTCAAAATACAAAAGCTCTGGTGAGAAATAGCATGTGACTTGTGAAGAGATGGAACTGAATGTCACTGGCATTAAGTCAGGGCTCAATTACACAGCCATTAAAACTCATATTTCAAGTTTGATAGCAGCAAGCGTTTGAACTTACCCTGGGAAATCTAGCGAACACACAAAGTTGCGTGTCAAGCTTCCCTCAAAATAATTATACGCGTTCCTATAAATTCGATTAATAATAATAGGTACACTGACTCCATTTAAACATGGAAATTGAAATCAATTGTCCTCTGGACAATCAACACTATATGCTTATGACCTTGTTTTAATAAACCTTATTTTGAAGAAGTAAAACTTTTTACTTCAAAACCTCTCAGCACTATAGACATGACAATGTCAATGATAAACAGGTTTTCGTTGTGGCATTCAGATATGGGGGTAATAGACGTACAATAACTGCTAGCACTTTACAATTTAATAACCAAGATAGTACACCTTTTCAAATACATTTACTATATATACCTTCATACATAATGTAACCTATGACTGGCTACAGAACAATCCATTTCTTCAAAATGACACATAATTTCATCAATATGAAACCACCCAAGATGCATTCACACCCAGAGAAAGAGTGAAATTGCACCCCAGTGTAATTTGCGTTAATATGCTGCAAGTTACTCAACAAATTCCGGTTTTACTTGTACTCTCGTGTTCTGACAATGAAAAATGAGTAAAATCATTTTCACCGACTGACGCCAGGAAATTCTTTATACTTGACAAACTCCCTTGGTGTAATCACATGTAGAACACCACCCAGAAATATGATATAATCTGACAAATGATAAATATTAATTTTAAATGAAACGTAGTATTAAAATATTCTTTGTACGGCAGAGACTTTTCATGAGTCATACTGTATAGCATTGTAGCACTAAATGTATAGTGGATGGATAATCCTAAAAAAGCAATACAGCACTTAAATGATCCAGTGTGCCCTACAATGATCGACTGGGCGCTACAGTGATCCAGCGGGTCCTACAATGATACACTGGGCTCTGCACTGATCCAGTGGGCACTTTAGATTGGAACGGCACAGCATGCATTTTTCATCAGTGGGACCACCATTTTCAGCAGTGAGTGACAAATACTGTTGTAGCCCAAATTCTTTAGGATCTTTCTCCCAAATTTGGAATGATCACCTGTGCCTTTACCTGTACCTGTGCCAGGACCATTGCATCTGAAGAGTGGGCAGGGCTGGGTTATATACATTCTCTGGGCCCAAGGTTCTGAGCCAAACAACTGCCTTCCCTCAACAAAGAGCAGTGTTTACTTCCAGAAATTTAATCACAAGTGCCGGATAAACGGTTTTACTCAAAAGAAGACTGGTTTGTGGACAGCAAAAATACTTTTTAAGTTACATTAGCCTACAATTGATTTGATTACAGTACATAGCCATTTTCTTTGACTGACATAAATGTTTATCTTAAATGTTGCTAGAATAAATTGAATAAATGTTGCAATGTGCCTTGTAACCATCTCACAGATTATCATCTTCCAGGTGTTGGTAAAACTTGCAAACCATGAAGGCACTCATATTATTATAGCAACAAAAGACGACACATTTTCATGAAGGTATCATGAACAGTCAGCAGTAACACAGTCAGGATTACAGCCAGCCTGTCGGTCAGTCATATGTCATCACACAAGTTTTTGTTTCAGCTGCCATCCAAAATTTTCTGTTAAAAAAGCGACGTACAATAAGTGCATACCAAAGGTCACTGAATCAACTACAAAACGGGTCAGATAAAGCACATTTCTATCATAACGTAGCAGCTATCCATAGAACATTGAGTATAGTACACACAGTAAGCTATGGCCAAGTCTTAAGGTTAGGTCAGGAAGACATGATAAACTACAAAATCACAAACAAGAATTAATTTAAAAATTAATTGCGGACACATTTGTGCGTTTCATAAAATTTCAACGTCATAGGAGGGTTAAGATACACAGAAATGCATCCATATGTAAATGCATTGCAGTCCTAAGTAAAGTCCACACATCTGCCACTGTTGTGAAACTCTGTTAAAGCGTAGCAACACGCCCATTTCAAATGAAAGGACAACTCTTTCTACATTCAAATGAGACTTCATGTATGTAAACAGATATACAAATTACAATTAAGCCCTAAATTCAAACAATTTATTTCACCATAATGTCAAAACTTGGTACAAAGATGTTCATAACTTTATTACCTATGCTCACAGACAAATAAATACGTCTGATCATGATCCTATATATCGGTAAGTACGAATGTATGCGTGTGTGTATATATTTCTGTCAGGACAACTCACGTATTGGATATATGAATGAATATACAATTATTTTGGTTTGGCACTGAATGGATCTGCCCTATGTACTTGTAGTGCACGGACTAGCATGCACAACCTATCAAACAGGGAGCAAAACACATCTCCCCTACTAAACAGGAGATACACCAAAACCTCCAGATCCAAGCAGGAGGAAGCCTGGAGGGTGAGCAGCAATTTTTTTTAGAGCAAGCAGAAGCGAAACAAACCAGAACAGCGCAGGCAATGGCAGCATGGGAGAGATCCGACTCTCGCTTTTAAGAAAGAGTTTCCTGACAGAACTTTGCTTTGAGCACTTGATGTGCGACGCATCATTAAACTGACACGTCTAAACCAAGGGACCCGAGACCGGGCTTCATTTTTGAAGCTCACTTGCTGTTGTCTTGTTGAGAGCGTTGCTCTCTAGCACCAGTACGGCTGACTCCAGTATAGGTCTTTCAGTCCCCCTTTTTCATGCAGGTCAATGGTACCAATGTGATTAAGATACGTCAATCATTAGTTGCAATAGGTGCTTTTTCTTTGTCTAATGTCTCCCCGTGCGCAGATTTGTCAAGTTATTGTGTCATCTCGACAATATTTTATTATTTTAATCAGGGACAGTTTGTGTCACTGCACATCACTGGTAGAGGGCGGTATCTCACAAGCTTTGTGGGCTAACCAGACCCGCCCCGGACTTCATGACCATATAAGGGTCCCCCCTTTTCGCTACTGGCTAGGCTCCAATTTTTACAACAAGGTGGCACAAAAACTGCACTTCAGCGGTTTCAAAGCGCTTTTTGCAAGTCCATGGAAAGTCAATGGGCGATGTAACAGTCACGTTGTCTATATATATATGTTTTTTTTTTTTTAACAGTCTATGGTTTACACACATAGATCTATGTGTGAATATGTGACAGGTGCTTGCAGTGTGAAATCATCTCACACAGGAAAAGCAGCACATACCAAATCAATGATACTCAATCCTACCATGAAAGAACACCACCTTGAGGCCACTTCATGGATCTACAATTCATCTCTCTTAAAGGTTGTATCAGCGATTTTGGGTGGAAACATAAATGATCACATTCATCTGATTTTTCCTCACAATCCGCTAGCTGCCCGCCCCATAAGCAGGCCGTCAAAAAACCGCGTCTCTGTAGGCAGCCTATGCTCCGAGATCGTACACAAAAACAAATGGTACTACCAACCACTCAAAACCAAAATAAACAGTATTCCAACCAATCACAATGATCTGCACAAACGCTAATACTCTTATCTCGCTGAAATCTTGACGGATTTACAAACGGTTTGGTTTCTTACAAACGTTATTAACTTGGTTATAATTCTGGATGCTTGAACACTATTTTTTAAAACATAACATAATTATTCATAAGTATGTTTGTTTGGGATTTCGCTTCAGAAGTGACGTCACCCAAAATCGCTGATACAACCTTTAATACATACATGCGGGGCTGCCCCTGAGCTCTTGGGGGGTCGGAAGCAACATTTAATTTGGCCCCTCCCCCTTTTCTTTCCATGGCTATCATGACCACATCTTAGGATGCATGTAAACCTTCACGTTGCTCAATAACGATCTCACCTGCAGCTTGCACCCTGTTTCAGGTACTACAGGTGCTACTTCTCTACCCTGTTTCAGGTACTACTTCTCGGGAAATGAAAGCACGGTGAATATAAAATAAGAAACACAAGCAGACTTACTGATCTAATAGCTGGCTGTATTTTTCTATGGCCTCCCTCTCAGCTGTGACAGCTCTGTCTTTTTCCAGAAAAGCGTTGTCTCTCGCTTCGCGCAGGTTTCTAGTCATAATTACACAGGGAAAACAATACAAATTAGCACAGCAAATAAGATTATAAAATATGTTTCAGCAGTTTAATGTTGTAAAATAACTTTGTTTCTCTGTTGAGTGAATATACAGCTTATGCCTAACACTACAGACTTGCTCAGAGGGGAGAAAAAAAAAAAAAAAAGAAAAGCGTGTTGCACATTTACTATAACTCCTCATTGACTTTGAATAGATTCAGTTAATTACATTATGGTACATTGTTGACCAATTTTTTCACAAACCTTGTTCAGTAAGCTATACAATAATTTGTAAAGGAACCAACCCTTTAAATGCTGAAGATTCTTAATTTTTTAATTGAAATAGTGGGTAAACGTTTGTCATTTTGGGCCCATTGTAAAACTTAACCGTCAAGACCTGATCTGTGGATAAGGAGTCTTATTATAAATTATAATGTAATATGCAATAATATCCAGAATTTAACAAATATCCATACCTGTTTTCACGTTCGTACATCTCTTTTGACGTTCTCTGAAGACTCTCAATTTCGTGACCCGTTTTCAGGCGAATTTGTTCCAGTTCATCACGGAGTTTGTTTTCATATTCTGTTTTGTAATGATCTCTGTTAACAAAAGAGAGTGCGCCGTCTATACAATTCATGCATTTATACAGGCCAATATATAATCATTATGAACAATATTGATCGATCTGTTTACAGCAATTACACAGTATAAAATGTATTCATTGTATGAGCAGCCCGTCTAATGCCTGCCAAGATAAATGGTAAATCCGAGTTTGGGAATGAATAATGTTCTGGCGTAACCTCGCAACTCAACCAAGGTGCATGACAAAAACTGAACACTTTTCAGCCACTCTTGGAGAGCAATAGAAGTTATATCTATGAATGTGAACGGTTTCTGTCTTTTGTAGAACTGCCCTGACGACGGCTCACTGCCAAAACACGTTGGCATTTCAAAGTAAATACATTTTTAAGTGCCAGTTTGGGAACATGTTCTAATGCTTTTCAGGCTTGTTCTTGGAGACCCATGGTGAATTCTGTTTTTCCATACGGTTACAGTGATCACACTTCCAGCAATTAGGACCCCGCTGATTTAGCCTGTCACCCTATATAATTAGAACAATTAAAAATTTGACATTTTCCAAAAAGAACCAATTACCATATTTAACGTTACAGAAAATGAAAGAAATATTATCTGATGGATTAAAAGTCCTGGAAAGTGAATATGAAACTTTATTTTCATGACATGCTTGCACAGCTATTAATGACAATGTCGCCTTCAGGGGTAAATCACCCTTTCATAAACATTAAAAGGTATCTCACCAAAACCATTAACAGCTTGTTACAACTCAGAGGTTGCACATATGGTTGGAATGAATATACAAGGAGGGTCTCCAGGACCAAGTCTTGAAATTTCATTCTCTAAATTACAGTAGCAGTTTCCCCACTGATTGAGGCCTTAAGCCTCACCCTGGACATGAGCCGATTCAACCTCTCCTCCACATTGCTGCCTACCGTACCTTGACGCAACATATTTCTCGTAGGCCTCCTCCCTGGCCTTCTTGGTGTCCTCCAGCTGAACCTGCAGTCTCTCGAGCCGATCCTCCTCATGGGCACAGCGAACATTGAGCTCCATGTTCTGGCGGTTTAGATAATCCTTGTCTTTCTGCAGTAGAGTGACTGACTGCTGCAGAGTGGCCACCTGAGAGGGAGGGAGAGAGACAGTGGTTGGCCATTGGCTCATTACACACTCTTACACTGTGTATAAAAACTACACAAGAAGGTAAGTATGGGCTGTAAGGTTTGCTGTAAATATACTGCAATGTGGATAAAGTGTATTTTATAAGAGACTTTCCACCATTCCTAAGTTTACCTCTTTGCTCAGGTCATTTCTCTCCTTAGTCTGAGCGCTGTGCGCTACATCCAGTACTTCCAGCCGCTTTCTCAAATCACTCGCTTCCATCTCAAAGGCATCGCGTTCTCTTTGACAAGGAGGAGACAACAGAAAATTAAAACCCCGTGTGACTCACAAACCACTTTGACAAAGGCAAAATGGTGCACATTATCAGCAAAGCAACAATAAATAAAACTTGGCTTCTTTCAAAATACTTGAGTAAAAATAATTTGCCCACTCTTAAGTCTTTCTTGCAAAATCAGGTCCACAGAAAAGCCTGTTTTCCGCGGTGCACGGTCTACAACAACAAATTGACCAATGCTTCGATCATGCCATGCTGAATGCCGGTCTCTCACCGTTTCACTTTGCCATAGTTTTCCCTCTTGTAGTCCCCCTCCTGAATGAGCTGTTTAGTGTCTGCCAGCTCAAGAGTAAGACGCTGACTCCTAATTTCCAACTCAGAACGCATTCTTCTTTCTTCTTCATAGCTCTTGAAAGCAGTCAGAACCAAGTATTTCATATACTGCTGGTTGCCATTTTGGTAAAACATACACTAAGCTGTAAAAGCTCTCCATACAAATGCACTAAAATGGCCTCTGATATAACAAAATAAATGATAGCAGCTGTTTATTAACAACACCTTGATTGCAAATTGTTATCATTTGATTATGTTATTTTTATTATTAGTATTATGGCTAATTTTCCAAATTCAGTGTTTGTTAGTTACATTTAAAATTGTGGCCTTAAGTGATATAATGTTACACATTTAAAAATACTTTTTGTGTGCGCACACGCGCACACACACGCGCGCGCGCGCACACACACACACACACACACACACACACACACACACACACACACACACACACACACACACACACACACACACACACACAGTATTTGAGTGACAATGGGAAATGGGAATATGTCAGCCTCAACGTTTCACTTGAGTACTTTCATCCGTACCTCCATCAGTGACTTTATCTGGCTTCTGTGACTGTCTAAATCTTCTGACAGAATGTTCTTTTTCTTCTGAAGTTCGTTCGCTTGCGTTCTCAGGGGAGTCACCACCTCATAGAACCGTACCTAAATCCCACAGGAAAAGCCAAACAAAAACCAGGGTAACTAAACTTACACAAAGTCTTCCTGGTGTCGAGATTTAGTGCCGGATCTTTAGCTGAACTTAGCATAGTGTAGCCCCTTCCATGATGGCTCAGCCCTACCCACCGTCTTTGCTTATATTTATAGTACAATGTAAGCCAGTGGTCCCCAACCCTGTTCCAGACCTACCGTCCTGTAGGTTTTAATTTGAACCCGATTTTGGCAGACCTGATTCTACTAATTAACAGCTCAACGAGACCTCTAGCTGTTGAATGAGTTGTGCTTTGTTAGGGTTGAAGTGAAAACCTACAGGATGGTCGATCTCCAGGAACAGAGTTGGGGACCACTGATCTAAGCTGAGCTGTAAAGAAATACTCACAGATACATATTCTGGGATTGAGAGCTGTTCCTCTGGAAGGTCCTTGAGTTCATAGTACTTCTCCTCAGTCAGTTCCAGGTCTCTAAGGCTGCGTCTTATGTCTCCTGCTTTCTCACTTAGCTGCCTGTTGGTCTCTTCCAGCTGTTTCTGCCGCAGCAAAATGGTGTCCATTTCCTGTTTCCTGAAAGCCTGTTGCTTCCTGTTTGACAAAGAGAAAACTGTTAAAAAATTTAATTAAACTGAATTCATCAACACCTGTTTGAGAAGCATATTACATCCATTCACATGCCACAGCATTCCATCCTCCTCCTCTGTTGCCACTATTTTCAAGGCATTATTTTCCAGGGCATTTCCCGGACATTTTATGTGACCAACACCAGTAATATATAGAGGGAGAGATTGCGATTGCGAGGGGGGGGTTGTGATCGCAAAGGGCACCTGTGGTTTTGGCTTATAACATTACACAAAAAATATTTTGCAGGACAACTAATTGTCTTCCAGGACATTTATTTTCTCCTTCATAATTTTCTTATGGACTGGAAAACTGCATCAGAAAATTCCAGGTTTTCCAGGACACATGGGAACCTTGCCTCTGTCTGCTCAATAACAGTTCCATGAAAAAAATCCATGTTCACAAAAAAAATAAGTAATGTCAGGTTTTGTAAGAGCACAAACCAAATCTTAATGGGGGATTTATTTTAAAAAATTAAAAAATTAAAAATTAAAAAAACATACCAGTAGTCCAGGTTTAGCCATTTGGTAGAGCTGCCAGATTAAGAACGAGGATAAGTTTTATTTTGCTTTTTGCACCAGAACATCAACACGTGGGTGAAATGAAAATATGTTGTGAATTCACACTCACCTGCTCTCATCCTGTTGCAGCTTGAGTTGGCTGTCGAGACGTAATGCCAGGAGCTGTTTCTGATGAAGAGTATCATTGAGTCGCTCCTCCAGTTCTTCAATCTATGTTAAACAAGGACATTCATGATAACCATCCTATTGCTTGTAGCATTTGCAGTGGAGCTCACAGACATGTGAACTCAATATATAGTATGTATAGGTAGTGGTACTGAACAAAAAAATGGAAAAGCCAATGTCAAGTCAAATTAATACGATGCTGGACCATCAAGTGGCCGAGGCGTAGAGTCTAGCACCAGCTGGAACTCCACAGTAGGAATACGCTCAGGAAAGTCAAAATCTGTCTCTGCCATTGTTCCAAAATATCCTTAAAATTGCTTGATTGGGTTCAGATCTTGTGATTTGAGAAATTCATAGCATATGGATAATTCAGTGTCATACTCCTCAATCCATTAGACAACTAACAAATTGCATTAAACAATGCTTTGCATTTCATCTCTCCAAGCCACCCTCAGAAAAACATCACCTGTATATTTTTATAAAACTTATCTGAAACGTAGTTTATTAATTTTTAATGTATAAGTCACAACATTAAGACGTAGATGCACCTTACTGTGATGAGAGCTACAAAGCTCCTTACCTTGGTCAGATGGTCCACCTTGAGGTTGTCAATGATGAGATTTTTCTGCGACAGCTCAATTTTCAACAACTGGAGATTGTGGAGCAACTCCTTTCTCTCAATTAACTGTCTTGTGATTTTCTGCGCCCCATCTCTCTCGTCTGAAGAGGAAATGTCTTCGGTGGGAACTGTGGTTTCTAAACTGAAGTCTTCCGACTCCAGGGAGCTGGAAATGTTCACTTTGACATCTTTGTCATGCTTTTTAGGAGGCATGTTTACGAAGCTTTATGGCCTGTTTGCAGAGAGGAGATGGGGTAAAACATATTACCATAATAATGTGTGCCTAGGTAATCTAGTTAAGTTTAAAAAAAATGTATATCTAACGTTGCAATAATCAGACAATTCCCATGCCTGTGTCCACAGCTTGGAACCAGGTAGCTGGCTATAGCTAGCTATAATAACACCTAAATGCCTGTAATGTAATGTAATGTAATGTAGAGCAGACGCTCTTATCCAGAGCGACTTACACAACTTCTTAATACATCTTATTCCATTTATCCATTCATACAGCTGGATATATACTGAAGCAATTCAGGTTAAGTACCTTGCTCAAGGGTACAACAGCGGTGTCCTATAGCACTGGCTATAACTGACTAGTAAATAGCTAGCCACCTCATTGCAGATCTTTTCCAAATGAAGAATGCAACAGGTTTACTGGTCAGTCGTGTTTAATTAACGTACAATACAAATATCACTAATGATTCAATTCAGCAATGAATAGAATGATAATGTTGACAGATCTTGAAACTTTTCCAACTTAGCCATGTAACGTTAACGTAAAGGCTAAAAGAAGGTTCGTTATGCTTACCAATTTTATGAAGGCATCAACACATTTGCCTAACTTAGCTGAATCGTTCAAATTTAAAATTGTATAGTTATAGTTGCGGCAACATAACCTTAGCTGGCTGGCTAACGAGCTAACTTATGGCAGACAGCTTATTGTCATCCTTCTTCAATGATCCCGCTCCAGTCTTCAGGAAACCGCCAGCTAGCGACCTAAACAAACGGCCAAACTCAACGGGCGTTTTGAGATAGTAACTTAACGTTACTGCAATGGATTCGCGTTCGCTTATCTCAGTAAAACTTGTGCATATCCACCGAGCTTTAATTATAGTAAATGGATCTACTGAAGTTGATTGTTCTGCGTTAAGTCTGGTTTGAATACTTTTAGGTATTATTAGTGGATCTGCGCAGATGCGACCAACGCAGTGGTCGTTTCTGTGCATGTGCTGTGCATAAGTCTAGGACCAAACAATTAAACACGACATGGGACACTGCAGTGTAATTCTTTCTCACACCTCAATGTGAGGGATGACCTAAACATTTTAAATTAAAAATTTCCGTCAGCAAACATCCACAATCGCAAAGCAACGTGCACCGATTCAGCCCAGACTCTAGGGGCACTAATACAAATGCACCAACCTTCTTGGACTATAAAAATCATTGATCAGATGGCCTCTTATAGTTATTCGCAGAGTTAGGAGACGCAGTGTTTACAAGTTCAACACATGTGCAAATAATTGTCATGCAAATGTTTGGTCAAGATAATGAGCTAAATGTAACAATACAAATAAAAATGATTCGTGGACAAATTAGAACAATTGTATTAATGCAGACAGAATAGTTGCAATAAGGTGAACACGTGAGCACAATAAAACCACGGAACAATACTGGTTGGACATCCACCGGCACATGTTCCTCAGTGGCGTGTTTTAGTTGTGGGGAAGGTGTTTATTATTCGGGAGGGAATTACCTGCCTGGAATTTTAAGTCGATGAAAAGTTGACCTGGAAAATGTTAAAGACCAAAACTTTCGTCAAAAAGACCCGGTCGGGAAGGGTAATGAAGATAGTCCGGGAGCACTACCTGAGAGATGACATTTGGTGTGGAAGTGAATTTTGCGTGGAGTGCAAACAGGAGTCTCCAGTGCTGCAGAAAGATGCCTGCATTGAAAGCAACCTGTGTTCCTTCCCTCACTACCTTATTCCTGACACAAACGTCGTGTTACATCAGGTAAGAGGGCATTTCCCCGGTATAATTGCTGACTTGTGGCGAAAGTGCCGCCGTGGTGATAGATTTACCTTAATCCGAAATGATAAACAGGTCGTCGATTTTCACGGTAAGAAGAAATTTTATGACAACGTTAGCTTATTCAGTTTGTTAGACCCGTCTCATACTTGAGGTCACTGGATGGTGTTTACCATTCAGTCCTCAGGTTTAGTACGGGTGATGTCTATCGTAATCATCACGGCATTCTTTACCAGAAAGTTGGCGAGCCATCACTTTTTGTTAGGAGAAATTATCATTGGTGTCTGTAGAGCACTTCTACGAAAACTGCCACCATATCTTACACTGCTTTTAAATAGGAAAACTGGCATCCATAACAAGACACGCTCTCAGGATTGGTTGTCACTTCAGGTTCCTGGGGTTGACCCAAAAAGACTGCCTTTAGAATCTGTGCTTATAGAATTTCCTAGAATTTCTTACAACAAAACCTGAAGCTAGATACTTTAGTGTCCATAAATTAATTTAGAATGATGATAAATCATTTGGTGAGCCTGAATTGTGAATGTTTTAAGTAATTTTCATTAATACTTACTAATACTGAATCTTTTAATTATTTAGTTTTTAAATATTTACTTACTCTACATTACTTATTTTCCTTCTTAGTTTGTTGTTGTATTTTATATTATGTACATTTGGCACACCTGCTCCTATTTATTTAATGACTCTACTTTGTACTACTCATTTTCTTTTTAATTTGTTGTATTTTGCATGTACATTCGGCACACTTGTAAAAGAGGGCACCTGCTCAATGTGTCTGAGTTTTAAATAAAGGTTGAAAAAAAGATAGAGAAATGAGCTGGAAGTTAGTACTCACTTGTGTTTGATTTGCAAGCATTTGATCAGATTTTGAATAACGACCTTTAATGCTAACTATCCCTTTATTTAGCTGGTAAGTTCAGCTATTACTATTTTCATCTTGCTTAATTTTCCCAACAAACATTACGCTTACTGCGTTGTTTGATTGTACTGACAATTAACCATTTTAGTTGGAAGTAATGTCTAATTATATTTTTTTAACATCAGATCGATATCCTGTCAGATCCCCTGATCAGGAACGTAATCATTCTTCAGACGGTTCTGCAAGAAGTCAGGCACAGGAGCGCCCCAATCTATAAGCGAATGAAAGATCTCATCCATGATGCCGAGAAGAATTTTTATACTTTCACCAATGAACACCACAGGTAATGCGGACAACGGTTGATTTTGTACTGTAGAAACCAACTTACAAAGGACTTACAACATCTACAGTCATTGACTCAAGTTTGTCTGGATATAGACACTTCTGGGATGCTTGCATATGTTGCCAAATTTATAGTTATATTCCTGTTAGGCAATGTTTTCATTAGGCCAAGTCTTCTAATCTATAGGGAAGATGGTGTGAGCCTTTTTTGTACACTTCTGTGCCTATGTAACTAAGTAAAATACACAAACATAATGCACAGATATAAAATAAAGTGGCTGTACTCATGTTATATAGTGTCTCTGTGAGACAATATTAAGATGACTGTGTACAGTTCTGAGTACAACACTATAAAATAAAGGCCACTGAAACCCTCAGAAGTTGCCTGTCATGCAGTTTATCCATTGGAGGTAAAGAAGACAGTGTCGACAGGCAACAGTATTTTTTAAAATACTTAAATATTATTCACAATTTTACTGAGAATTTTTTGCTTTCAGATATGTGGATAACATTTAATATTCCATTGCGTGTAATTTTACAGGGAAACATTTGTAGAGCGGGAGCAAGCGGAAAGTGCCAATGATCGAAACGACAGAGCAATTCGTGTGGCAGCCAAGTGGTACAGTGAGCACCTGAAAAACGCACCAGCCGCCGAGGAACTGAAGATAGTTCTGCTGACAAATGACAGAGGGAATAAGGAAAAAGCCGAAAAGAGCGGCCAAATGGCATACAAATGTGAGAAATATTTGGAAACCATTGGAAATCAATAATTGAGAGTCGTGTCCCTTTTGAGAGTCGTGTCATCAGTGAAGTGCTCATCTTTAATCGCTCTCTTTTGATGGATGCAGGTGAGGAGTACATCAAGAGCTTGATAGCCAATCCCGAACTCGTGGACCGTCTCGCTTTGACGTCAGATGACAATGTGGGTGTAAATTGAGGGTGTAAATTAAAACCTCAGTATGTTTTCATTCAAAGTTTGAAGTGAAGTTATTGCTGGCTGTTTATGTTTTCTGTGATCCTGTCACTGCAGGCTGAGATCACCGGTAGCAAGCTTCTGTTCCCGGAACACTTGCCTCTGTCCAGGATCCAGGCTGGGATTAAGAGCAACGCCTTCCTCCAGGGGACATTCCGGGCAAGCAGAGATAACTACCTGGAGGCCACTGTCTTTGTCCATGGGGAAGGAGAGGAAAGCAGAGAGGTAAGTGCCAGTGGGGCAAGTTCTCCGCTCTCCAGCTGTGTACGTCTCAAACGAGTATGGGATGCTCATGGCATTGGGATTGTCAACTGAACACATTTTTTAACTTAAGAACTTTGCATCTTTTCAAATGTTTTTGCGATGTAAATTTGTATTGGTGACAAGGAGCTGAAGGTCAGCTCACTTGCCCTCTGTCGTCAGTTTGATGGGAGGTTTCCCAGTCGGCAGCGGCGCTCATCTCTCCACTGATGTGCACCTCAGATTCTTATCCAAGGCCTTCAGAACCTGAATCGGGCGGTGTACCAGGATGTGGTGGCGGTGGAGCTGCTGCCCCGTGACCAGTGGGTGGCGCCCTCCTCTGTGGTTCTGCAAGACGAGGGTCCGAAGGATGAAGACGAGACGGACGAGACCGAAAACATGGTCAGCAAACTAGTAGCGCGATACATTGGTCGGAGATGGACATTATTGCCATGCTGAACCATACGTTTACAGTAAAAACCTAAATGGTAGAGAGAGCCACAATCTGTGAAAATGAAAATTTGTATTTGATTTCTTCTGAAGGTGAATTTCTCTTTGTTAGTTTGCTATAACAGACTGAAATAGCAATAAGTTAATTTAATGAACAAGTGATCTAATTATACAATTTTGTTTAAATGCATGCACCATATGTAGAGGTTTCTACCGTATCCATTAGATAATAGATATAGACATGCCCTGTAGCTATAAGTAGAGCTCTACAGATTTTATATATCAAGCATTATCACTATGTTTTCTTTCCAGTTGAAGTTTGAAGCCAGTGAAGCCATGCTAAAGCCCACTGGGAAGGTGGTGGGCATCATAAAGAGAAACTGGAGGCCATTCTGTGGGATGCTGTCTAAATCACAGATTAAAGAGGTCTGGTGTGGAATCGGAATATCATAGAGTTATGCATGAACACAAAATAACTATTCTTATTTTACGTAGTTAATACCACACGTATTCCGGGGATTTTCTTATTACCTTGTATGTAACTAGATGTATCTAATTTAAAATTACATTGAAGGAACAATTTTGGCATAGTTTTGAATTGGACGATATCAATATCCAACCATTTTTTTTTATGTCCACATGTCTTTGCCTCCTTTTGAGACTTTTTAAATTATGATTTCTTCACAGGCCACAAGACACTTATTTACCCCGGCTGACCGCAGAATTCCCAGAATCCGCGTAGAGACCCGGCAGGCTGCTGCCCTGGTGGGCCAGAGGATCATGGTCGCTATTGATGGCTGGCCCAAGCATTCCAGATACCCTAATGTACGTAATGTGCCAATATTTAAATCTGTATGAAGTTTTATTCAAATCATCATCCACTCTCCACTGCGGCATGTGATATATTGGCAGGCTGGCTAGTGTAATGGTTAGGGACCTGGGCTCACGAGTTCAAGGTTGTTGGTTCAATTCCAAAGCGGGGCACTGCCTTTGAAGTAGGGTAAGTAAAGTAAAATATCCAGTAGTATAAATGGATTGTATGTCAAATAATGTAAGCTGTGAAAGTCGCTTTGGATAAAAGCATCCGCTAAATGCCAGAATGTAATGTAATATAGCCCAGCAACTACAGTATTTGATTATACAGTTTTTTTATTGGGTGTAATGCTTGTCAAAGATATGACATTGATGGTTAGGGAACTGAGGAACCTCGCAACTGAGGAACCTCGCAGGTTTGATTCCCAGCTGGGGTACTGCTGCTGTACCCTTGAGCAAAATACTGAACCTGAATTTCTTCAGTAAATATCCAGCTGTATGGATGCCATGCAAAAATGCAAAAAAGCTGTAATTCACTCTGGATAAGACCGTCTGCTAAATGCCTAAAATGTAAAAAAATGCTGTTTCAGGGCCATTTTGTGAGGAATCTGGGTAGTGCTGGAGACAAGGACACGGAGACTGAGGTGCTGTTGCTGGAGCATGACGTTCCGCACCAGGACTTTTCACAAGCTGTTCTGAGCTTCCTACCCAAGATGCCGTGGGGCATCACAGAAGAGGTGACATGAATGCTTGTGTCGTTGTTGGTGCCAAAATTCTGTGCAAGGTTACACTGATGTGACATCATAAAGAGTATAGAGATGTGATAAAGTACTGCATATGATAAGTAATGAGCAGTGATAAAACCTTTTAATAGTTAAAATAACTGAACAGACATATACAGTTGAAGTCGGAAGTTTACGTACACTTAGGTTGAAGTCATTAAAACCCATTTTTAACCACTCCACAGATTTCATGTTAGCAAACTATAGTGTTGGCAAGACAGTTAGGACATCTACTTTGTGCATGACACAAGTAATTTTACCAACAATTGTTTACAGACAGTTTATTTCACTTTTAATTCACTATCACAATTCCAGTGGGTCAGAAGTTTACATACACTAAATTGACTGTGCCTTTAAATTTTTTATATTTGGTCGCATATCCTTTTCATGCCATGACTTCCTGATGTCTGCGACCCAACAACATCAAAGGACTCTTGATATCTTATTTTCTGGTACTCTTACAAGCGATACTATAACGTCTCTGCATTTGAATGGATCTCTATGGGAATTGGGAGGTGGGACTAGATTTAGCTGTAAATTACACTGGAACAGTATGGAAACACATGGTTGGCTAAATGGCTCTAAGTCATCAATGGTCTGACGTATCAAACAAGCCTCAAACCATCACTCTGCTGCCTGATATGCAGTAGATATGGATGGATCACTTTAGGGGTCGTTTCTCCTGACAAATTTTCTTATTGAACTCTATGGAAAAATAAGTCGAGAGAAGAAACCCTTCAAGTTATCCATCCATATCTACTGTATTTCTGGCAACAGAGTGATGATTTAAGGCTTGTTTGAAGCAACATCTCAAGACATCAGCCAGGAAGTTAAAGCTTGGTCGCAAATGATCTTCCAAATGGACAATGACCCAAAGCATACATCCAAAGTTGTGGCAAAATGGCTTAAGGACAACAAAGTCAAGGTATTGGAGTGGCCATCACAAAGTCCTGACCTCAGTCCAATCGGAAATTTGTGGGCAGAACTGAAAATGCGTGTGCGAGCAAGGAGGCCTACAAACCTGACTCAGTTACACCAGTTCTGTCAGGAGGAATGGGCCAGAATTCCAGCAATTTATTGTGAGAAGCTTGTGGAAGGCTACCTGAAACGTTTGACCGAAGTTAAACAATTTAAAGGCAATGCTACCAAATACTAACAGAGTGTATGTAAACCTCTGACCCACTGGGAATGTGATGAAAGAAATAAAAGCTGAAATAAATCATTCTCTCTTATTCTGACATTTCACATTCTTAAATTAAAGTCGTGATCCTAACTGACCTAACACGGAATGTTTACTAGGATTAAATGTCAGGAATTGTGAAAAACTGAGTTTAAATGGATTTGGCTAAGGTGTATGTAAGCTTTCGACTTCAACTGTACGCTGGTGAACATTTTTTGGTAGTTTGATGTATTTATAATCTAATCAGTCTGTTGTGGCAGGTTTTTGCAGTATATTGAAATAAATAAGCATGACTCTAATAGTTTTCTTCTATAGGTGATTATTCAAAAAGGTATTACACAGCTTCCGTTAAGCGGTAGTTACTCCCACTACTATATAGTAAGATAGATTCTGGAATATCATGTCCCAGTTTCTCTTTATGAAGGAGCATGTCACTGGTTATTAGCCTTCTTCATTTTAGTTGTGACCGGGTCTGTTTCACCCCTCCAGGACATGAAGAGCCGCCTCGACCTGAGGCACCTGTGTGTGTGCAGTGTGGACCCTCCTGGATGTACAGACATTGACGACGCGCTTCACTGCCGGGACCTGGAAAATGGAAATCTGGAGGTAGAGTTGTGTGTGTATCCGGGGATAGTTTCACGCGTTGTCCATCAAACCCTCTCCGAACAGTCGTCATCCTGTATTCCAGGTGGGCGTCCACATAGCGGATGTCAGCCATTTTATCCGCCCAGGAAATGCTCTGGACCAAGAGGCAGCCAGCAGAGGCACAACAGTGTACCTGTGTGAAAAGGTAAATATGTCTGTTAGGCACCAGGTCTTAAACTTACAGCAGGGACAATCCCCTTTCAGGTGCCTCCAAGTGGATCCCTGTAGTGGAGAAAGCTACTAAACATGACTGGCCCTCACTTGTCTTCCCTCATTATTAATTCTTTAACTGTTTGTGTTTCAATAGAGGATTGACATGGTGCCTGAATTGCTAAGCTCCAACCTGTGTTCTCTGCGGTCTAATGTTGAAAGGTAAGAAGGAGTAGTTTGAATCTCCAGTTACTGATACCTTCCTCTCTTTTCTCATTGGCACTTTAAAGATTATTTCCAAAAATCTTTTAAATCTACAGGTTTGCATTTTCTTGCATATGGGAAGTTAACCACGACGCTGAAATTCTTAACACTCGCTTCACCAAGAGTGTAATAAACTCCAAGGTAAGATGAGAACAGTTTTTGTTTCTCCATAATTTGGCATTTTTAAAAGATGCGAGCTGAATGATCCATTGTGCTTTCAGGCCTCCCTTACCTACGCAGAGGCCCAGATGAGAATAGATGATGCCCACATGAACGATGACGTCACCAAGAGCCTACGTGGGTTAAACAAGCTAGCAAAGATCCTTAAGAAGAGACGAATTGAAAAGGGGTACGTGCTGTAGGATGGTAACATCATGTGCTCCATTATCCGAAACATAGCCAGGAATATAGAGACTTTAAGACTGCTGCAAACTCATACCCTCTATGGAGTATGTGTGGAACTTTGTGTGTATTAAAACTTTTTTACATTTCTGAATGAGAACGTCCTTGATGTGTTCCTACGTCCTGATTAGAACACTAATTTAATTACCCGGTGGTGCTTCTGAGTGTGATTACTTATCAGTACTTGTTTATTGAATCTTCCACCATTAAGTAATACTTCTGTAATAACGGCAGTGTAGCATAATTGGTAGGGATCTAGGCTTTTACTCAATTCCCAGGTAGGACACAGCTACTGTACCATTGAAGAAGGTTCTTATTAATAATAATAATAATAACTCTTTACTTATAGCAGTTATCCAATCAAAAGTTACAAAGTGCTTAACCTTAAGTTATCCAGCTGTGTAAATGGATACTGTGTAAAAATGCAAAAGCTGTGCCAGTCACTCTGGATAAGTGTCTGCTAAATGCCTGGAGTGATGTATTGTAATGTAGTGCAATAACAGTCGATGTTGTTTTTCATTCAGGGCTCTGACCCTTTCCTCTCCAGAGGTGCGATTCCACATTGACAGCGAGACTCATGACCCCATCGATCTGCAGACCAAGGAGCTAAAGTGAGTGATCGAGCTTTCTAAATCCATCACACAACTGTTTTCATGCCCATCATCAATACAGATATCCGCTACTTAAGTGACTGTGTGTTGTCAGTTACATTTCACAAAGGGAGCGTCATGAATATTGTGATGTGTGCTGTGTTGTATTTGAATTTATTGAAAGTCTTGCATTTATTTGAACTTGACTACCGTTGTCACTGTCTTGTCTTTTTTAACAGGGAAACCAACTCCATGGTTGAAGAATTCATGTTGCTCGCAAATATTTCTGTAGCACAGAAGATATACGATGAGTTTTCAGAATGTGCACTTCTCAGAAAACACCCTGCTCCACCGCCATCTAACTATGACATTCTGCTCAAGGCAGCCAAATCTAAAGTATGTTTTTTTCTGACCTAGTTCATTTCACAACAGACTCTGCCATCTACATTACATTACATTTATTTAGCAGACGCTTTTATCCAAAGCGACGTACAGTAAGAGCGTACAGAGACATCATCATCATTACAGAACAGACAAGGCAAAGCACATCCTTTGCATAATGTAGCAGCTATCCCTAGCAATATCCCTAGCATCTATCATAACTTTGCAGCCAGATCAGATGTGAGACTTCTGTGCCACATAGAAATTTCTACAGCACATCACAGAAGGCAATTGACATAATAGAGTAATAGTGGCAGTGACCTCACTCTCCTTTTCCAAGCGGTATATATACAAGTCATTACTCAACAGTTTTGTCTTAATTTCTCCGTTGTATATTCCATTTGCTATGTATTTTAAATGTGATTTAGACACTAGAGTTTTGAATGGACCACAAAGCTAGTAATTCAGCAGGATTCTTTTCCCCGCTCAGAACCTTGACATCCACACGGACTCGGCCAAGGCCCTAGCGGACTCCCTGGACGTGGCCAAGGTGGACGGCTTTTCCTATTTCAACACCCTGCTGAGGATCCTGGCCACACGCTGCATGATGCAGGCCGTGTACTTCTGCTCCGGCATGGACAGCGACTTCCACCACTACGGCCTGGCCTCCCCCATCTACACCCACTTCACCTCACCAATCAGAAGGTGGTGCTGAGGTTTCACGGGAGATGGGGGGGGGGGGGGGGGTACCTTGCCTCATCTTAAATCATTATTAATATGGGTCTCTCCTGTCATTTTCTCCCTTCAGGTTTGCTGACATCATTGTTCACCGCCTTCTGGCCGTGGCTATAGGTGCAGATTGCACATACCCAGACCTGATGGACAAACAAAAACTGTCCGCTCTGTGTACCAACCTTAACTACAGGCACAAAATGGCGCAATATGCACAAAGGGCTTCTGTTGCCTTCCATACACAGGTACTCTTTTGTAGATTTTTGTTTTGTGGAAATATCTTGTTAACCGATTTGAGACATCTTGTATCTTGCAACAGTATTGACCAACTCCTCTCCTCTTTTATTCCAGTCGGTTAATTGTTACAATTGGGTAATCTGTGTTTTCATGCTTTAACTGTTGATGTATGTTTTATTTTTCAGCTATTTTTCAAGAACAGAGGCATTCTCAATGAAGATGGCTTCATCCTCTTTGTGAGAAAGAACGCCATAATTATCCTCATCCCAAAGTTTGGACTGGAGGGCACGGTGTTCTTCCAGAACAAAGATAAACCCAGCCCAAGTCTCGCCTTCGATGAAGGGGTAACTAAATATCTCCGCAATAGTGCTCATTTCTCAAATATTAGTTATGGGCTTTTTTGTCTTGGATCCTTTTTTTCTATCGTCTTATTTAGTTACATTTGTATAGCAGCTGTACTATTATAACATCTATAAGTAAGAGCACAGTTCAGTGCCTCTTTAATAAGATCAGGTGGAAATGGGAAGTAAGTCCGAGGTCCTTTGGGTTATTTTTCATACGAGTATCCATTTGGAAATGTGTGTCCTTTAGGGGCCTACACTGACGGTGGAAAAGCACACTTTCAGCATGTTTGACAAAGTGAAAGTGACCATCGGCTTGGACGCGTCCAACATCCAACATCAGAAAATAAGAATGGCTCTTATTGAGCCTGTGGTAAGTTTTCTACAATTATATATAAATACTACAGATTGATAACTATGTACTAAGTATAATAATTTAGTGGAAGCGTTTTTATAGAGTTTCAGAAATATTACAAGACAACCCTGTGGCTAGGCTTATGTATTTAACAGGTACTTTTACAAGACTGCTCTATATCCAACTGAATTCTTCCAGAATGTTCATCTTGTTATTTCATGTGCCCTTCAAGTTAATACACACACACACACACACACACACAAAGTTTATCTTAAATAACACAAAGTACCATTCAATATACAAATATTTATCTGTGCTGTGTATGTGCGCATACATATATTTTTGGTACCAAATTCTCAGTCACAGCACTGTGCTCAAAATACTTCCAGGTATGTTCTAAATCCAGTGGTAATTTCTAATACACAAGTCTCACAGAACTAAGGCTGGAACTGCTGCCCCTTGAGTAATAAACTGCAGTATAATATAATAAGTATAAGTAATAAACTCTGTAAATAGCTCTGTAAATAGCCACCTGGTTTAATTTGGCTTCATCGTTGACGCAGTTATGTAAATAAATGAGTATGCTTAAGGGCTTAGATCACTGGATGTTCAGCAGCAGTTACCTGTATCATTAAAGCAAAATTTAACTTTCACAGAATTTTGGGTTGTGTAGTTACCTGGCCATGATATGAGTCGAAATGGTGGCGAAATGTGTTCATTAGTTGCTCTGTGCTATCACTGGGGTGATAATCCAGAATAGGGTATTTGTCGCTCTCCATTCACAATAGCGCAGCTAAAACGGTCTCAAAATGACACTTCTAGCACGTATACGAATGCGAACGAAGCGGATTCTGTCAATACAAACAATAATACAAACTCCTCTTACCAATTTCTTTTCATGTAATTTAAATTATTTATAAAAGTACTATTTTCTTCATTCCCTCTGCGGAATGTTACCGGATAAAGCAACGGGAGGGGGTGAGGTAATTTTGTTGAGTTCCGTCAAGATTTCGTAGCTGCCTGAAGTCTGAGCTGATCGAGTAACAGTACACATACAGTGGTGTTCAAAATAGCAGTACAACATCAGTAACCTGATGAACCACTGTTATTAGTAGTAGTGATATTTCTGCATGGCAAATAATTTACTTGTAGATGTAGTAGTGTAATAGAAAAACAACAGACCCAACTGTCATGACATGCACGCTGCTTGTTCTAACTTCAAGGGTTTCTTCTCCTGACTTATTTTTCCATAGAGTTCAATAGGAAAATTTGTCAGGAGAAACAACCCTTCAAGTGATCCATTCATATCTACTGCATATCTGGCAGCAGAGTGATGGTTTGAGGCTCGTTTGATACCTTAGACCCTTGTTGACTTACAGCCATTTAGCCAACCACGGGTTCCATATTATTCCCGTGTAATCTACAGCTTAATCTAGTCCCACCCCCCAATTCCCATAGAGATCCATTCAAATGCAGAGAGGTTATAGTATTGCTTCTAAGAGTACCTGGAAATAAGATATCAGGAGTCTTTTGATATCCTTTTATAGAGAACCATGATGGCATCACCTGTTTACCTGTGGAATAACTGTTTGACCTGTTTTTTTTCACAGAATGAATGAATTCTCTAATTAAACTCCATACTGCTATTATTTTGAACACGCCCCTTTCAATGAATGAGTCAATTACTCAGAACAAGCAGCGTGCATGTCATGACAGTTGGGTCTGTTGTTTTTCTATTACACTGCTACATCTACAAGTAAATTATTTGCCATGCAGAAATATAACTACTACTAATAACAGTGGTTCATCAGGTTACTGATGTTGTACTGCTATTTTTTTGAACACCACTGTACAAGACCATACCTACTGGATCTACGTCCCCAATCAAATACGAAAAAGCCATGAAAGGGCCATTTCATTTTCTCCAAAAAATTGGTAAGAGGACTGGTTATTGTTTGTATTGACAGAATAAGCTTTGTTCGCATTCGTATACGTGCTAGACGTGTCATTTTGAGACCGTTTTAGCTACGCTATAGAAGTGAATGGAGAGCGACAAATACCCTATTCTGGATTATCACCCCAGGGGAGCACAGAGCAACTGGGGCGGCAGTGTAGTATAACGGTTAAGGAACTGGCCTTGTAACTGAAAGGTTGCAGGTTCGATTCCCAGGTAGGACACTGCCGTTGTACCCTTGAGCAAGTTACTTAACCTGAATCACTTCAGTATATATCCAGCTGTACAAATAGATAATATATGTAAAAGAAATGCTAAAATTTTGTGTAAGTCGCTCTGGATAAGAGCGTCTGCTAAATGCCTGTAATGTAATGTAAATTAACACATTTCGACTCATATCATGGCCAGGTAACTACACAACCCAAAGTTCTACCAAAGTTCAAATTTGCTTTAAAGTACAGAATGATTGGCATGTTGGCATGTTTCAGATACCTGGGGTCAGTGTTGCTGCACCTGAGGATGGACCAGAGGCAAAGAAGGCCAAGCTTGACCGCTGAAATGTTCAGCTTACAAAGCCGGCTAAACGTTCCTCATTAACATTCTTTGTGTGATTTTTATACGCATTTTATCAGTTTTTTTTTTTTTTTTAAAGCCTGCTCTGCCTGTTCTCTTACCCAATCCATAAGGCAACCCTAAATGCTGCATAATTACTATGAATACTAGTTGCCTTTAAATGTCTCCTTCCCCACATTATCATGTTTAAATTTCAGAATTAGAATTTTTTTTTTAATCCATATTTCAGTCATAAAACCATTTTGTGATACTGATATCTGTAGTAAATCACAGAAGTCTAGCAATTAAAATGAAGTTTGATGTAATTGTAATCTGTGTGTGATGATATACAGTAGACTTATAGTAGACAAATACTTATATTGGTTTGGCGTAGCAGTCGGTGACAGAAATATGGTTTCACATATACTGGGAATAAAGATAATTGTTAGACAGTGGCATTAAAGTTGCAGTAGGCAAGTTTGAAAATATGCAAGGCAAAAAGACTTCCCCCTTTTGCTCTCCTCACACCCATCTCTCCTAAGCACCAAATGATGCTCCAGTGCACGTGCGGAGACAGGGAGGGGTTTATTCGACGGGGAGGATATTTTGCTTGTGGCTAGTTGCCCTGATTGGTAGCTACAGTACATAGCTAGCCCTGATTGGTTGGTTTTTAGAAGACCGGGTTGAGATTTTTTGACAGCCTAATGCAGAGCCCAGGACACGCACAGAAACCGGATTCTTTTCCCCAAACACTTCATTTATTGATAGGTTTAATAATTCCGCCAAAATTATATCGAAAAAACCTTTAAGATCGTTTACACTTTATAATCTGAAGTTTCAGTTGGATGGATTATTTATGCAGCATGTACAACATTTAAAAATAGCACAGTACAATATCCAGACTTGATATTCAGTGCTGTACCATCATGACAGTTGAACAAAAGCAATCGGGATGAAGAGTAGCTGTTCTGTAATAAGAAAAGCAGGGCTATTTAAAGCAGTTGTGAGTAGAAATTCTGTTCAGGTTTTTGAAGAGACCTTCCTGCAGCGATAGTGCTGTGCCACAGGTGTACGTACACTACACCAGTCAACTGCAATAAGGGAACCCTAGAAAATGCAGCCAAGCCATTTGGACAAACCCTATTACATGACTGTGAAATTATGTTGAATATTCTTTCTTAAAATGTGTACAGTGCGAACAAACAGTGTCTACGTTGTGTGCATATGCACACGTGAGGGATTTGTTGAACGTGCCTTTGTGGTGTCTGCACACCCATAACTCGTTTTATTAAAAACCTGAAGATCAGTACACATCGCTAAAAGCAATCGGCTTACAGAAAAATAAAACTCCACACAAGAACTGCAATAAAAACCATTTATTTTGAAGCAGCATAACTTCTTAGTGGTTCTCCCCACTTCGGCAATAATACAAAAATACATAAAACGTCAGTACAGAACTCAATTTTTCCCCCCATCTTTTTCTGACCTTTTATTAATGCTATGCCATGAACTGTTGCCGAAGTCCACAATCAATTCAAGAAAATACAATATCAATTTAAAACAAACACTTTGCAAATGTTCAGGTGATAGGATTTGATAGTCCATTATTCATTCTAACCGTGAAGCACATTAAATACTATATAACTATATAAACAATAATAAACATTTGTGCAAGCAAAGGAGTACGAGTATTCCCTTTTTACAATTTGCACGAGTGGATTAACATTTTGGAAACCTGGCTGTCGTTTCAGCTTAAGCTTCTGGGGACGGTGGGTGTGCATGTGTCCCCATCATTATCAGTGGTGTAGATTAATCATCTGTGAAAACAAACAAAACAAAGTGTGATGCACCATTTCAAACCAAGTTGCACGTGTCTGTGTGCATTCTGCAACACCGTGCCAACCAGTGCCAGAATCCGTGCAGCGCCATAACCGGAGCGGATACCCCGATTATGGAATTTGGGAACTCCGTAATCCCCCTTCTCTATGTAGGTTACCTTTGATTTCATTTGTCGGGCCTTGGTGTACAAAAATGCTTCCTCAGGTACTTGTGGATCCAGTGACTCCTTTGTCTGGCTGTCTGAACTGGCCCCATCGACGGTGCCATTTGTCCCGACCGAGTACGTGTTATAACCACTGTCCACCTGAACATAAACAACAGTCTCAGTCAAAGCAAAGGGGTTACTCTCAAAGAGAAAATTTTTTTTAATGAATTTAAATATTTTCATAATAATTCAAGCACATTTTCCCCATTGTGAAAGCTTCATTTTGTATCACAATACATGGGAAAGCCAGCTGCACGATTAACGTAAATATGCTTCAACAGAATTACAAATGTACCAATACGCCCGTCAATTGGCCGATTCCCTAAGAGCACTTAGTGCATTTAAAGCAAACGAACCTGCATACTGTTATCGTAAGGTATGGTGCTCCCCTCCGCCAGCAGAGACACAAACATGTTGGAGCTCTCCATATTGAACATGCTCCCCGTCCTTGAGCTGGTGAGGTGGACCGGGGTGCCGTCCGCCACGTCCTTGTTCCAGGCGCAGTAGTCCTCCCGCTCTTCCGCCGGCTCCGCCATGTTAACCGCGCTGCTGTCCCCGTTCTCCATGGGCACGAGGTCAGGCAGCGCGGCCTCTTTATCGCACGGACTCCCCGGGTCACGCGAGGCGGGTTCGCGGTCTGCGGGCGAGGAGTCCAACGGCAGCAAACACGTTTCCATGTCCAAGGGAGGCGCGGGACTGGCGCCTCCACGGCCGTCTCCGCCTTCGGGAGCGGGGCTGAAGGTGGGGGACATCTCCAAAAAGGACGATTTGTAACAAGGCGGCACCCAGCCTCGAACCGGGGGCCGGATGGGGGAAGAGCTTTTGATGGGAGAGCATCCCTCCACGTACGGGGTCTCTGCGCGGTTAGCGGCTTTGGCGCCGCCCAAGGTCATGCCTTCAGGAGTCACGAAGGTCAGCCGCTTCTTCTCCCCTGCGAAAGGGGAAAAAACCTGCGTCACCACACGTTTAACCCGTCTTCAAAATCCCTGTGTATTCACTAGAAATGTACACAAAAAGCATCAACAAGCAAATGCATTTCCAGCTTTAACTAGAACTCCCTAACCCACTGGTTCTCAAGTTCAGTCTTGGGGGGGGGGGGCCCCCTTGTTTATGCTGGCTTTCAACCACAGTTGCAATCCCAGAATTTTATCAAGCTGTTAATTTTTATTAATTAGGTGCACACCTTATCCATCAAATGTTTAGGCTACCATGAAAAAAGATTGATGTTTTTGGCTCAGGACTTTTTTTGGCATCCAGTTGGTGTTGCACTGTCGCACGACATTGCACGCATTTCATAATTCTTTCCTTAAATTTATTAACACAATGCAGATTTGGCTCGTTATCGTTGTCTTTGAATTCTTCATTAGCGACCAAATGGTTATTTTAGTGGCCATGTGTCCACACTGACTAATTAGGAGTCTTATCGATTCACATCAGTCTTTAATTTGATGAATTAAATAATTTTGTTACTTCTTTCAGTGAAATTGTTTGCAATATAGCACAATAAGCACCATGTCAACATGGGAGATTTATTCAACATGGCATGCATAGCCATTTCTGACGTAAGGTAGCTTAAAGGGTAAGTTCGCTATTTTGGACCTTGGACCCTATTTGCGGTCCGTCTTCCATGAACCTGACCCATGAAGTCCATTTTTTCGCTGATCGGTCCAGTATTGAGTTCGGTACAGATTTCCTGTAGGCTCTCACTGGGCTACAATGGAAGTGAACGGGGCAACCAGAAATGTTCGATAAATGTGCTTTCATGTACAATAAATGAGACGGGAAGCTCAGGGTGTATTGTTACCGGTCTCAGTATGCTCTCCTGTGAAATGTATCTCAATCCGAACATTTTTACGTGCTTGGCATGGCTTGGAAGTAAGCATTTCTCTGTTGCTTGTTTTCGCTGCTCCCGCGGAGTACTATGTGTCGGGGGTAGGGGAGCGGGAAGGTGTGCCGGCCGTTTACGAAACTATCTAGCTGAGCAGTCTGCGTTTGTTTACCTGCATCAACGTAGGCTACAATTTCCACAAAAAAACTTGGATGATTATAATGATTACGAAGACGAAGAATTCGATTTTGACTTTGACGTTACTGGCTACAGATTTGAGCCAGAATACATGGACACGGAACTACAAGAGATGGATGATAAGAGAGCAAGAGAAGAGAGAGGCTGAAGTTGCGCAGGTAATGTTATCCGAAGTCGCTGCCGAGGCTAGACCAAGAATTTCGGGGGACTTTTGGTGTTCTTGCAAGAGGTGCAAGCAGATGCCCAGAGAGGAGGAAAGTTTGTGTTGTAGGGAGTGGGATCTGTTGCTACCGAATGCCATTGAAAACCTGGATGTATCCGTGGATGACACTGGATCATCTCCATTGATTACCATTACACTATGACTGCCAACAGATATGTGATAGATGAGAACTTTGGACAGGACACCATGCGTCAAGCATTTGTAAATAAAACATTATAGAATTGTAAAAAGTTATAGTTGATGAACGTTTCCGACAGTTTTGTTACAAGAAAACAACTTATGTCAAGCTCGGATTTTGTTAGTTGGTAGAGTGCTGGGTCAGAGGACGCGCTCAAAAAAAATAAAAATGTTAGTAACGTTATAGCTAAATATAACTTACCTCCGCTCCGGTGCTTGATAGTGCTGCAGGTCCGACACGAGGAACAGCTGTGTTCTTTAGAAACCAGTGTTTTGCTTCTGATTTGCGGTTACAGAAATCAGTAGCGTCGAAATGCGCTCCACAAACTCGCGAGTCTGCCAAACGGAGTTGATTGACTGGAGTGTTTATGTCGATCCGTAAGACAACCAGCCAAAGTCTCAATCTTTCTGGGTCAGAGAACGGAAGCCTGTGAAAACTGGTATTTGAGCGTCCAGACATTTTATTCCCACAACCGGGGACTGCACATTCGCGCACCATTGCTGTGATGAATTATTACAAATGATGATTACAAAAACTGCGTTACAAATATTTCTGCTGTAGGCTACTAGCTAGTAGTAAACTCCAACGGGAGGTCAGGATTTGTGATCAACTGCTTTTCAAGCGCCCCCCCCCCCCCCCTCTACAACGTAGCTAGACTGCGGAAGTTTACAGTGCGAGGTAGTGCGGTCGGAGAAATAGTTCTGTTTCAAATGGAACTGTTGTTTCAACGTTCGGTTTGCGTTTGCGATAGCCTACATTTCACAGGAGAGCATACTGAGACCGTAAGAATACACACTGAGCTATAAAAGCACATTTATCGTTGTTTTTCCATAACATTTCTGGTTGCCCCGTTCACTTCCATTGTAGCCCAGTGAGAGCCTACAGGAAATCTGTACCGAACTCAATACTGGACCGATCAGCGAAAAAATGGACTTCATGGGTCAGGTTCATGGAAGACGGACCGCAAATAGGGTCCAAGGTCCAAAATAGCGAACTTACCCTTTAAGAGGGTAAATCCCTCTAAACATGAAAAGCGCAATTAAGAGAAATCAACAGTTTGTTCAAATTCTGGAATCGCAATTGTGGTTGGAACAAAAAGCAGCATACGCAGGGGGGGGGGGGGTTCCAGGACCAAACTTGAGAACCACTGCCCTAACCCAACAGAGCGTTCAACTATAAGGCTATATGTATATTTTCACTTTAAATCTGTACCTGACACTGGCGTTTCCACATACTGAAGAACAATGGGCGACAGCGTAGGGGACTTAAAACCTGGAGATGTCCTTTCAGGGAACGTTGGGCTCGTCACACTGCCCAAACTGTAGGCTCTACTTCTGCTTTGAATTGGACTTGACGAGAACTGACCCTGCAAGTAAAAAAAAAAAAAGAAATATATTTTTTAAATCGGCGCATTCACACTAAAATGCAGCTCCACTGAGCCGGGGTAAGCGGTTTTAACATTGCCGTCATCATTAACCTTGTACAACAGAAGTGGCACGATCACTGATGCACTCACAGAGGTGGGCGTTAAAGCCGCCATTCCGCACTGCAGTGGAGAAACGCTGACAGGGCACAGCTGCCCACTCTTCCTGGGGCCCAACTCTTGAGGGCTTCGATCTGGGCTGGAAGGGGTGGAGGACTCAGATCCACTACCGATCCCATCCAGGAAGAGCTTCCGTCGCAGGGAGGAAGAACTCAGGCTCTCTTGAACTTGATCTGAAACTTCGTCGAGCTTGTGGTACTCTCCTATTGATACATTGCAACAACCCGAGTGCGTACACAGGCATCCCCCAATACAGTGAAAACACAGGTCATTTGTTCATACATACCCAATACTTTTTCCAGATCAAAATCCACAGGTAAAGAAAGTACTGTCTGACAGGCAGCTGAAATACAAAGAGAAAGTTATTTTAGACTAATGGAAAACAAAGAAATAATGTGATAAGAATATTTACAAAATCAAAACTCAAGGAATGGTAATATACCAACATAAAAATTTTTTTTTTTAAAAACATTGACTGTGGAAGTACCACTGGCCCCACACACTTCCAGCAAAACGCTTTCCTTGGATCTTTGTTAAAGTGCGTTATCTTTTCCCAGAATATTTACAAAGGTCAATACATTAAGAAGGAAGACATTAAATGCAAGTAGATTACTGAAATTCCTTGTTCGGGTTAAGTTTAATTGTGTCCTCTATCAGATGGTTATTTTAGGACAGTGGTCCCAACCCTATTCCTGGAGATATAGCATCCTGTACATTTTAATTTCAACCCTAATTTGGCACACCTGATTCTACCAATTCGCAGCTCAACAAGATCTCAAAAGCTGTGTCCGAAATGGCTCCCTATCCGCTATATAGTGCACTATATTCACCTTCCACCATTTTATTTGAGTGTCCGAATTCTAACGGCTCTGATTTGGACACAGCCCAGCTGTTGAGTGAGGTGTGCTTTGTTAGGGTTGAAGTGAAAACCTACAGGATGGTAGATCTCCAGGAACAGGTTTGGGGACCACTGTTTTAGGACAATACCCATGTGCAATGTTTTGATGTAAAGAAATTGAAAGTACAAACCACTGCATTTCCCAGCAGGAACTTCCTCCTCTGGAATTTCTGGGGACATGGAACCTTAAAGCATAATTTCAGTTTGTTTTCAAACACTGACAATTCAGACAACATTCAGAAATTATGATTGTTACAAATACAGTAATGACCAAATAAACTGTGGTGTGGGAGGGAATCTAAATAGCACTATATCCTCCCGATTTGGACAGACTTACTCTTCACAATGTGCATCTGTGTTGATAGTTTGCTTGCTGATGAAGCCCAAGGTGAAGGAACAATTGTACCCTTTGTGAAAAACTGGAACAAAAAATGTATTAAATCAATCAACTGGTCTTCTGAAATGGAAGTACATAGAATTGTACAATCACAAAGGAACTGATTAATTCTCAAAATGAAGATACCATACCTGTTCAATTGCATTCTGTCGCTTTTCCTCAATTTCTGTATCAGTCCTGGAATATTTTTTAAAAGGTTATGCATTACAATTGGTGGTGCAGTACAAGCCAACTAATAGTACTTCTGAATATGCAATAATTTGGTTGCTAATTTGAGACCCTTGTTGCTGTGTTCATGTGCATTCACATGTATTGGCTGAATGTAGTCTCCAGGCATTATCAGTGGTTTGGAACCCAAAATCTAAATATGACCATACAGCCAGTGTACTTGCTGTAGGTCAGAAGTCAATAAAGGCAGTAGAGGTCCTAATGACCTGCCAATCAGTTAATAACCAAAAATGTATCCTCCGTTCAACAGTTGTGTAAGTAAAATTAAAGATGATCATTAGCTTTTATGACACCCAATGGTGGCACAATACAATTCTGATGGCCAGTTTCCTACTGGCAACACTGAGCTCAAAGTTTATTATGAATCTCAAAACATTTTAAACCACAAATGTAGCCATCACCCCGATTTGTAAGAAACCTGTGGGAGCCCATCTTCATTCCCAATGATTTTAATGTAAAATAAAGGAGGACGTTCACCTGGTTTGACTCAGGTACAGGGATTGACGGTGAATGTCTTCAGGGTCAATATCAACTGGGAGTAAATTTGCCATTTCATCTATTGACCACTTGAACTTTGCTGGGGTCTGGAAAAAAAATGATACCATTAATGAGTAGTAAGAGGCTGTGTATCATTCAATCTAGAGTATTACAGCAAATAAAGTCTCCTGGCAAGCTGACCTTGGTAAGCACTTCTATACTACAACTGCCAATGAGCCAAAGTCCTTGAAAATAGTAACCTACATTTATGTGATTAATAACAACGGTCTTTCGGTCTTTATTAAATCCTGTTCTACTGGCTCCCTCAGATCAGCCTACTGAACTGAACCCCTGAATTTGTCTGAAATAGCTGCTTTTGTTCTCCACTTTCCACACGTGTACTTACGGCTGATGAAGACTTGAAGACAGAGGGACTGGCGACAACGGATTCGTGCAGACGATGGTAATCGTTCGGGCTTTCGAAAGGGTTGAGAATAGCTGGCCGCCCAGGTGTTTCTGGCGTGATCTGAACTTCGGCCACATCTCCCATGACACCACTTCTCTCCAGTAGTCCCTAACGTACAACAGCCCTGAACCTGGAACAGGAAATAATGTGCAAAATCTAGCCAAACAAGTCAATTTCAGTTCATTTTATAGCAATCAGGTAATTTATCGTTAGCTAACCAGCCTACATAACCAATGGGTAGATGTTTATTTGAAAACAGGCGAGGTAGCTTTCTTTTCTGGCTGCCGAGAAATTGTAACTTATCAACAAAAAAATAAACGGCGAATGTACTTAAATAACAATGTATTTCACATATATCACACTAGTTAGCATGTTACTCAGGTCTAACCGTTAAATCCACAATATACTTACAGCGGCTGCTCCTGACACAATATATAGATACTATACTATCCTGTGGTTCAAACCGTTTTAATTTTCCCTCAATGTCTGCTAACCAATCGGAACCATCAGGAAGTGCTGAGTGACCAATCAATTTGAAGATCCTCCCCGAATTCGAACGTTCTGCAAGATATTACTTCCGTTCAACAACTGAAGCTTTATTGACAGCAGTCACCTACCTCCCCCCACCACTCTTTGTACACATAAAAAATGGCGAATATGTATCTCAAATGAACGTTGAACTAAGAGTTTCTGATCGACTGCGAAAATACAAAAATCACACGAATCTCGAAGTTAAGTGCGTAACGTTGGTTTACTTTGTTTCACAAACTCGACATGGCTAGTGCAGCCAATATGAACGCTGTCCGGGAAACGATGGATGGTAAGATGAATGAATGTAACTAGCTATCGAGCTAACCGGTTGTTTCTGTTGGGTGGCATTTTTCTACAGTATATCATATTATGATGGTAACGTTAGCTATCTGGAGATGTAGCAACAACATCAGATTAGAGTGCCCTAACTTAACGTTAGCTAGCCGTCATAGTGACACCCGTCCATGATGGCTATTGTTTCCCTGCTTGTTGAGCGCCTCTTTTCCCGCTGTTCATTCTCTACCGGCCAACCAAAAACACGTTGTATGTGTAGTTATAAAGCCCATGTTATTAGAGATATGGGCTAATGTACGTTACAACAATTTCCCCTGTATGGGTATGCTAGCTCTGCATATTGTCTGTTCATCCACTTGGATTCGAAGATAACTTAAATTTTGTTTTAATTCGTTGCGTTTATGTTGTAGTGGGTATTTACTAGTATGTTACAGTGCCATATTATCTTATTGCTAGTAAGCGATGACAAGAGGTTTGTGTTAAATGTCTATACTATTACTAATACTGCTGATAACAATTGGGGTAGCCTATGCAACGGGGTTATAAACAACATAAAGCCATAATGGAGCCACAAATTGTATCCCAGTGTCTCATTACTGTTCTGCGTTTATTTCTAGTTCTGCTGGAGATATCAAGGCTTCTGAACACAGGGCTTGACATGGAGTCCCTTTCCATATGTGTACGTCTTTGTGAACAAGGAATCAACCCAGAGGCCCTCTCTTCTGTTATAAAGGAACTCCGCAAAGCCGCTGACACATTAAAGGTGAATTATGACTGGCTGGGCAATATGGACTAAAATGATGTCACAGTATATCCAGATTCTTGCAAACAGTGACCATGTAAATTGCATATAATTTTCATTCCTATGGGTATTTCACATATACGGGCATGATGTTCTGTTGATATGTTATATTTTCTGTGGGAAAACCCTATAAGAAAGGCTGTAATTTTTGTAATACTTAACAGTGACACCTAACAATGTTTCTAACAGTGATAAATGCTTTCCCGATCTGATATTGAGTTTAACATTCACTATATAAAGTGTTTTCAAATCCAAGTTAAGAACTTGGTATTCATTTTTTATCACCGCTAAAATGGACTGATGGCTCAAGTGAATTCTTGTAAGAATTATTTTAATCGATTGAAACATTATATACAGACATGCATACATACATACATACAATACTATAGTTTAGGTGGAATTAGTAGATTGGCTTTTGTAGTAGCTATGTGATTGGCGACAAAGACACTAATGCTTTATTTTACTTTCCAGGCCTCAGAAAACAGCGCAAGTTAAGAACAGAAGAAATGCATACTGAAGGGATGGATCAATCGGATTGATGTGAAAAACAAATGATTATTTCTCATACTTTACAGGATGCCACTTGGATAGCTTTTCAGTTTAGCAACATGGAAAGTAATTTGCATGATGTCTTCATGACAGTTTAAAGCAATTTAATATAATAATTTTGGGCTGTAAGCTATAAATGTGATGGAAGATTGCATTGCATCACTAATGAGAAATGTACACTGTACTTAGCTGTGACCGTTTTTCCCGTTAATTTCCCCCAAAATGGTCTCCCCAACAGCTTGATATCTTCCCTGAAGTGGCTGCCTTGGAACAGCAGTTGTTTGCTTTTCAACCCAAAACACAGTTCAAGGTTTTAACAAAGACTTTTAAAATGACACTCGCCCTCTGTCTGCGTGGTGCTTAGCATCAAAAGCGTGGAGAAAGTAGTCTGTGTTTGACAGGAGATCTGTGTTTGACTTCAGGGAGTGTAGCCTACTTGTCTTTAAGTGTCTTCCCTCAACAGAAACCGACTCTGAAACTCTCGCCCTATTCTCGTTCTCGTTTTTCAAATAAAGTACTTATATTTGACCCTTTATGTATATAATGTATACCGTATATTATTCTTTCGGTTATCATGATTTATTTTTTTAACAAAGATGCTTCACCCTGAGTGAGCTGTTTTGTTTTTTTTGTATTGTTATTCATTTTTGTGACCGCTTTTTTAAAATTCAGTATTTATTCATTACATATTTCAATAACATGAAAACTAACTGAAGGTGTATGGTATTGTTTAAGTCTCAGTCCAGTAGAATCTGCAACATTTAGTCATGACATTCTTTTTGCTATTTTATGCTTTAATTTTTATTATCAGTCAAAATACTTTGCATCTTAAGGTGCTGCTGGTGAATGAAAATGTATGAGGCTGGTTTGTGTGGAAGTGTACATGCAGGACTGTCGACAATATAATACCACATCCACCACCTTACAATCTGTAAAAGGTCTGAATTTTCCAATTCCTGGAAAATTCACCTTTCTGTAAAGGGTCAGTGATTATATATCCTATCACCACTTTAAATATAATCTTAAATCTTAATCTAATTAAACAGCTTGCTTTTCCAACCTCCCTATTCTGTTCAAAAGAGATTTCATGCTCTGGACTTATGAAGTGTTGGACATTTCTTCGTATACTTGGTCAAAGTTTTAGTGCGTTCGTCCATGTCTCACAGGCTTGAAAATACCTCACAACACAGGAAAATATACTTTGAAGTTGTTCCCCAGCTTCATTTTGCTTCATGTAGAATAATACATATAATGGCGTGCATTGCCCAAACGTGTGTGGCATTTTATGTAGTTCGTATCAATCGTGTTAATACTGAACATCAAAGCAACACCACCATTAATTTGGTGATGTGAAGTATGTTGGTTCTGGTCATTGAATAAATGTTTTTGGTGTCCACTTTGTAAACTGGTCATCTGCTGGCCATGATGCTCTCAAGTGTCTTGTTCTGTTGCAGAGGCAGTAGGCCTGTATCATGGGTACGTCCCATGGGTACGTCCCCCTCCTCTCCTCCACTCCCCCACTACCACTTGTCTCCTACCCGGAGGTATGCAAAACTGCCTGTACATTTAAAGTACAAGTAGTTGCATATACAGTATAGAATGTACCAGACATTGCGGTTTGCGCCGATACATTAATATGTAAATAATGTGTAGCTAATCAGCTATTTTAGATTAGGACACAATGATTGGTTTCCGGGGCACAGAAGAGAGGAGCTGGTAGTGGAGGAAAGAAGGATGCATTTTTCAAGTATTGGCAATCACCCACTGTGTGTCTCTGGGAAGACATTGGGTACGGTTTATCTGGCAGTTTAACCGGTTGAATTTCAAGACGGAAATGAAAGAAAAATTTATGAGAAAAAAGTCTAACTTAAGAGTTTTTTTTGTATATTAGAGGCTGGACTAAGTCAGTCCTTTGGCTTTCAATGTGTCCAATATAGCAGTAATTTCACTTAATGTATACCTCCAATCAATGCACAAGAAAACTGCAAACTCCATTATACTGATTTAAATTGGTTATCACTAATGTGTTAAACTGCAAGTCATTGGCTAGTATATTTTCTGAGAACCACTAGAATCGATATAGGTTTTACACCTGTGAGACTTTACGTGAACTTGATTTGAAATGTCCTCACGTAGGCCTCCTGTAGCATTCCTCTTATAGACTAAGGACAAGCGCAGAGCTCACTGAACGTTTACACTGTGGTCAGCCCTGGGTCACTGCGGTGGCCTGCCGACAGTCACTGCAGCTAAGCCTTTACAGCTGAGCTGAGTGGTTTTCTGTCTTCAGCTATAGCATTCTTCCAGGTGCTGGCTCGCATTGCTGGCTGCGTTGTGCCGCCTCAGGTAATCCAATGGAAAACGGTGCCTCTGTTTTATACCCCATGTTTGACAATGACACTTTTAATCATCTTGTTCATTGTGTTCAAGCACCTCTCTGACAAATATGATGGGGTTCCTATTGAACATTAATTTGATCAATTGATTAAATTGATGCTAAAAAAAATATGTAATCAGTATCAATGGCCATATGCTTTAGTTTTAGATAGATTTTAAAAATTGGTTTCTAAAAGCGTGCATGCAAAAATAAAGTGAGCATTTGCCATTGACACACAATATACAATATGTCAGTTGTCATAATAATTTCTCCAAGCAGTTGCATTATATACCCACAGGGTGGTGTGAGTTGGCTGTTGAAGGAGCTGCTTTTACAAATATGCAAAAACCACGAAAAAACACTTGTGCTTTGTCCTCATCAGAGTGAAGGCAATGAGGACCTTGACATTGGTTGATTAATCACAGGCATTTACTGTATATTGACTGCTCCAGGTGAAGAGACTAAAAATGGCAGCGAGGATGTGGAGAAGTTTTGTAATGTGATATCTACATATGAATGACAGTATATGTATTTATAACCTGCATATTCTTCATAGACTGACTATTTCACTGAACCAGATGAAACCGGTCAAGATGTAATTATTCACACTGTCTAATGCTCGATGGTGGCTTTAAACGGAACATAATACTTTCAAATGCCTCGTATAAATTCACAGAAACAAACTACACATGCATTGATTGCTTTAATGCACAGGTATTATAACTGTCTGATTAACAAACCAGTTAATTCAATATAGGCCAACTCATGGAAATACGTAATGAAAGCAGTATTATTTCTAATAATTTAGTGGCCTCAGTGGCGTTACTTCCAGTATACTCAGACTTGTTCCTACTACATAGAATGAGATAAATAAGATTTTGTCCATGATTCAACAGCACAGACTCTACATTAAGAAATGCAGTAGTTCCTTTTTTCAATTAGAGCAACCTCATTTCCTCAATGATTACCACTTTATTATGAATTTGAAAAAATCCAACTCAATTAGATTGACATTACATTACATAAAACACTACAGTGCAAACTGGGACATTAGTTGTTTCTTTTTTTGTGTGTTTGCACAGCAGACACCCTAATCCAAGATTTATGTACCATTATAATTATCAATATATAAGTGATTCAAGTAACATGTAGCCTATACCTTGCTCAGTGGTGTCACAGTAACAGTAGCCCAATACCTGGTAATTTAAACCAGCAATTTTCTGGATACAGGCCAAATTCCCTTACCACTACACCACCATGATTTATTTGGATTCCTTTGTTCTGACCACTGCACAACCGAGGCCTTGTTTCTTGTGTCTTGCCTTGTATAATGCATTTAAATCGCGTGCACGATCATTCAGCGCCTGCGAATGTGAAGATAACAAGCGCGCTGGCCGGTGAGCGAGTCTCCCCGGGGGACCACAACCTTTTCTGGGCTGTGCCGGTGTGAGACGGACCTGCAGACGGCTCCCGGAGTGCGGCTCCGTGTGGAAGACGGGGAGTGTAGAGATGATCTGCCGCCCTGCGCTGTCTCTAGTCAGAACCTCAAACTGCTGAGTCCGGATTCCCTAGTCCCAAACCACCCATCGGGAGGCGCTGTTTCCCAAGGTCTTGTGGGTCTCGTCAATCACCACACAGCGTCAGCAATGGGGGCAAAAACAGCGAATCTTTAATTAACAGGAAACTCATTTTAATTATTTAATCAAACAATTTTTTGTAAAAAAAATCAAGTAATTCCTTTTTATAAATCGAATTTTCTCATTTCTCATAATCAAATTATATGTAGCCATTAATTGTGTATACAAGTGTTGCATTGATTTTCATGACTTGACTTCACTTTTCAAGCATTGTTAGAGATGCAGACTGATTCTGCTGGTCACATGTTTTAGGTGTTGAGTCCCCTCTAATAACAGAACAAACATCTTAAAATCTAATTGCTTCAAGTCCACTCGTTAATTTGTTGCTGTGTGTAATCATTGCCGGCAAAGGATGCTCAAAGTAAAAGGTTAGCACATCTTTGTTTTTGCAGATGAGATCTGACACCATGTGATGAAGGCAACACATTTCGCTGAAGTGCTTGTAATCATTTCTACCTTGTGGAAAATGAGTCCCTGTTTGTTAAACACCAGACAACACTGGAACAATCCTCTAGAGAGATGTTCAATATAATGCACTAATTAAATGGAATAATTTAATTACTGTAACTCAGAAAGCATTCATCAATATAAATTGTTCCTTGCAATGCCATTATAATTGATGTTTGAATTAAAAGGACTCGGTTTCTATAGAGACAGGTTTCGTCCCCTTGCTCCCTCCTGCTCCCCCTTTCGTTTTCTCTCTTTGTTTTTTGTCTGATCTTTCATGTGCCGCTCCTGCCAGTGTTTGTTTGATAGCCAGTAATATCACATTAATACACGTGTTCCCACAATTTAGTTTAATCTCCCGACATGTATTTGCACAGTGACAAGATGGATATAACTGCTGAAAGATAGCCGGTGTCCAACTTTTTTTTTTTAATCAGCAGTCATTTCATAAAGGGGGCTCAGTGTTTGCGGGGAACGCTGAACATACCTCAAACATTGACTCTGTCTTGAATTCCGTCAGCAGGGAGACAGGACAGAGTTCAATTCGTCCGACCGAGCCAAAATAATAAAACATAATTTGGTCTAATCTGCCTGAAGAATGTTGGCTGTTTGAAGCAGACGGTCGTCTATGTTCTGTAGAAATAATCGGCTATTGACTAAAGTGAAGGGGTCTTTTCTGCAGCCGTTGCTCACAGGTGTCCACCCGGGATGGACAATCCAGGCCTTGTTTGAGAGGGGGGGGGAGTCCCAACTGAGAGAATAAAACAGACAGTGGAAACTCTACCTCACATTTTCTGAGCTTCCCTGGAATGTGCAAAATAATAAGGAGCCCTCAGATCCCTGTATATAGCAAAATGGCAACAAAAAAAACAAATCAAGGAATTTAGGCTCTCGCATTACAACAAATTACATCCACAGGGTGGAGCTTGTATTACCTGTTACTGGTTTGTTTAGCTTGTACGTTTCATGGTACATTTGAAAAATGTGAATAAGATTTATTTGTAAGTAAGAAATAAACATATTCAAGTAGCCGAGAATTGAGCTCCTCATCTCACAACTGTAGCTCAGGATTGATATATTTGTACTTATTCATAAATGTAAAGTGGCTGCTACAGTATTATGTATTTAGTAATGCTATTTGACCATGCAAATGAATTCTGTCTGTCAAATTAACTTGTCATTTAAAGGCCCTCTTAAAAGTCCATGTATTTCTGGTCAGTGATTCAAAAGTATTGATTCATGTTACAGCTGAAGATTTGTTTTTTATGTAGAGCATTAATGAGATTTCTGTGCTCCATTCAGCCTTGCGTTCTTCAGGGGTCTCAGGACAGCCCTCGGCAATCCGATTCCACATGAGGGAGAATATTGCAACGGAGTTAGACTATTTTTTGTAATCCCCTCAAAAGCTTAAAATGGCTATAACTGAGAATGACAAAGACACATAAAGGTTTCTCTGGACATGAGAGTAACTCTCAGAGTGCGTTTTCACTCCTATTACTATAGCCGGAAAATCAGTAAACAGGCAGTGGCAACTTCATCCTCAAATGGTTGGGGCTGAATCCGCCACTAAGCACTGTGCAATCAATCACCTGTCCGATCACCTTTTGAGAAAGTCAGGAAAGTGCACTGATACATTATAAGGTAATTTATGGCTTCAAATTTCTTTTCATTATTTGTCAGTGGATTGTCTTGTCCATATGATCAGTGACATACTTCCTTAGTTTACATAGTTACTTTATCAAACATACTTGCTTTTATCAAAGAGCATTAGATGGTATTCTGGGTGAGATTCTTTGTGTAAACGGTTTGTGATGCACAACCGTCCCACCGCAATGTGAAATGCATGAAAAGCTTTAGATTTCATCTGTATCTTTCTTTTGTCTTTTTATTGAATGAAAAAAAAATCTATGAATAATAATTTAACAGAAGCCCGATTAATCTCAGCATAAAACTTCCTGTCTATCACCATTGGGTAAGATCAGCTTCTGTATGTGTCATCAGTAAGAAGCATAAATACCATAAAACAAGGCTTCCCTTTTCTTTGTTGGGTTTTTGAGATTTTAAGGTCTAGTTCGAGCAACAGAATGAAATATTATAGACAAATCTTGGTTTTTGAATGTTTTGTGCTTTTTAAGCCAAGTAGTAGAACCTGCTTTAAACCTGTTTTGGATTCAGCTATCAACATAATAGGTCCAGAGAAAGATCCAACCCTTTGGCCCAGCAGCGCTCAGTGCAGGCTGATTAGATTATGTCTGACTGTATTAGTCCTTCAGAAGACATATTCCATTTGGCATGCATGCATTAATTTACATATCATATTAAAAGTGATTTCTCACTATTCACCTTGACATATTCCTGCTGGTGGGAATTTTTGTTTGTTTTGATTTCTTGGGCCTCTGCCAATTGATTGTTATTTTATTTAGATGGTACAGTGAACATGTCTGCTGAAGTTCCATAGGTTGAACTGGAAGCCCTCATTGGACATCCCTGAGCCAATCAGAGACCGAAGGGATCAGTGGCGGAATTCTTGGGTTCAGTCCAATCGCTTATTTTATCCGTCCTTGTCTCCTCGGTCCTCACCTGACGCGGAAATTGATCGAGGTCCGCCATCTTTAAGGACATTCCAAACCGCTAAATGCTCCTCGGAGGAGGCTCCTGAGGATGCTTCAGTGAGGAAACACAAGTGTAGCCTTTGCGGAAGCCTATTCTCAGAATGTGTGACATGTATAAATTATCCACCACTCTCCAAATCTGCCAAGTCGCAGGCACACCCCTACACAAATTAAATTTTACCGTTCCTTTCCATTTATTATAAAGCTGCACTGGGGCCCATGATCTGAAATATGGTAGGCTGAACAGTTCAAAAGCTCACGCAAAGTAGACACCGTATATCCAGTTGGATAGCGCGCCGAACAGCTCAAAAGCCGACCCAAACTAGACACCGTATATTGCTCTGCGCTACCCAGTTTTTAAGCGAGATACACTGCCTGGCCAAAAAAAAAGTCGCCGTTGCACCCGTCATGCATAGTGCTCACTATAAAAACCTCTGGAGGCAGTGTTATGATCTGGGTTTGCTTCAATTGGTCAGGTCTAGGCTCAGCAACATTATGCAGCAATAAAATGAAGTCAGCTGAGTACCTGAATGTACTGAATGACCAGGTTATCCCATCAATGGGAATATTCCAGGACGACAATGCCAAGATTCATCAGGCTCAAATTGTGAAAGAGTGGTTCAGGGATCATGAGGAATCATTTTCACACATGAATTAGCAGAGTCCTGACAGTGGACATCGCGAGATACCCAGTGGACATCTCCACATATCCAGTTGGGCAGCGCGAGCGATCCAACTGGATATACGGTGTCTAGTTTGGGTTGGCTTTTGAACTGTTCGGCGCGCTATCCAACTGGATATACGGTGTCTAGTTTGGGTCGGCTTTTGAACTGTTCGGCGCGCTATCCAACTGGATACGTGGTGTCTAGTTTGCGTCGGCGTTTGAACTGTTCGGCCTACCATACTGAAAGGGCCCATGTCACGATCGCGGAGAGCGGACCCTACATCAATAAGTCCGTTTTTGCACTGGCCCTTAAATATGAGACGCTCATTAAGCATCAAAGAAAACGTTTTTCTGTGTTTTTTTTATTTTTTTTTAATAATACAGGGAAAAAAGATAATAGTACATAAAAGTCCTAAAATCTTTGGGCCCTACTCAGTACATTACTGGTTTACAGAGGGTTCCCTGTCCTACAGCATAGGAAGAAAAAAAAGATGGAAAAAAAAACAGAAAATGAGAAAAAATAAAAAAGACAAGAGTAAAAAATCTATAGATGTACAGTAATTAAAATGTGAGAAATTTCAGAAAGAAATATGTAGAAACAATGAAAAAAAAAATAAAGTGAGTGTTTATGGAGCAGACAGCGTGATCTGAAATTAATTATAGTCTAGTGTTGACAGATTTGGTTATTTATAAGATGAGATTTGAGCTGTTTTTTAAAGTTGTTAAAATGTATATTTGTCCTTATATTTAATGGTAAATTATTCCATGATTCTGTGTTTCTATTGAAAAACGATTTTTGAACGTTCGACCTCCCTACCATTTGTTATCATGTGATGATGCAGAATTAGGCTACGTAATTGTTAGTTTTGACTGCTAGTTTTGGCGGTGACATTTTAAGGTCAGCTAGCTAGTGAGAAAAGAGTCATTGCGACTACTAAGCGAGTCAAAATGCCTTATGAACACAAAAGTGGATCTCAAAAGCGAAAACGGACCAGGAGAAAAAGGTAGAAAAGTTGCCAAAGTGTAGCCTATGGCTTTTTTAAAAGCAGCCAACCGTGACTCAACCATGTCAAAATGCTTACTGTGCAACACCATCCGATAATGTCTAACCTTACCTTCGGTGAGGTGTGTAGGCCATGGTGTACTACTGCACTGCTGTTGTATACGACATTGCATGTAACATTACAGTCGCGACAGAAGAGTCCGCATTTTCTAATTATTCATAATTATTCAAGAACTACCTGAGAAGCAGCAAAGGACAGGAGAGACTGGATGGACTGGCATTCTTTCTCAATTTGAAGAAGACTGCACGTCGGATGTCCTTCAAATGAGTGAGTAGCCTACTTTTCACCTTTACCATTCGATTGAGCAGGTAACTTTAGAAATATATATTTTTTATGGGTTAGTAGATGGTTTATTGGTTTGTAGATGCATCATTTAGCCTCATACGGCGATCAATAAAGGCTAATAACACACTAGCACTTCTCGACTGCAATTAAGTTTGCATGAAACTTTGTCAGCTATTTAAAAATGAAAAGAAGCAATGATGTACTTAATTAAATAGTCAATGATATGCTTCTAGAGTGTTTATATTGTTGCTTTTGCAAACTTTGTAGGCGGTAGTACCTACTGGGCGGGTGTGTAGCTATAGATGAGACTACAGTAGCCTATGTCCATTCTGAACAGAGTTCGTAATGTTTGAACATGATATCTGTATTTGCGCTACAATTTAAGTTTCTTTTAGAGTCAGAGATGGTACATAATGGGTCTCTCATAATATTTTAAACTCATGTGAATGGAAGTACACAAGGAATAGCTGTGACCTATTATCGTGCATTTACCATTTCCAATATGGCTCCCGAACCATGTGAAAGGCATGGCAAAAAAAAAACGTTTGTTCACGTTTATAGACATGACAATGACCAAAATTGTGCCAAATTTCAGCAAACTTAGAAAATGAGTCAAGAGTTATGTATGCTAGAAAAACAGGATGCCCCAACAATGGTGTTTAATGGGCTGGCAGACCTTCTGGAGTGTGGCCTCTAAAACTAATGATATATTGTTCATATGTTGTTTTTGCCCTCAGCTGAGAACACAAATGATAGAATTCATATGCACGGCTAATTGCAACATCCTAATTTCCTGTAATGTTTAGTCCAGGATTAGTATTCACATTTCTTACAGGTTGGTGGATATAGTGGGGACTGCCTTCTTTATTTTCATGAATGTGTAGGCCTATTCTCAAATCAAGAAGTGGCCATAAAGAAGGACTACATAAAGGCCAGTAGGGGTACTGTTTCATATTTGGAGGCCTCCATGTTAGGTAGCTTTCATAGCAATCAATTATTGAACTTTATATTGACATATTGAACTTCTCGCTTTTAAATGTCTGCACAGAGCAAGACTTTAACATGGACTAAACAATTTTCCGTATCAACACCTCTATGTGAATGCACAGGTTAAATATTATCATTACTGCTGCTTTGGCAATAGCCTACAGTTGCTGTGTAATTAGCTAAATAGCTAAATTGAAGATCTCAATATAATTTCACAAACAAGATAATCTGTGATGTGTAGTTATGGGTTGAACAAAAATAATGCAGAGAAGACTTTGCTAGAAGCCCTTCAGCCCTTTTAGTTATGATATATAATACGCTGAAAGCATGCGGAAATGTATTGGTATGTGTTTAGTAGAATGAATCAAGTAAAAACCAAGTCAATTGACACTGAAAGGCTTATTTTTGTGGTTGGACATTGAATTTAGGTGACAACATGGGAAAATACTGAAGTTGAAATTCTCGGAAAGTCCAAACAAACCCATTGTTTGTCCATCCATTATCTATACCCACTTGTCCAATTCAGGGTCGCAGGGGCCTGGAGCCTATCCTGGAATGCATTGGGCGTAAGACAGGAACAACTCCTGGACAGGGTGCCAGTACATCGCAGGGTGACCACACACACACTCACGCCTACGGCCAATTTAGCTTCTCCAATTCATCTAACCTGTATGGACTGTGGCATGAAACCGGAGTACCCGGAGGAAACCTGCACGAACACGAACCCGGAACCTCTTTGTTTGTGATTTATCTTAGTATCGAAACACCCTATGTGTGAATGGGTCAGAATGGCTCTTGGACATGACATTGCTAAGTTTATTTTACTTACTGTAGTTCCACTTTCAGGCAAAATTCATAATCAGATTTCCCCCCAATTCCCACCTGTTTTCCCCTTAATATCTCACATTATTTTAGATGGGACTGTTACTCACTGTCCCACAAAGCCACAAGGATACTGAAAACATGTATTTTTACTTGTTTGTTTGGTGTGCCTTTAACGCCTGGTGCGACATTTTCAAAGATAATAATAAGTCCCACGGTTAGCGTTGGCTAGAATTTGGCGTTATTTATGAACAGCTTTTTTCTGGTACAAACATACCTTCAAAGCACTACATTAGATCCGATTTGTTTGGCAGTAGATATGTAAAATGGAGGCCGTGTAAAAATGAACCCAATAAGTTGTATGTGAACGCTCCTATCCAGTGATTAAACGTGTTTTGATAAGATGCCAGAACTCTCAGTGAATATCAGGTTTGGGTTTGTTCATGGTTCTGAAGTCGGTGAAGAAAGGAGCACCTTCACGATTAAAGAGATCAGCATCCCTTGAAAAGCAGACCTGTCAATCATTGGTATACTCTGAGGAAATCTCATTGCCACATGTTCTACATTCTTTGTAAAAAACCTGGGGAAATTAATTTGGTTTCATTGGCACAGCTACAACAAAGGAATCTTTAAAAGTGTGTATGTTTCTAGGGATACATTACTTCAGTAGTTTGGAAATTTCCCTCATGAGGGCTGATAGAGTCTTACTGCATTGTATTTTATTCCGGGGATCCATTACTTCTCAGTAGTTCTCAGTCAAACAGATTGCTTGATTTCATCTCCCTTAGACTTTGTACCTGATGTTGTTGTTTTTTTCAGTTATGGAGGTGCATTTGAAAATGTTTTCTTTCAGAGCGTGGCTATGGCTGCTTCCCTGAACTTGCCTCTTGCATCCACAAATCTAAAATGCCTCATTTCTGCGATACAGATTCTTACAAGCCTGGTAGTCCCTAAAGTTTGCAATACATATTGTGTAAACCTGCAATATGTAACGCTAATCCTCGTTTCTCAATGTTAAGGATAAAACCAAAGTGTTTAGGTTGAATAGCCCACTAAATATAGCAAACATTGCCCCCTAATAGGCAGAACATAACAAACCGATCAAAAACCTATTTATTCATGGAACTTTTTTCAAAAGTTTTTGTGCTATTTTATAGAAAATGTTTGTCAATAATACATTTCCATGGTGCACTTTGAATCATCCCATAATCATCAATACACATTGCTCCATGATATTGGCATCATCACATTTAATATAGCATTCAGACTATCAAAGCAGAACTTAACTGGCACTACAAAGTTTAACGTTCACATTCACACATAAGTAAGGGGGCTGCTGGGCAAGCTAATCATGGTAAGGCTCCGTTCCAGTGCATGGACGGGCCCACGGCCTGTACCACACAGGCGGCCCCACAGGCCAATGCACAGTTGGCTCTAGCATTGCCCACGGAGGGGAGGGTTTCAGTCGGCCACGATGACAGCAACTCATCGTGCATTTGCAACCCCCTGCTGGTCAACCAGGTGCCTGTTAGTCCACCTATTGACCGGTGCATGAAGGGCCTTCCCCTGTCTTTACCAGCCCAACTTGCACACTGTGGTGTGATAAGAGGCAGCATGCTTGTCTGCACTCTCCAAAATGAATGGCAGACATTTCAGCAATGAGCACTCTTAAGTATGATTGTGCATTCAAAATTTGTAGAAAAATATATATTTTTACAAATAGAAACAAATAAGAACACACTTTTAAAATGGGAATTTGTTAAATACAGTTTAATTTCTATTTATGGACACTTATAAGAATATTGAAGCTCATCTAGATTAGACATAGGCCTAATACATAGGAGCTTGAATGTCAAGAAAATATGAATGGTTTAATTAAGAAAGGGCTATTTGGAAAACAAAGTCCTAATAAAGTTTTTTAGATTGAGAACAATTTGTAATTTTTAACTGGTTTTTAATAATTAAGAGCACTTTGGCATCAAAGAGACTGGGGGTTTGTTCAAAGGTATTAATTAGAACTTCAGTTATGCAGATGCCTCAGAAATTTGCATAAAAAGCAATTCCACAGATGGGTTTATTGGAGTAATGAATGTTTCATCGTGTAACGTAACATCTGGTTTATTGCAATGTTGAGACTGGTTGCTTAAAAACATCTTGACAGAAATGAAAGAGGATGTCTGTGTAAAAGTTTTTTTTTAAATCGCTGGGTAGCATGGCTATTTGAAGAAGTGTAAATCCACAGCATTTGTCTAAGGGGTTGTTTAAAGCTCTGTTTAGATCGCTTGCCATTTGTTGTATAGAAAATGTCTTCTTTCTTATTGTTCAAAAATATTTATATGTTGTTTTTGGTTTCACATTTTGCAGCTGTTGCTAAGATAACTGGACAAGTGGACATCCATTTTATTTTAGCCATAGGCAAAATTTCAAAGCCCAGTGCTACTCGACAGATGCATATTTAAAAATGGAAAAAATCCCTCATGCCTGCTACAACTGGAATTCACCCAATGTCACACTTTCAAAAAGAAGTCCTGTATACAGGTATACAGGAACCAGTGCAGCTAATGTAAACTGCATTAAAAATAGTCTTTCTTGCTCTCTCTCAAGAACTATACATACAGGGTAATATTATTAGATATGAGTGAGCATCGGGAATGGTATTCTTGAAGGGTGCATTATGTTAAGTTACGTAACTTTCTGACAAAACGTAGTCTCATTATTTTGAACAGAAAACTGATACTGGTATTTTTTTTGTATTTTTGAGATTTATTCTTTCGTTATATTTACGTGCAATGTACAATGTGATGTGGCTGAACAATAAAGTGAAATGAAATATTTTGTTGCATGCGCTGGTATGTGATAAACATCCCGGTGTTAAAGGAGAGTGGTGGCCTTCTATTCACTCTCTCTGTGCCCTTTGGATTTCCTGAAGATTTCTATCAGGTTAACTGTCTTTTACTTCAATCAATAATGTGTAACACAATTAATTGTCCACCAATCTCTACATCCGTTCCATTTGTTTCTTTCCAAACCTTTTCCATTTGCTCACCGTCTTTATTATTATTATTAGTAGTAGTAGTAGTAGTATTTGTAGTAATATTATTATTTTCTTTATTTTCCTTGCAAACACCCTTAGCCAAGCCAGTTAATAGCTATACATACATACACAGTTAGAGGGTACAGCAGGAATATCCTATCCTAAAACTCCTAAAGCATGTGCCCTTTTGATTACGCTTAACACCACACAACTTCCTTACTGCACTTACGTGAGATCACATCTAGTCAAAAAATCTCACTCCTCTGCCGTTTAGAAATAAAAAAATATCACGAGTAAAAAAGATGTCCTCAGCACCCGAATAAAGCTTTTCCAGGCGTTTAGTTTAAAGTTTTAATCTGGGGGCGCAGCGCGCTAACACAGCTCCGGTAGAGCCGCAAGGTCACTCCGAGTATTGATAAATCACACGGCCGTGATTCCCTCCTGACAGCTCAAACTAACATCAAGCTGGATGGGAGAGAACAAAAGACCATCAAGCGGCCCTTTTCCTGACACTTTTATTCAATCACGGCCAGATTGCTTACGGCAGCAGCAGCTGTTTTGTCTTCAGCTCTCCCCTCGTTTGATAAAGCGTGTCAACTCGTATTTTTCTAAGTACTCCGCTTCACCCCTACTGTGCAAAACTGCTGCAATTCGGTATATGCATTCCACATGAGGGAACCATCAAATGGGTCAGGGATTAATGATATCTCTCTGAAGGTCATCTGGCATCGAAGAGGAAGCCACGACAAAGCTACAAGCTGAAGGTCAAAGATAAGACCACGCACGGAGATATCTCCGATAGGAACAAGGAGATTAAACAATGAGGGAAGCAGTGCGATTTGATTGTGTTGTTTGGGAAACGGTTTATGACCGTTATTTTGGGAATGCTGTTCAGTCCTTAACCTTGTCGATACGTCTTAGGAGGTCACTTATAGGACTTAGACTATGAATGTCCATTGTTTGAAAGTCCATTGTCCATTGATACCTCAGAAATTATCTTGCCATATCATCGCTCATGTCATGTCGCCTCTCAAGTTGGAATATAGATTGCATTTACAGGTGTTATTTTTTGTTTTGGGCGCAGTAATGTGCAATAGCAATTAACAGCTCCTTTTTAGTATTCTTAACTGAACAAACACCATATTGGAATTCAATCACTCAAGACAGAGAATACACCCTGAGCTGCGAGCATAGGATCTATAGGAAACCAATATATTCACCTCAAATATTGTGCAGGATGGTATGTAAGCTGTACGAGAAGCATTTTTGTACTGGCACCTTTTTTTCCACCAGTGGGTGGTGCTGAAAGACAGATCTCAGACTAGCCCTGAAATTAAGTTGAATGCCAAAGATATAGACCAGGGTTTGGCAACCGTGCTACTGGACTGCCACAGATGATTCCGGGGGTTTGTTCCCTCAGTTGCGTGACAGGATTAATTATTTGCTAAATGAACACAGGTGTCCATGGGTTCAAAGAGTGTAGTGTTCTACTCTTCTAGAAAGACTAAAAGTATGGTATACTGGGTCACTCGGGGGTAGAACTGCATGTTCTATTTGGAGATATGGTATGCTCAGAGGTACAAATGGTCTTTTTATGCATCTTCAGCTGTTATCACGCCCACCATATTTTAAATGTACCTATTATTTTTCAAGTTTATTTAAGTTTCGACCAATGAAAAATTACCCTATAAAATGAAAGTTTAACTAAAGCCTGAAAGTTCATCTTAAGCCTGTCTTGGAAAAAAATATTTCCTATCTTGGAAAAAAAGATGAATTGAACGTGTTATGGAATGTATATGAGAATGATGGTTAGAACAACATGATTAGAATATAAGGGGTTTTTGGCCAATAACTTACAACAGTTCTGGCTTAAATATTTCAGTCGTTCCATTGGTTGTGGACAGAGGATACTTTGTTAGCCAATCACAGACAGTGGTTTGTGTTCAAATCAATCAATCAGACCTGTGGGTGTTGACAGATGATTTAGTATTCATAGCTGTGGCCACTGGCCACATAGATATGGACAGTATGGTCTTGGGGAATGGGTCCTCTGTTAGAGGTAGGCTACTGTCTTCTCTCAGAGGGTGCTGTGATTGTCTCTTTGAGTTCTATTGTTTATGCTCCCTGAGATTTTATCTGAAAGTTTAAAATATTGCAGTTTCTTACTGTTCTTTACCATCAATTACAGATATGAGATGCGTTGTTGAAGGAATTGTTGTGTGTATAGCCTTATCCTTATACCATCAGTAGAGCATATTCAAGTTTAGAACTGGCACATAATCCTCTGTGATAAACAAATCTATGCTCAGCCAAACACCAGCATTTGTAGCCTAAAGATTTTTTGAGCTAATTTAGTGAAATTGGATTAACGGTAAATCACCGTTGCAGATGTTGAATAACATACGATGACTATGTATGTGCATTTGTCCATGAAAGGTTGACAAACACAAAAGTCTTTGTAACACAATGTAATTACATAATACTTACATAGAACTTATCTATGTAACTATACAGGTACTATACTACTGCAGTGTGTCCATAGACAACACTGAGTAAACTCGGTGTGTTCTTTTACATTTTTTGTTCTTTTACATTTTTTACCCCAATTAATTATTTCAATTTAACCCCAATGCCAAATGAACTGTTTGATACCTCCTCTGTCAATATTGGAAAACACAAAAGAACATGTGCTCTCCTCTGAAATGTGATGTCAGTCATTGCTTCTGTGCAGTCCGCAGTAACCAGTTAAGCTCACACAGACACTATAAGCAAACATTTCTTCATTTCGTCTTTACCGTTGGTTTTTAGCCAGAAGGTTATTGGTTACATTCAATTTCTGAAAGTATATACTCTTCAGAGTCCACAAAACCATACATATCTGAACCATTTGATATTTGGCTGCATTGATAATATTCTATTTCAAAACAATATGCATGGCAGTGTTAAAAATTATCATTGAAAATATTTATCACAATCTCAAATTAATATTTCATTAATCAAATAGATGGGGAGTTTGCGATATTGTTTTAAGCAAAGGTGGTTCTAGTCAGAATCATTGACAATGAATGTGCTGACTACACGTTGGAGGGAGTACAGGCAGAAGCATTGGCCGTGGCACAGCGACTCAGTGCTATGCAAAATGAGTCATACACAGATCGTTTGGGACCTTCGGGTCTCTCCGGTATTAACACTGTCATTTAAGATGTGCATCTTATTGGAGCTTAAACATAATCTGGTAAAAATCAAATTACCTGAAAATGAGCCCCAAAAGAAAACAAGCCGGTCTATTACGATCCATGCACATGCCTCTATATCCTGATACAGGGATACAGGTATGTGTTTGGACCCACTCCAACCGCTGAGTCAGGACATGTATTCTTTCAGTGATGTTAAGCTTCTGCTTACGTACTCTGCTGAACTTCTATGTTGCTGAAGCTATGCACACAGTACTGATTTTCATCGATGGAAGAACTTGCGGTAGTTTTGAATTAGGCCACATGAAATAAAACATTACCCAATTACTGCCTATTCATAGGAACCTGATGCTCTGGCAATACGTTATTTCGCTAAACATGGAATTCAATCCTTATGCTTTGCAGTGGTTAGCACAAGGAGAGTGATCAATCCTTCATAATTAAGGTCATATAACAATTCATTAATTTCTTTTATTATTCTTTTTAAAAACTTTTTAAAAACTTTTTTTATATATAAATGTGGTGCCCAATGTGGGGCTGAGCATCTCCAATTCCCGCCTCAATTTGGAATAGCCAATTGTCTGCAACCACAGCCGTGTTCATGCTGCGAACCCCACTGCCGATTCGGAAGAGTGTAGACATCCGTGGTTCTCCTCTGAAACACATGGGGTGCGTCCCAATATTCTTCACTCCCCACATCCTTTCCTCCACTCCTCTCCTCCACTCGTCTCCTACCCGGAAATATGCAAAACTGTGTACGTTTCAAGTACAAGTAGTTGCATGTACAGTATACAATATACCTGACATTGCGGTTCATGTTGATACATGAATTAATATGTAACAATTTATATGTAATTAATATGAAATCAGCAACATTAGATTAGGAATTTTCATATGCAGCTCTCGCATGCAGTTCACGGGCGTCCGATCAACCAGCGGAGGTGGCACGGTCCGCATTAATCCATGCACCACAACATTGTTGATTGATTGATTGAATTTATTTGATAATCATCGGAAAATACAAGGGGAAGTTCAAGCAGGAACATTATATAACGATGATATGAAAAACTATCAAGGATAACACAAGAAAGCTAAAAGCTTATTTCCATTGTGGTTCTTAAGGTGTGTTTGTGTGTGTGTGTGTGTGTGTGGGGGGTCTGGGGAGGGGTGTTTTTCAACCTTTGTGAGCTTACCAAGTGTGCCGTGGAATGGTATAGTGGTGTGCCGTGGAATTATTTGATTATAAAAAGTGTCCCGTCGCAGAAGAAAAGTTTGGGGAACACTGCCTCTTCTGAATGAGCCACCCATCAGCCCAATAATTCAGTCATTTGAGCATCATAATTAAATCTAATCTGCAGCAGAGAGACTGTACACCATTAAGCTGGGGTGGCAATTTAGATAAATGTTTCATGGTGAAATTTCACAACTTTTTTAAAACTACAAACTATCAGAAGCTCAGAGTTATGCACAAGCAAGGCTGAATCATAACTGTTGCTTTAAGCGTTTTGACCTTTGTTATTCATTTGGACATCATACCCCTTCTTGGGACATGTAATAAGTCAATTGTACATGAGATAAATCTTTTAAGACAGAAGTTTCAAGGAACCAAAAGGAAAACTGGAAACACATTTCCAAATATCCAATGGATATTTGCCCCACAAAACGCCATACAGCAAAATCCATGTGAACTCACACAAGTTACAGGAGTGACATATTTTTCACTGGCTACAATTAGGAACCTTTATGAGTCATATAGTCAGAGCCACTGATGGAAAAACCCAGGCTCAAGTCTACAATATCTGAGCCATTGCCATAGGATGCAGCTTGTGCTTGGAAACCTGAATATTTATTTCTGCAAAGTCTGGTATGCGCTTCATACTTAATCAGTGTTTTATAACATCTACACATATAAAAATGTAATAAGCTTCTTCTGCTATCTCCACTAAAATCTCAATTCGGGGCTGATTAGTCAGATTCAATGTGTTTGCTTGCTGCTAAGTGTTTGAAGTCATTATCAGTCTATGCAGTCTGGAAGCCGTTATCAGTCTATGCACTCCACCTACCTCTCTCTTTCTTAATTGCAATAATTCCAGTGCTATTGTGTAAACAATTATAGCTCACTTAACTGCCGTATTACCAGTTTGCAGCCATGTTTGACTAATATTGGGGTTTTTAAACTTGGTCGTGGGGACCCAATATGTATGCTTGTTTTTATATCAGCCAATCCCCTTAAACAATTAGATGGGAAATCAATGTAAAACATGTGTGGGGTAGCTAGTTTGTGAGTGTGGGGTGTGTAGTACGTAACAGAGTGTGAGGTAATTACAGTGCAGTATTTAGAGTGTGTGGTATTTATAGTAGATGTGAGGTGAATGTAGGGTAGCTGAGTTGAAATGGGATTGCTGGCTGCTACTTCCAGCCCAGCAGTGGTCAGTACAGCAGATAGCCAATGGGTGAGGATAACCACACACTCAGGTGTTTTTGGGCCCATTGTTTTTGTATGCGTTTTGCATTTCAAAACCACAATATGAATTCCATCCAATTCCATATGAGTTACGGTAATATAATGAGCCGTGGATATATATGCAAATTTGCACGAGGATGTCACTCAAATATGCAAATTAATTTAGACGTCATCTAACGACAAATCTACTCGCTAGTTTCTCTTGAGAAAGCACAGCCCCGCGTTGGGCGCCAAATTATTTATTTTTAAAAAATTCCCTGAGAAAGTGTTGGCATCACTGATTCCTCTGCTTAATTTTGCAATTCCCAGGGCCAGAAAATCCACCTAACTGGCACTCTCTACACTGCCCTTCCTCTCTGTTTGTGCCAAATGGCCATTCACTTTGGGGCAGCCTCAGTTTTCTGGCAAATTGAATTAAGTACCAGTAATGTTTTCTGCCAAGGGTCTTTTTGTTGTTACGATTGTGCGAGACCAGCCCATCGCTTCAATCACTGTGTGCAGTCGATGGAATTTTTAGGCAGTAAATTGCAAAGTCATTCACAAGGTTAAGTAAGACACATTGCATTATTTTAGATGGTCATTGTCTAGGAATAATACATAGTAGGCTATATCTGAGCTCGTCAACTTGATATGTGCCATTAATTTGTTACTTTTTTGCACAGTCATTCAATAGACCTAAGAAGTAGGCTATTATTAAACTATTTGCACGCTAGTTTGTAGAAAGCTAGCTTTTCAAACAGGTGCGAGTGAAGCGCGCAATCAGTTGGATAATGCTTAAATCCGTAAAATCACTAACGTTCGCTTTAAAATGGAAACGAGACGCTGTAGAAAGACGCTCATATTATTATTATGTTCATTTAGGTACATTTGCAGAGAAGATCATTCTGCAAGGACGCATTCCTACAAGCGATCCAGGCCAGACATAGCCTAGGCTACCCCCTGAAGAGAGATCAAGTCAACTCATGGGGTAAGCAGCCTATTTAATGGAAATTAAAAAAAACGAAATAATTTTGAATCGCAATGAACTGAAATTCGTGTTAGAAACCGAGTGCACGGGAAATATTCATACAGAACATAATGGCCAACTCAGTCAGATTTTGTCATCCCTAAAGACCAACATGCCAAGGAAGATTAGGCCCCATCAAGGCGCACTTAAAACAGCTTACTCATTAAGCCCACACAGAAATGTACATGCTCCAATAGTAACTGGTTAAAAAATTACAAGGGGCTGGGATATAACTGGCAGACCCATGTCTACTGTGGCATCAATATTTATGTTGTATGATTATGTTGTGACCAACGGTTGTGTCCTTGATGCATTGGCACTGTTCATTGCCTAAACCTGTATGTATGAACTTGTAAATTACTCTGGATAAGAGCATCTGCTAAAATGCAAATGTGGATTCCAATTCTTATTTTCCTTTTAGTTTTTTGTAACGGCGCATGACAGTTTTATTTCAGGTGTTTACGCTTTTCACAATGTCTGTAACTGATCAAAACTAGGATCAAAGTAGTAAAATTTGACGGGTATAATCAAAGTTTGGGTAGCCTACCGCCCTCTCAAAAATGCTTGATCTCCCGCCGAAACTGAAAACTGAATGACTTTATGTGGGTGATGGAACGAGTTACGACTAGTCTGAGGTATGTCTATATTTTAACATACAGTATTTTAGCCATTCTTTACCAGATGAGCTGACAAAAATTAAATCCTGTCTGGCTCTCAGATGGACCAGAGAAAGGCAAAGAAAGCTAGCAGGCTAGCAAGCTAAAGTATAAAGTGCTTCCTCTCAATAACTAGTAATGGGTGGCAAAAAGATGTCAGTGGGGCAACAGGTGATACAATGGCTAGAGCTTGTATGTTATATAATTATATTGTATGATGCTCCAATATATAGGCTACTCTTGATTGGATGTGTTAGAAGGTTTGTAACCAGTTGCTCATTTAAAAGTCTCCCTGGTTGATTTTCAGTGGAGACGGAACATAGGAAGCAATTTGTAACCTGATTAAACATTTCATGTTTAATTATACAACTGCAAATCCACAGTCAACTATTTTTTAAAGACGTTTGAAAATGTTTCATCATGCTGCCTTCATCAAACATATTGGTCCGCTTCTATTTAAAATATTTAATGTCTTGTAGAAGTGCATGCTGTGGGCACTGATGTGAACATTTACCATGTTCTGCATGGATGTCAAAATTTCATGCTTCCTGCTTCATAAAAAAAAAAAAAACTGTGACAGAATGGAAACGTTATTTTGAAAAGTTTTCAGTCCTGAAATTTAAGGGAAAAGTGCTGAAATTGAATAAATTAAAAATACCCCAAGGATCCTTAAGGTTCTGTATATCATCAAACAGCTGCCTGTTTTGGATTCATGACGGTAGGTATTTGAAGTCAGCAAAATATGTTTATAACCCGGGGTTATGTTTGACTTGGACAGTGCGGTTTGTAGTTCTTTGATCTAGAATATGAATGGCTTCACTCTGAAAGGTATGTCTGAATAAATCATTTCACATTTTGTTGTCAATGTCTGGAGATGAGATCTTACAACAGTCCTAACCTTCATTTACTCACTGAGTTTTTTTAGAAGCTTCACTACATACATGCTAGTACTCTATACTGTTTTCCCAGTAACATTTATAGTACCATAACCAAGATTTATACAGTTACAAAGAAGATGCCTTAATCTGGATGTAATATATACATATCTTATATTTTACATATTGCCAATTTTCAGTGCTTGTTATTTGCTGAAATAATTCAATTCCTTCTGGGATTTAAAGCTATTGTTTAACCTTTTGATTAAAAGTTCTGTAACCTAATCTCCATATCAACCTGCCACCCAAGAACCAAGGTTCCTCACAAAGCAATAGTGAGATAAAACAAAGCTTAGCCTCTTAATGGATAGCAAGTTATTTTCCACTGCGCTGCCAATATTCAGCATGCTTATGTTTCATATTGATAACTATGACCACACAGCCTTCCAGAATTAAACCCAAAGCACAGGGGAATCGTTCGGTATACAAGGTCCCTGGGAATAATATCGCTGCTGTATTAAGCTGATACAAAATCTACTGGTTTTGTCACCTGACATTACAGTTTACATAGCTGGGTACACTGGTTATTAAGATGCATAGAGAATGCCATTGGATCATATCTCCATGTTATAGTTGGTATACAGTATTTTTATGGGCATGCTATTTCTTTCAGTCACAGATAAAAAAGACAATGAACTCAGCAGATATGAAAAATATTTAAACATTGAAAACCAACGTGCAGAAAAAATCTGTTAAAAAATTCATGCAAAATCATGCAAAATCATTCACAAAAACAGCAACTTCAGTGATACCGCAGAAGTGATGATACATCTTTCAACGGGAATTCCTTGGAAATAATTTAAACAAATGAAACCACAGCAGGCTCATTTACTTATAATGCCCTTACTCAGAGAGGCCCCAAAGCCGTTCTGCTGCAGTTCTCTAAATTACTGCATCCTAAGCTAGACTGACTGGTTTCAAAGCTTCCCAGAGATTTACAAGGATTTTCTGTGTAAGCGTATATTTTCCACCTTTTTATCCCTCCATCTGACTTTGAATGGCGGACATCATGAAACAGGCGATGACTCTTGTTATAAAGACCTTCGTATTGTGCCATATTTCCGCCTTTCAGTTCTCACAGTGGAAGATATTCCTCTGCCATTTATATCTTTAAAAAAATGTACACAGCTTGTGCATATTATGCAGCCTGACATCTCACTCGATTAAACGCTCCAATAATATGTTTTTGTAAACAAATAAATGTCTCGCATATGAGGGTCTAAAACAGGGAGTGGAAATTGTCATTAGCTTTGGGTATTTGTGTCTACAGGAAAAGCTCAGCTTGACAGTCAAGAAGATACCTACCTGAGCTGCTGGATGGCTTATTTGGTTAAAAGTATACTATGTAGTTTCATTGTAAACAACTCGTTCTTTGTTTACATTCAAATTTTCTCCCCAAAAAACATTGTATGTGTCTTTGTGGTCTAATAAACATGTTGAATGTATTTCCCACCTCGACTTATGTATTTCCTATGAGATCAAAAAAGCCAAGTTACTCACGCCTACATAGTGCTGTCCATAAGTTTTTAATTCCAACTTGCAAAAACTAGGCCTGCCTTTAAAAGTCTTGATATCAAAATGTGGCCAAGTTACAACTAACAATATTGCCTATCGTAGCTCACACTAAATAAACTAGCTCTATTCCAAAGCAGTGCTATCCAAACTTTCCAAAATGATTTAATGCAACTTGGCCCTGTGTTTCTTCATCTTTGCATGTGAAGAGATTGTGCCTCATGGAACAACATATGATTTCAATGAATGTTTTTAACAGCTGATGAATAATTACACGCCAGAAAGGATATGGTTGTACTTTGTTGGCAAGTTTACTTTAGAAAATGTACAGGTTTTAAAATGTTAACTGCTGCTACAGCATTCTTTACAATTCACAAACAGACATTTATATGAAGAAACATCATGTACAATAGAGAAAGGGGTGATGAATAAATAAATGCAGATAAAAATGATCATGATATTTGCAAACAGAATTTTGTGAACACAAGGATATCTATGCTCTGTAGGACCACACAGGTTTTGATAGAAATCCAAATAAATAAATCAATAAATACATAATAATAATAATAATAATAATAATAATACATTTTATTCATTCTGTGCTTTTCATAGACCCAAAGCAGTGGATGCAGAAAATTGTTCAAACATGCCCTATAGTGTAGTAATTTTTTCTGTTTAATTTCTAAGTGCAACACATCTGAATCAGATTATTTCCACTATAAATTATTTTCATTTTGCAGTTTTATGTGGCACATACAGTTTCATTGACCACATTCTCTTGAGATGGTAAGATGAAGAAACACAGGGCCAAGTTGCATTAAATAATTTAGGAAAGTTTGGATAGCATTGCTTTGGAATAGAGCTAGTTAATTTAGTGTGAGCTACGATAGGCAATATTGTTAGTTGTAACTTGGCCACATTTTGATATCAAGACTTTTAAAGGCAGGCCTAGTTTTTGCAAGTTGGAATTAAGAACTTATGGACAGCGCTATGTAGGCTATGCGTGAGTAACTTGGCTTTTTTTACGTCGGAGACGTTTTTGATCTGATATCACTTATTTTGTATAGCTAACTAATGATGAATAATGCATGAAGATAAACACGGAGAGAGACATGCATTCCAAAGAAATGTATGCAGACATTCGCTTAACCATAACGCCCTCTATTGACAAGAATGAGAACAGTTATCCTATTACAGACAGCACACAATTACATTAAAAGAGTTTGTAGATGAGCAGTATTTAATGTGTAATGAAATACAATGAACAGCACCACCTGAGCTATGGATCACGAAGAAACGTGTAAATTAATGAACCAAGTCTACATGCACAATGGTCTAAACGCAAACACATTCTAGCTGAAAAACATACAGCCTAAATAGCTAGTACAGCCTAAATAGTTTGCATCAGTAAAATATGGAAATACAGTTTTAAAATAGGGCTATTAGTATTCTATGAAATACATTTAACGTTAGGCTATTCAACACTGGATTGCCCAACCTTACTCCAACCTTCCATGTGTGGGCTACGAGCTAGCGAGCGAGCTAGTGAGTTTCTGCACAGCAGAGTTTTTTCCGGTAGTGTAATCTTTTGGAACCGGACAGCTAGGTTTAGTTTCGTTTTCTGTAGTGCAATGAATGTAGGCTATAATGCATGTTGATTCGCTTCGTAGTAGCCTAGCTTGTTTCTGCTTTCTGACAAGAAGCAGGAAGTAACGTTGGCGAACAAGCTTAATTGGACAACGCATATTTCCCAGGAATCTTAGCCAGAAAGAAAACAGTAGATACTACTAAGAAAGTACATACCAGGGATTATTCTTCTTTTATTATTATTATTATTATTATTATTATTATTATAATAATTAAAAGTGTTTGCAGTAAGCTACATTATCAGCAGAGTAGCGTAGACTAGAGCCTGTGCTCTTTGGGACCTGTAAAGCTGCAGAGATTGTTCCGTACCCTTCTCCAGATCTATGCCTTGACACAATCCTGTTTCTGAGGTCTGCAGATAATTCCTTTGACCCCATGGCTTGGAGTTTGCTCACGGTGTGGTGCATGGATGAGCTTTGCGACCTCGGATCCAATCTGTACCGTGCCAGTGCCGACTGTGGCTGGTAGCTCCACAGGGGGACGCAAAATTAGCAGATTGTGTCGTCCAGGGAATGGGAGGGTTCAGTCGGACAGGGGTCCGCGTTTCATCGCTCTTGGACGACCCCCGCTGACCGAAAACGGAGCTGATAAGACTGCGGGCTCTATCTTGACGATCTTGGCGCATCGTCTAAAACACAAGGCGCAAGTGCATTTAGGGCCTGTCCAACTCCACTTTTGCTAGTTAGACGGCGCATATTTTGAGCGCAAAGTAAGGCGCAAGGTTCAAATGGGCTGAACTTAGCCTCTTCATTAATTATTGGTGTGTCTTGGGTGTAACATGCAGTAAACCAATCAAAGTGTTATCTCCCATTCTGTTTAAAGGCCCCACACAATGAAAATTTACCTCTTTCAAGTGATGAAATGGTTAGCTATAGTTGAATTACTTCAAAGACATGATGTAGACCAAAAATTTTTTTTATTTTTTTATTTAAAGTTGATATTTGCGTGGCTCCCCCGTGACCCTGACCAGGAATAAGCGGGTTAATGGATAATGGATGGATGGATGGATTTGCGTGGCTAAATATTTCCCTCACTTCTTCCTGTAAACGGCTGTGTGACGTTTTGGTGCCTGTACTGGCAGGCAGTGGAAAAAAGTTTTTCCTCCAATTACATTGCTCTATTTTCAACTTCAATGTGAGTGACAGCTAGTTTAGAGTAACTTAGGTTGCTCACAGTAGCAAGTTAGCAACTGTCAGTGCGTGAGACCGTGAGTGTGAACTGCGAACAAAATGGGACGAAAGTGCTTGTTTGGGTGTGAGAGTCCTCACACACTTACGCTATTTAGTTTCCCCACAAACGCATGGCTACTGAAAAAATGGCTATAATTCGGCCTCATGAAGGAGGCTGCAATCTGCTCGAGGTCAAGGATCTGTAATTTGCATTTCAAGAATTGTTTATTCACGAATGCAATTGCGGTCCAGATAGGATTTGTGAGTTTCTACTCCCTCACTGAGTGGGCCATTTCCACCATCCACTACAATGGTCCTCACTCCCTTTGAAAGCAAGTAACTAATTAGCATTTGTGTATAACTTTATATTTAATTCACCATCGGAAATAGCAACGTTAGCTATAACTCCTTGTAAATCATCTTGCTATGCAGCCAGAAACGAGAGAGGTTGCATGTCAGTGTGAGACTGAGTGGGTTACATCGCCATCGACCACCAGCAGAGCCACACAAATTGGTCTGAAACTGAGGCAGGTGCCTAGGAGAAGTGAAGGTAGGCTAATAATGTTAGCTGAGCTGCTGCCTCTAAGTTAGGTGTAACGTTAGCTGTAGCTTACATTGCTTGTTTTGTTGTTGATTATTTAAATAATCTGTAGCTATCTAGTTATGTAACGTTAGCTATATTATCTACACTTCAAGAATTGCGGTTTCTCTGAGAATTTGGGCGCCAGGGTGGGATTTGACCACCAGTATTGAGCAGGCAGCGGCTGCGGTTTCGCTCTCGTAAGAAAGACGGATGATTTGGGCGCCGAGGTGGGATTTGACCGCCGGTGTTGTGCCGTTTTTCGACTACCCTGCAGATCTCAACCCCCTTTACTTTGCCGGGTCATGCTAGCTTTGACAGTCAATACTAATATCTGATAGTCCACAGATTTTAGTTTAAAATGATCGATGTTATGATTTGTTAACAGCTAAACAGTAGTTGTTGCTGTCCAGCAATTTTCACACAGCTATCATTGCGGTAATGGAAACGTTAACGTTAATAGAAAAACAAAACAGGATTCCGGATTCTAGGCAAATATTCATTACAGATGTTGACGTTACATACGACTGTTATCATACCATTCAGAAACATCAAGATTCTCTCTGGGGTGGACTGGATTTTCTGCAGCTCTGGCAGCAGCAGCAACAGGGGGCGGCTCAAACATATAGGGCCGCAATACAGCGAAGCCGCCCCCATACTCGTAGTGATCTCCCTCCCTCCCGGTACCATCCTCGCCCTCCCCGTCCTCATCTCCCTCTTCGTGCCTCATCCTCCTGCCCCTCATTGTCCCACAAAAACGACGCTTCCTCCTCCTCAACAGAGGGGGATGGAGGAGGAGAGTGATCCTGAATTTGAGACACAATGTCATCCATTTTGGCTAACGCGTTAGCTTTCTTTTGAGCACTGCTATCCAGAAGCTAACTAGCTAGCCACCGCGACAGCCCGCCCATTTAAAAAAGAAAGAAAAAAAAGTCCCAACGTTCGATTTCACGAGAAAGCCTTCTGAAAAGCATTAGGAAAAATGTCATCTGATTTCCGTTGTGTGGGGCCTTTAAAAGCAAGGTGCGTTTGCACCTTGGCGGATTTAATTGAAAATAATGGCGGATTTAATAAGACTGTAAAAAGAGCGATTTACTAGAAACAGACCTGCTCATGCGCCTGCTCCAAATTCCTCCAAATTTGTTAGCATTTTCGAGACTTCCGGATCAAGAAAATAGACGGCCTATCGGATAAATTAATGGGGTTTCCCTAATTCCTTCAAAATAATATATGACATTTGGACGTTTGTTTGTATATGAAAAAAAAAATGTTTTTCAGCCATTTTTTATAATCCAAAAAAATTAGGTGTCATTTTAAAAAGCAAATTGCTAGCAGCTAAGTGGTTAGCTCACTCTTAATGACCCCTGACCCATCACACAATTTCGACATCACACACAGGGCCGTATTAATTCAAGCATTTCAAGTTAGTTACCATTCACGTGTGTAAATCGTTTGCTGTGACCAGTGTAATTAATTATACATTTTTCTATTTCGTATATAACGATGGATTAAATTGATACGGTACGTTAGGCCCAATGTCATCCTAAATGAGCAAAAACGATAAAAACTCATTCAATTTGCGCAGTAAGCCGAACCGCTCCGGTTAAACACCGGAGTTCTGCAATAACGTTAACTAACTTATAAAATGTAGGCTAGGTCTACGTTATAAAAAGCAGTCTAGCCTAAAAAAGCAGTCTACCAAACCTTACCGGTATGGTGTCATTTTCTTTTAGTTAGCTAACAGTTGTAATGTCTACCGTTAGCAGATCAAGTCTGTCTAAGCTAGCGAATAATAGTAACAGTCAGTTAGAAATCTTGCTAATGATAGCCTACACAAAGAAGGAGGTTGTGTAACATTAACTTATGTTATACAAATGGACAGAGCTAGCTAGCAAATGCATCTGGTCTGGTGAGTTAAAACAACGAGCATTTTCCCCCCTCTGGCATTAGTGACTTGAGGCAAACGAACATGGACATAGCAAGAGCGAGACTGAAACTGGAAGGATTCCACTCAGCCAAATGCCTAAAATTGAAAATTCAATAGCTAACTGCTGTCTGCCCCACTGTCTTATGTCTTTTTTTGTTGTTGCTGGTAGCGACAACTGAAGTTCCCGAAAGGGAAAATAAAGGTTATTCTATTCTATTCTATTCTATTCTAATGCTTCTGTGTGAGGCCTAAGGGGAATGATCATGTTAAGTCATGTTGAACTGTAGGCTATCCTATGGAGACAACACCCTAGCCTATAACGTTACATTATTCATTTTCAAAGTGGTTCACATGCTGTGTAGTTTTATCGTGTCTGCTCACCTGTATTTGCTTTTGTAGCATTTGAATGATGACAACGAATAGGCCAGTTCAATCATTTTATTCATGACAAAAACTCAACATGCCATAGGTAGGCTACTCTCGGTTTTGCAATCCGTAGGCTATGTACGGATTTCCACCCTATCCATTAGGCCTATCGTTGCTTAGTAACCTAATGAATATAGAAAAAGGCCACGCATCTATTAAAAAATTACTTTGTTGTATTAAGTTGTTGTATTTCTTCTGTGAATTATTATAAGATATAGGGCCACATCATTTAATAAAAGCAATATGGAACTGTAACCTGTGGTATCATGATGAATATGGAGACGGCTATTGGGCTAATGGGCTTGCTAGCACCTCACTTCACGTCCTGCCAAACATCCCCTAGCCTTGCCATTATTCATGATATGGCCTATACCTATCACAGGTTCACCATATCGCTTTATTATGTATCTGTTTTCCTCGAGTGTGACTTGTAGCCTTATCTGTTAAATGCTATAACGTTATATGGAAGTAATACATACTACACATGCCATGTTACATAAAGGTTCGCTAGCTTGCACAAACTTGTCTCGCCTCAGAACCACTGACTGTTACGTATATAACATGCGCAGCAGTGTTTTCTTTCTTCTTTTTTTTCTATGCGCAGCAGCGTTAACTTGTGCTAGCAGAATAATTATTGCGGCTAGAAAGCAGCATCAAAATTCAGTGGATCCAGTGCCATTTAAGAGAAAAATGTGTCCGGATAAAAACGTCCAAGTTTTAAACGGCAGCTTAAATCACTGACTGTGGCAGGGATGATTGTGTGGAACTCCATACATTTTTTTCATAGAGACATTTCGCTATGATCCGGAAATCCATATTTGGGAAAAGGTTTTTGCTCTGTGTTACGTCAGACTTCTGAGGCCTATTGAATCTATCCATATCTGAACCTGTCTCAACAAAAACAGTAAGTCGTGAGCTGGTATTTATGGCAGGGCCGCCATTCAGTAACCATTTTTATCCAAGGCTAATGCACAAAAACGCACAACATGGTGTAAGGAACACAAAACCTGGACTCCTGAGCAATGGAGAAAAGTGATATGGTCTGATGAGTCATCTTTTACTTTTTTCAATACATCTGGACGGGTTTATGTTTGGCGAAAGCCTAAGGAGGCATTCAATTCACAATGTCCGTTGCCAACTGCTAAGTATGGTGGTGGTTCTGTAATGGTATGGGCAGCCATTTCCATGGACGTGTAAAGGGCAAATAATATGAAACCATTGTACAAGACCAGGTGCACCCTATGGTGCAAAAACTGTTACCTCATGATGTCCCCATATTCCAACATGATAATGCCCCCGTACACACTGCTAAAAACATTAAAGAATGGTTCCAAGAACACGAGGATGACGTCAAATGCCTTTCATGGCCTGCACAATCACCAGATCTAAAGATAATTGAATCTTTATGGGAAGTTCTGGAGTGCAGAGTGAAAACTAGATTTCCACCTCCTTCATCCCTCAAAGAACTGGAGACTGTCCTTGAACAATGGGCCAATATTCCACTAGAAGGATTGAAACTGTTTTGAAGGCAAAGGGTGGGCCTACTCATTAGTAGTTTCTAGATATTCAGTTTTTGTAGGTGTTTCTGATATTTTGTCCACCCCCTGTATATTGTGCAGTTAAAATAACATTGAAACAACTGCAACATGACTTTAGACCAGGTTTGTGGTGGTTTAAGCGCAAATGATTTATGCTGCTTCAAGATAGCAATACGCTAAAGATTTTCCTGGCCACACCTCATCTTAAGACCAACCCGCCCAGTTCACTTGCTATGGGCACAAGTTCACTTGGTATCTGAACAGCGCGAGTGCTGGCCGCTAAAATGACACCTGCACCGGTCTGATACTAGCAAAGACACTTGGGTTAGCGCCGCTTAGCGGCGGGTGTAAGATAGGGCCCTGCATGTCAAAGCCGCATCTGAAAGGTCCCTCTTCCGACACCACTCTTAGCTACGGTCTGCGATGCGAAAAGAATCAGCTATAGGACGTCACGTGTTTCGAAGGAGAACCGTGGGTATCCGAGCTCTCCCGAATTGGCAGGGTGGTTCACGCATTGGCACATGGCTGCGGTTGCAGACAGTTGGACATTCCAGATTGGGGAGGGAATTGGATATTTACAGCCCTCGATTGGGTGGCAAATAAAAAAAGAAAAAAGAAGATCCCTACCTCTGGTTGAATGGCTCGGGCATCAACAGCTCCCCCTACCTGGGAGGAGGACGCGGTACGGTCGGCCCTCCTTTCGTCCCGCAGCACTACGGGATGCAGTGGCCACACTAAATACAGAGTAAAGTACAGGTAATATTGCGTTCTTTAAAATGATATATTTTGGGGAATAAATTATCATGTAACATTATTTATATTGATATGCTTTATTCTTTGCCCTTGGCTTTGAAAAACAAATGCACTCAGTGGCCACTGTCAAGTACCGGGTAGGACCCCCTTTCGCCTCCAGAACAACCTGAATTCTTCACAGCATGGATTCAACAAGGTGCTGGAAACATTCCTGAGGCATTTTGGTCCATGCTGACTCGATAGCATCATGCAGTTCCTGCATATTCTTCAGTCTCACATTCGTGCTGCGAACCTCCCGTTCCGCCTCATTCCAAAGCTGATATATTGGAATGAAACAGCTTGATATGATGCATGTTTTGTGACATGACATGGAGCCTTATCCTGCTGGAAGTATCCATTTGTGAAAGGGTAGGCTGTGACCATAAAGGGATGCACATGGTCAGCAACAATGCTAAGGTATGCTGTGGCGTTCAAATGATGCTTAGTTGGTATTAAGGGGTCTTAATCAGTAGTGTAGTGGAGGGTATACGCGGGTATACGCAGTATACCCACTTCTTTCTTAGTGGGCATAGAGTATACTCGCTTCTTAATCCCCACTGGTGCACGTATCAATTAGTAGTCACCGATTTGTTAAATTAGCGTATACCCACTTCTCTAGAGTACACGCATTCTCCAGGCACTACACCACTGCCAAACATTCCCCAGTCTGCACTGTTGTTGACCCAAGGCAGGATGGATCCAAGGATTCATGCCGTTTACGCCAAATTCAGACCCAAATTCAGACACGATTCATTCTTTCGAGGAGGAGGCTATTTGCGTTACCAAGCAGGTGTACCTAATACATTAGCCACTGAGTGTATAAGCAAGTGTTAATTTTTATCATTACAAACAATGCATTGGACCTGATTCAGGTTTCTTAAAAAAAATGTTTTATTCATTTATTCAACCACCTATGTCTAAGACGTGATGTTGTGTACAATGTTAAATCCTGTTTGAACTTGGTATTCAAACTTTAGAGGGTGGTACCATGCAGAAGGATTGGAACAGGCCTTGATTATAATTTTTTGTCTGTCTTCCGCTGTCATTAAGCACCTCAGATCATGAATGCCCATATGTTTTGCTTGCTCAGACTCATTAGATCTCAGTGTAGAGCTCAATGCCACTCTCATTAAAGTATCTGTTCTCATGTAATTAAGATGTCTATATTATAGACTGCCTCTTATTGCTCCCTCCAGTTGAATGCCTATATACTGTAGCACTCGGAGATTCACTTACGTGTGACTACGCTGATCATTTTTTTCATATACAATATGAAAGACATTATGTGCTCAAGCATTGCTATGGGGAGAAATAATATCACTTTAAATCAGTTGGATGTGCTAGATGTTCAAAAATTGCCTGTTGCAAAAATGTAATTAGGTTTGAATTTTATCTATAGTAAAAGGTATTTTAGTCTGGTTGTTGAACCATGGGTCTGTTTTTCTCCCTTTGTAAGTCATTAATCTTGTAATATCAGATGTTCATTACCATTCCAATGGCAGGTCATCATCTATCAAGAAAATTAGTTAAAACAGGTGTTTTACATACTGTGTAAAGGTTACCATTTATATATTATATATTATATGAGCAGTGGACTAGTGCCTTTCAAATTCAGAGGTTTATGTCCTTTAAAACAGGAGGGAGCACAAATTAAGTTTGTGTAGTATCACCATGGTGATAATGTTTACTCCAGTTTAGACCCCTAAATTGTCCATCCTTACAGTGCACATAAATCAGTCTGAATGTGTGTGCAGTACTCATTTAAACAGAAATTTGTATGGGACAAAATAATATACCCTGCCCTTCATTCATCCCTTTTACTACAAACTCCAATTCCAAAAAGGTTTGCACAGTATGTAAAATGCACATAAAAGCAGAAAGCAGTGATTTGTAAATTCTCTTTTACATGTATTTCATTGAAAACAGTACAAAGAAAGAAATATTTAATGTTTTACCTTATCAACTTGATTGATTTTTGTAAATATGCGGTACACTTCAGGTACTCTTACAAGCTATACTATAACCTCTCTGCATTTGAATGGATCTCTATGGGAATTGGGGGGGTGGGACTATAAACTGTAAAATACACAGGAATAGTATGGAACCCATGGTTGGCTTAATGGCTGTAAGTCATCAAGGGTCTGAGGTATCAAACGAGCCACAAACCATCACTCTGCTGCCAGATATGCTTGGATCACTTTAAGGGTTGTTTCTTCTGACTCATTTTACTATTGAACTCTATGGAAAAATAAGTCAGGAGAAACAACCCAAGTGATCCATCCGTATCTACTGCATATCTGCCAACCATGGGTTCCATGCTATTCCTGTGTAATTTACAGCTTAATCTAGTCCCACCCCCCAATTCCCATAGAGATCCATTCAAATCCAGAGAGGTTATAGTATCGCTTGTAAGAGTTCCTGAAAATAAGATATGAAGAGTCTTTTGATATCCTTTTATACCCAGTCACGATAGCATCACCTGTTTACCTGTAAAATGTTCCAAACGGGTGTTTTTTGTTTTTTTTAAGTTCCCAGACTTTTTTTTGCCCCTGTCCCCCCTTTTTTGGAATGTGTTGCAGGCATCAAATTCGGAATTACTGTATACAAAAATCTATATTTTGTAAATATACGCTAATTCCGAATTAGAAAATTTTTAGGGTATATATATTTTTGTAAATATACGCTAATTCCAAATTTGATGCCTGCAACACGTTCCAAAAAAGTTGATGAGGTAAAACATTAAATATATTTTCTTTGTACTGTTTTCAATTAAATCACTGTTATCTGCTTTTATGTGCATTTTACGTACCGTCCCAACTTTTTTGGAATTGGGGTTTGTATATTATATAAAATGAAGTCCTGCAGACCTTTATATTAAAAATATACTTAAAATCATATGGGTATTATTCATTTAATAAAAATACTCTGTTGATAATTCTGTTCAGTATTGCTTTCATAAGCTAAGGGAATTTTTTTCTTTATAAAAAGATCAAATGATGAGACCTATTCGTTAGTCTCAATACAGCACTTTATTACACTGAGCATAATCAGCATGTGATATATGAAAAAATCAACAATTTGCCCGACATAATTATGGTTCAATTAATATTGTTTCACAACAATGACAAGCTGCACTATTCACATAATTTTATACTGTCAAGGACAATGCTGGGGAATTGCCAATGTATTCATTAAGGGCTGCATTAATACCAGCTCAATGACATCTTGCGTTTCACAGATGACTGTGAAGCTCTTCAGAGAAATTACACTTTTTCATTAACAAGTCTGTTGCTGGTATTATTAATGCTTAATGGATTTCCATACAACATGCAAAAAAATTTTAATCATATCTCTCAATGCCAGGCTTGGGAAGCCAAGCAAGCACTTTTTTTTTTTCTTCTTGAAAAAAAATTCTTGACGGCTTGTTTGAAAATCTTAGTTTCTGCCTGTTTTATTTTAGATGTGACACTTGCCAGTGCATGTGTTATTTTATAGGGATCACATGGCAAAATGCTATAAGTGTTTAAATATGGACCACAGATTAAAATTTTGAATGGACAAAAAAAAATGTAACCGATCTGTGGCTCTGTCTTTTTTTGTCAGCTGGCCAGTGTGATTATTTTGATGTGACTGTGATTGCTTAAAGCATTTAATGAAGGAAACGCAGGTTGCGTTGTCTAAAGTACTTACAAGCTAACCCAAAAGTGCTTACTGTTGGTATCCTGAGGCCACTGATTTATACAAACTCACCTGCTGAGGAAGATTAATATAAAAATATTATTATGCTTATGAAGACAAAAGAGGAGATAACTTGACAAAACATATAAGATCGAACCTGTTTTCCTTCTGAGTAGGTATTGCTTGAGAACAAATTAATCACATCACAGATGACTTAGATCAACTTTGAAGAAGACTGAAACAAAAAACCCATAAAATGATTGCAAACGCTGCCGAGAATGACAAGTATTATCAACAAAAATTAATCAGGCGCATCTTCTTGTGAACTCAATTAATAATGTGCAACAACAGGGTCTTTTTTTTTTTTTCTTGGGATGAAAATTAATTAGTGGAGGGAAGGTCATTCGAAGATGCTGACATCACTCATCAGAATGCCGTCGCAGTTCTAATTATTTGTCTTCCAGGCTTGGGTGATCAAAAATTATTGCAATACCTGAGCAACATTTAGAAAAAAGTCTTTGTTTAAAGCTCTTTTAATTAGACCTGGTGTTTGATTAATGCCATGTAAGCGATTCAGGAACAGCCCTATAAGGGTTCAGACAAGTTTTTTTGGGGTATTGTAGTGTGAAAGACATTTCATTGACGCCAACCAACTGTTTAGCGTCCAATTCCGTCACTTGACTGCAATTAAGAAGCTGTTTACTGGGAGAACACCTACTGAGGTAAATAAAGATGTTGTCAACTCAGACAAACCACCCATTATCAATACAAGACAGTGTGCAGCATTATTCAGGGAGGCACGGCCCTAAAACAAATGTCCTTCACAAAGAGACAGGTGTGGCAGCCTGCGTTCTCGAAATAAATACAAAATCACAAAGCAATTTTTTTAGGACTTTATCAGCTTCATTGGAAGGCAGAGTCTCGACACAGGAAGAATGGGGAGTGAGAGAGAGGGAGAGATACGCGTCAAAGGTTGCGCGGCCGGATTCGAATCGCCAGCGTCATGGCGTGTGGACGCGTAGAAGTGCTGTCCAGGCAACGCCACCGAGGCACCCCATAGGTAATTTTTTTTATTATTGGACCCTTCCACAGTCCCTTGGCAAAGCTGAAAGAATTGACTAAGGGGGAGATGCTTCCTCTTTTATTCATAATTGATGGCAGGGAAACTCAGATGTGTTGAGATGGAATATTAGAGCATTACAGATTAGTTCACAAATCTTTGGGACATGTTTAGCAAAGCACAGTACACAATCTTGCTAATTCATCCATTTAGGAGTATGTACAGTGTCACCCACTTTAAACTTATGTCATAAGTAGGCTTGGTAAGATAAAAATTAAATGGGGGTACATAATACTCATAGAAATATTGAAGAAGCCGCACACTTGTGGTTCCAGATGCAAACTAATGTTATTTCCATACATAAATAATACTGAACTATTCAACTGAAAAAAAAATGCCTATCAATAAACAGTGATACAGTGGGGACCAAAAGTCTGAGGGCAGTGACAACATTTTTGGAACGGTGACTATGAGGTTAAACTGCAGGCTTTCAGCTTTAATTTGAGGGTTTTTACATACGTATCGGGTAAACCGTGTAGCAAATGTAGCCCTTTTTATACATAGTCCCCCCCCATTTTAGGGGACGAAAAGTAATTGGACAAATTAACATAAACTTAAATAAAGTCCTCATATTTAATATATGGTTACATATTCTTTGCATGACATGACTTCTTGATGTATGTGACCCAACAACATCAAAAGACTCTTGATATCTTATTTTCTGACAGTCTTACAAGAGTTACTATAACCTCTCTGCATTTGAATGGATCTCTATGGGAATTGGGGAGGGGGGGGGTCTATATTAAGCTGTCAATTACACTGGAACAGTATGAATCAAATGGTTAGCTAAATGGCTGTAAGTCATCAAGGGAGCCTCAAACCATCACTCTGCTGCCAGATATACAGTAGATGTGGATGATCACTTTAAGGGTTTCTTCTCCTGACTTATTTTTCCATAGAGTTCAATCGAAAAATTAGTGAGGAAAAACAACCCTTAAAGTGATGCATCCATATCTACTGCATATCTGGCAGCTGAGTGATGGTTTGAGGCTTGTTTGATACCTCAGAGCCTTGAAGACTTACAGGCATTTAGACAACCATGTGTTCCATACTGTTCCAGTGTAACAGCTTAATCTAGCCCCCCCCCCCCCAATTCCCATAGAGATCCATTCAAATGCAGAGAGGTTATAGTAACTCTTGTAAGAATATAAGAAAATAAGATATCGTTGGGTCACAGACATCAGGAAGTCATGGCTTGCAAAGGATATGCAACCAAATATTAAATATGAGGGTTTATATTAATTTGTCCAATTACTTTTCGTCCCCTAAAATGGGGGGGACATTTATAAAAAGGGCTACAATTGCTACACGGTTCACCCGATATGTATGTAAAAACCCTCAAATTAAAGCTGAAAGTCTGCACTTTAACCTTATAGTCACTGTTCTATTTCACATCCAATGTTCTGGAGTACAGAGCCAAAACAACAAAAATTGTGTCACTGCCCTCAGACGTTTGGTCCCCACTGTATTTAATGAGCAACCGAACTCATTGTGGCTCAGTTTCCATCTAGATTAAATAGTCTGTGCTCAAAGAATTCTGCTGCAGAATATTTGGGGTTCTTAAGGTTAATTGTCTCTTCTAGTATGGCACAGTTGGCTTGATTTCAAATATAGAACTAAAGATTTATTTAGACTGAGGGGACATGCCGGTGCAGCTGTGGTACAGAGGTGATGCCGTTCGCGGTAACCCCATTCATGATAATTTCAGAGAGTATTTTACCCAAGAAGATAATGAAAGGTATATACCTCAAACCCACCTACTCCATCCAGGTTGATGCCATTAAAGGTAGCCTTTTTGTAGCTTCCTTTAATACTACATTGGAGGTGATTTATCACCACCCCAAGGCAGCGATCATACATAGGGATTTTATTTGTGTTTGTCATCAATGTTTGTATCATGTGGACAGAGGCAGTAAAGTTATATGATGCAGGAGCATATTAGCTAGATTTCTAAGTGAAGTGAGATTATTACAACGGAACATGTTGGGAAATTTTTACCAGACAACAACCTTACAAATCCTGCCTGTTGTGACAGCAAGGCAGCTGAATGTAGTAGTATATTTCTGGCTGTCCATCTTGCCGAGCCTGATCGTTACGGTGAGTGCTGTTAGTCTACAAGTTGTCTTAAACTGAGAGGTCCTTGCCTCTTCTTCTATAAGATGAGAAACTTGGATTCTGTAGAGCTTGATTGCCATAAATGTCACGGTGTACCATTAATTTACACAGGCTGTAGAATACTGAAAGGTAATGGTCTTGCAAACCCAACAGTGCATAGTACATCATAAAATGTCTTTTTAATTGTTTTATGAGTGTCATAGTAAAATGTCTGTTTTGCACATATTTAGGTGTAATAAATAGATGTTATTAAAGTGCTGTGGTGTACCAGTGAATGAGGGTCTTTGGTCAGTTGGGCAGAAATCATCAATGTATTATAGTGTATCGTAGCGTAGCTACAGTAGGAATGTATTACGTATGTCATTGGAGAGCAATTCCAGAGTGTCGTAATCAGATTAGACCGCCACAAAACACAACAAGCCATCGTTCTCAAATGATCCATGTTCTCCGACTAGGCTAAACTACAGCTGGCATTGCTACTTTGTTTGTCCGTTCACCTGATTCCCTTATCTGGGGCCACTTGGACGACTTCCCATATTTTACATTCATGCAGTTTTACTGAATAAGTTTAGGTGCCTTGCTCAAGGGAATGCACAACCTGGGATTTGAACGGGCAGCTTCTGTAAGTGAAGTTCCCTAACTTCTATGTCTATAGCCATGCTCCTACAACTTATTTACAGATATGGCTTCAGCCTGGTGTCTGCTCTTGGGGCATTTGCGTAGTATTGTGACACCTGTGGCACATGCTTAGTAGTAGATTCCCACAAATGTCTATTGAGAGTGAGGCACCATAGTAACATGCCATTGATCTGCAGTCAAGAAGGTTTTGTCCCGACCTTTGATTTCAAAGTGAATGTATTTATTCAATTACAATTACATTTCATTGAGCTAAAGTCAAGAACAAATGTTGATTGAATCCTGGCCTAATCTATGTTAAACCACATTTAACTTGACAAAAATGCATTACATGAAACACAAAAATTCTCATTCTTTCTATAATCTAAATTATTGTAATATTTAAAAATCATTATTGACACCATTGCCAATACACCATATTTTCTTCTTCAGTTCCACTGAGAAAGTTTGCCTGTTATGAGCGTCTCCTAATGGATCAAATCATAATTCTGTTATTTTACAGACCTGATCATGTGAATTTTATGATTGCACTTATGCGTTCCTACCTAGATATCCAATTATCATACAGCTGTTCTTTAATTTAGTGCATTAATTGATTGAATTAAAAATCCAATTATATTACAAATAATGTATGTAGTCTATCATTGCCTCTACCTACAGACAAAATTTGCATTAATTCCCTTGTGTTCAGTTTATGATAATGAAATATTTGTTAAATTAGAACTTTGTATTTCCATGGATGTAACAATTAATTTTCAGTCCATTGTTGCTCAAGTAATATGTAAATACTAATAAGTTGATCATAGAACTTAAATAGTGTCTAAATAATGGTAATGATAAGTAATGAACATTTTGTATTCCTAAATTACTAATTGATTTTGTTTTATGTTTTCAATATTCTTTTCCCTAACAAAGTAGTTAATATGTTTTGAAACATCATATCTGTTGCAACACACTAGAACTGAAACCCTACATTAACCTTGTGTTCCTAATTGTTGACAAAGCAATAAATTTAGGTGGAGCATGTTTTATACATTAAGTAGATTCTTGTTAGAAAGCTTTGTTAAATTAAAATGTACTTAATATTTGGTACTGAGCTTTTAGATAGATATTTAAGACCAGATTAAATCGAATCACAATGGAATGCTTTTCCTTTACATTTACAAACAAACAAAATAAATGTTGTCTCCTTTATCATTACAAGGAAGGTGAAAAGTCAAGTCAAGACAAAATGTAATTCTTGCTTAAAATACTTCAAGTTGGTATTTCAAGTAGCCAACAGAGAGGCGTCGTGGTTAGATTTAATCTGGGCAATTCTCTTCACTATTATTTCAAACCAGTCTGTTGAGTGGCAGGGCAATGCCCTCAGTGGGCATGAACTCCAACAGTGGAGGGGGCTTGGACAAGTGTTCTCTAAGGACATTTCCACAGTACTTTGTCTGGATCCCAAACTTCAATTAAGGGACAATAATTGATATTTTATTGTAGTAATTGGCAAGATTGACTGATATAAATGCATAAATATATTGATTGAGATGACAAATATTTAATTTCCCAAGATAGTTTTGAGTTACTCTTTACAGTAGTTCAGGGAACAACAGCATACATTCCTCATTCTTAAATATGGGCCAATTACAGTCCAAAGCTGAAAGCTGCTTTGATTATGTTTGTACATTGTAAAATACCATGGGCCCTATCTTGGCGATCTTGGCGCTTGGTCTAAGCGCATGGCGCTACTTCCATTTATGGCGTGTCCACGTCCACTTTTGCTATTTTAGCGGCATGTTTTTTGAGCGCTAAGCACGGCGCAAGGTGCAACTGGGCTGAACCTAGTTTCTTCATTAATTATAGGTGTGTCTTGGGCGTGACATGCAATAAACCAATCAAAATGCCATATCCCATTCCCTTTAAAAGCCTGCTTTTCCACCTTGGCGGATTGCTTATGATGGCGAAACAGACATGCTCGTGCGTGTTTATTGCGATCAAGGAATAGGCTATATGGATCAATAGTAGCCTATGATCAATATTATTCGGGCTAACCATTATGAGTTCCCGATAATTCCTGACAGTGCTGTTTACAAAATATAATCGTTTGATTATGCAATGAACTCATGTTCAAGCTTCATCCGAAGTTCATTAGGCTACCTGCATTCTAATTTTGATTAATAACTTAAATAACGTTATTTTGCCTTAATGATGACACTAAATACAATAAATCTGTCAGGTTGGCAACCCATAGGTTCAGCATATTTTCCCTTGTTTTATAATGTCCTGCTTATGGAAATGTGACCAACCTGTTTTACTGGTAGCGTAATACGATCCACTTTCCCAGGAAGACTGTGAAAAGTGCGATTTACAGCAGGGGAAACAGACCTGCTCCCGTAAAGCGCACATGCAGATAATGGAATTAAAATTAATTGTAAATTAATTGTGTAACGTGCTGCAAATTTAATTTCTAATTAGACGCTTAGTTCTCTTTAAAATCTTTTGTTCAGTTATGGAATAACAGTTGAAATCAGCGGGGTTTTAATAAGCTGAGGGTATGGAAACCTTGTCACTGTAATTTAAAAAATATGAAGGGACGAAGAATAGCTAAGGTTACAATTCAGTTAACATGATGACATTTATCTCAGTTTTTTAACCATAGGCTATCGAAAGAAACCTTATGCACAGCGAATCCGCTGTAGCCTAGGCTATTTGAAAAACAATAAAAGCAATATTCACTGGACAAGGTTTTGAACTTTTTTCAGTCACAAACCATTCTATTTACTTACAGGCTGTATTCCTAGATAAACAGAGCTGTATTGTAATGACGTCTGAAGCACATTTTCAGAACTTAAATGTCCGTCTATTGCAGTGCGCGAGTTTTCCCATTGAATGACAATTCACGCATTAGGTGTAAATGACAATTCGCACATTAGGCTTGATATAGGTGTTATCAGCTCCTTTTTAATGTATAGCCATTGTCCCGTACCATCGCACATCGCCTGGATGTTGATGGAGTGTGCTGAGAGCAATGTAATGTGGCATCGTTTCCCTTCGCTGCGGGAAAGGTATGTGGACCTATGGAACCTTTTATTATTATGCATTTTTGATATAGCCTACACAATAATAATATTTCACATTGTGATATAGATATTTTAGTCATGCTTGTGCGCGCCCCTGTATGTAACAGACAGGAGGCTACGCGGGTTGTGCACATGCCTATGTAGACGCACTTATATGCGCCGTTAAAATAACATGTAAACAACTGCGACATGACTTTAGACCAGGTTTGTGGTGGATCTAGCGCAAGCGCTTTCTGCTGGCTCAAGATAGCAATACGCCAAAAAGAATCCTGGCCACTCCTGGTCTTAAGACCAACACGCCCAGTTCACTTGTAATGGGCGCAAGAATACATGCTAGTTAAAGGACATAAGCGCTAGGCGTTATTATGAACCTAGCGCCGGGTGTAAGATAGCAAAGACACTTGCGTTTGGGTTAGCGCCGCTTTGCGCCGGGTGTAAGATAGGGCCCCACGTGTGTTGTTTTTGAGGAGAACAATGTTTGGCATGAATCTGAAGATCTCCCACTGGGTGCATTTCCATGAAAGGGGAATTCCACCGTAAGATGATATTTTATTTATATAAGAGTAGCTGTCCTCCTGATTAAAATGAGCGCTCAGCCAACTCTACCTGTAGTGAGAGCTGAGATATAACCCCCAAACTACTGCGCATGTTCCAGGTACCTGTTTTACTCTTGACTACAACGGCCAGGCTTAATGTTTATGTGCGGGTGTCAGACAACGCCAGTGACAGGTTGCCACCCCTACGGAATACAAGTGGAGGGGCTAGGCGTTACTCAAAGACATGCGTTACTACTAATCCTGGAAGCTGCTCTTCGAGAGGCTAATGTCACTCACTGGCCAGCTAGCCACTACAGTTCTAATAAATAAAAAAATGTCACCACCATTAGCTGGAGTCTACAGAGAAAAACAGGGGGGAAATGCAGCCATTCATTAAGCTTTATTTAGGAAAACACAGCCTTCATTTATCTACTTTTGGTTTAGTGAAATCATATTAGCTAGCCTAGCCAGAAGTCTGCAACACTTACTCGTTACTCATTTCTCCTCTCGGTCCACCACCAGTCACCGTTTACCCAAGGCATTCCTCCCGGGTCAGCTGCACGTAGCCGGCTGCTACCTCACGCCTTTGGCTAATCTCCACCTCAGCCGTGTATTTGGGCTCAAAACGGTAGCCTTCCACATCTGATTTAAGTAAAATATCTAGGAAGGTGTCGTCATCCAGTGTATGGTCCAATAAATTGTTGGACAATTGCAAACTAATACTGTTTACAGTTGTAACAACAGTTTCACCGCCTCTCTGACTCTGTCTGAATCAGCGCACTTAGCTACGATTGAGTATGCCAGTTGAGTATACTTTTTTTAAAAGCTGTTAAGAATGCGACAGTAAGCAGTATACAGTATGCTAGTACACAGTAAGCTACACAAGAGGACGCAGTAGAGAGAGTTCTGATTCAGACACATCCTCTCTCTCCCTCTCTGTGAGGTTTGGTCACGCATCCTTCACATAGCGTGACTTACCGCCCACTGTAGTTTTTCAAAAATGAGGAAGGTATACTTTTAACGAATTTGCTCCTTTAGATGCTGGTAATTCCGTTCACAGATTGTTTTGGCCAGCCACAAAGAGAGACTTAATCAGTTGCGCCTTGATCTGTTAAATAAGGTTAATGTTGTTTTTCAGTGGAATTCCCCTTTGAATTTGAAAAACTGTTCCAAGTCAAATTTGGATACTTATGCCTTAATATGACATTATTAAATATTAATTTCCAGAACTGCCACATCAGATATGTCTGAAAGGATGCTCAGGCAAGTTGAAACCATAAACTCTCTTATTGTCAACCACTGCTTACCTCAATTTATGATGTGGTAACATTTTCAGGTCTTATGCAAGCTTAATTAACACTAGAGGCCAAAGGTATTACACCACGGTATATTTAACCTCCCCTTTCAATACTGCTAAAAGTGTCTCCATGACAACTTGTTATTTAAATTGTTAAGGACACTATATTAAAAGCAGTACATTTGCAGCAGAGGCCACACGCTCTGGAAAGTGGTAGCCCCCTCTGCGAACTTAAAAGTTTTGCCGTCGTGTCAGCGGTAGCATCTCTTTCCGTAACTACATCAATTCACATTACCTGCAAATTAACAAAGCAACACTCTCAACCTCACAGTACGTTTGATCCAAATAGACTTTAATGCCACTTCTGTTCCTATTAACCTACAGATCGCTGTGGCAGATATTTTCATGAGGCTGCCCGGAAAAAAACAGGGTGCTAATGGCTTCACTGTGACAGCGGCTGTTCATGATGATTTATGATTCTGTGTGTTAACTTGATTACTCCACTGCTGACTCTGAATACTATTTCAATTAGCGCACTGAAGGTCACATCGCAAATATCCCTCCATAATCTATTCCTATTAACACTAATGCACCGAGTATCCATATCTTTTCACCCTTGTTGATTCAAATCATCCTCGCTCCTAACGGCGAGCTTGTTTACCAGTTTACTAGTTTGGACGTATCCGAGATGGTAATTTTCAGTCTTTGGAGGATTGTCAATAGCTGCAGTTTGACATGTTGCTTTCAGGGACATCTCAATAGAGTCTGTGTTTTATTTTTTATTTATTTATTTTTCCAGGTTCAGAGACAGGTCCTTAAATGAACATGGTCAAATATGTCTGCACGCCATATTAATCAAATAAAATTTTGTTCTATTTTACCCAGGGTATAAAATTAACCTTTCACCCACTGCCAGACTGGCTTGTGGATTCTGAAAGTCACCAGCCAGTTTCAACATTTTACCGGCCACATTACCTTTTACACATCCTGATTGGTTATCTGCCAAAGTAACATATCTTACCAGCCACAATCAAAATCTTACCAGCATTGGCTAGTGGCTGGTGTCAATTTTGCACCCTGATTTTGCCACATGGGTCAAATGCTTCCAGCATATTAATTTACAGGCTTGAATCCCTACAATATCTATTAGTGAGGTAGTGACACCCCCCCTCTCTCCCTTTGGAACACCTACTCGATGATAACCCAATAAGAATCTGCAGCCATTACCAGAGCTTGTTTTGGTGGAAAATAACAAAAACATGACAATGCTGTCTCTGTTCTTAGTTTTATTCTGGTACCACCTGGTGGACAAAATAATAATAGGTTTTTTAAAATACCCTCTCTAGCCGATATGTTGATTGAAGTAGCCAGAGTGATTGAACAGATGCTTTGTTTTGTTCAGAAAATAAAAACACCATGAAATATTATACCAAGATTTAAAAAGCCGCATAACCGAAACTGGATACTAGAACTGGAATAGCCTTCTAGTGTATATTACTTATGGGTTTATTTTTATGATATGAAAGTAGAAAACATTCATACAAAAAATAAAGGGGATATTTAATTTGTTGTGTGTTGTAATAACCGCTGGCGTTCACTGGCACGTTTCTGCATACTTCAATGTCTGTTTACAGATAAAATTAATCAATTACTTTAAATTATTCTCTCATGTGTGGACTTGAAGTGGTACTTTAAGTTAGGCTCTAATGTATGGGCTTTTATGCAGTTGTATGAAACTCCACTGGTCATAAATCACAAGCAAATGGCTGCACTGGTCAGCGGCTGGACCATTGCCACAATCTCTGTTTCAGGGAGCCGTGATGCTGAGTGCAAACGCTTGTGATGTTATATCAGCAACCTGCCAGAATGTTTTGTATGCATGTAATCTAAAGGAAGTCATTATTTGGGTAATTAAGAAAATTTAGAAGCCCCTGGCCATTGACTCTGAACACTGTATTTGCAGAATACAATATTATATAATATTCTATAGGAATAATGCAGACAGCAAATCTTTTTAGGTGTAATTTTTTCTGTAACCCTTTCCTGTATTAATATCCATAACACATATTTATTTTGGTTAGTTAGCTGTTGATGAATGTCTTCATTATCTATTGTGTGTGTGTGCTGTACAGAATTATTGCCTGTTCTTTGATCCACATAGGTCCAATACAAATTATAATACACCTATGGGTATATTCTAATTCTGACTAAACAATTCTGTAATATTTTTAACTGTTTCAAATGTATTGCCACCCATAATACAATTGAAATGTTTAACAGTTGATATTATTTCAATTTACGTGTATGTTTAGATTGAGCGATACAGTTTTTGTGTGTGATGGATGATATTTTAGATTTATTTTCAAAAGAAAAGTCATCCAATTCAATATCCATGATAATGAAGGCGATATGCTGAACTTTTATCATTTAGCCGCATCTTAACTAAATACATTGAACATAAATCTTTTCTGAATGTGATTGGGAACTGAATGTAACATTAAGTTTGAATGTGACATTATGCGTAATTCGAACGCTATTCCAAAGGCGTAGGCAATTAGATAACTAGCATACAATATTACCATGCAAATTCATACAATGGCCACTGCCATGTCCAAGTATTGATTCAAACTGTCAGCTCCTTCTTCTGTCGAGTGCAGCCGTCTTGCCAATGGCGACATGATCAGCTGAGCACAGCACTACGGACTGCAGCCAGATTGTGGAGTTCAGCAGATTGAATAAGAACGACCAGCATCTGCATTTCAGTCATTGTGGCAATGCTGACACACAGCAGCGGCCAGCATGCGCATTCCCTGCCAGGTTATGAATCTCTATTACAGTCTCCATGTTCTGATGCTTTATCCATTGTTTATGTGGGTTACATGCATAACCCCTGTTGCCGGAGTGCTGCATGTAGAGATTTTTCCGTTTCGATGTGGCTTAGCGGTGGATAATGCACACGGGCGGAATTATTAAAGGCGTAGCCACTAACCGTGGATGTGAATGGTCGGTTATTTAAAGGAAGAATGTGCAACTGCTTATTTGATCTCCAAAACTATGGATGAACTACGGGAAAGGGAGAAGTATCTAAAGAAGAGTGGAAAAGGGCAAGCTGAATGTTAAGTACCTAACAAAAAAGAGCTTTCACAATCCAAAAGGAAACTTGATCCAAGAACTGAAGGCGGTCATTTTTGAAAAGTAAACGAAACAATAGGGGCCGATATTTGCTAATCTGACTAAACTGGAAAGTGATTCTAAATTGGCCTTCTGTGCCTTCTTGTTGATGCCACACTTTTGTATTTCTGAGACTAACACTGATGTTCTCCTCGTTTATGCATTGCTTCCAATACGAGCGTCTGCTAAGTGATTGCGATGTCATGATTCTGATGTAATGATTGTAATTGCAATTCAATGATTGTAAGTTAACCATGCTGCCAATGATACATGTTGACTTGCAGCATAAAAACCCGTCATTGGAGTAGCCTACCGGACAAGGGGTCCTTTGCCACAATGTTAGTCAACATGAACATCTGACAATTCATACATAAAAATGATTGAACAACTGAATGAATAAATTGCCACTAGGGTATAGATGGTAAGCCCAATAACATATCCAACAGTACTGTCAAAGTAAATGGTTATTTTATGTTCATGAATGGAAATTTCACATCTCCACGCATTGTTATCCTTGAACTTATCCTTGATGATATCGAATGGAATCAGAGAGACAATATTATACCTGTGAGTATGGGGTACTGAATCGGCCTCATGCAATGCCTTTAGACAACATTGATAGGCTACACCGGTCAAAATTGGCATGAATTAAAAGAACACCTGAACAGTGTTTCTGATATTTCAGCATACGCTAACAGAGATGAGCATACTCAGATTTTGGCGTATATATGCGATCGCTTAATTAGAACATTATTAACAAGGGCGCCACTTTCTGTTGTTTTTTTTTCATGGCTTTGAGATAGATGTGCGCTGCTGACTGAACACATCCACATTACCATTGCTATTGCTTACTGCTCTTCGGCGGCAGTGTTACTGTTCTGTAAACTCGTAGTTTATGTTAATTGAATAAAGAAAGGCTTGTATCTTGTAGGCCTACATTTTGAATTCTGACGTTAGCTAAGAAATTATATATAGCTTAGGCTACAATGTGCGAATTGATGAGGGGGAGAAAACGGAAAGGGTAGCCCATTAAGCTACTTCCATTATGCATTATTGTAAAGACCGAGCTAACAAAATTAGGTCCTCGGGACGTCCCCTGTACGTCTTGAAATGTCATCAGGACGTCGCCTTGACGTCTTTTTGTAGGGTTTTCTAAACGTTACATGGACGTCACAGAGAACGTTCCCGGGAAGTTCTAGTAATGTCCCCCAGACATGCATTACATGACGTTATATTGTAACCAGTAACAGATGTTGCAGGAATGATTCTGTGTTTAACTTGATTACTCACATGCAGAATGAATGTCCCATGAATGTTATGAGCACGCCATATCATAGCCGGATAGGGACGTTGCTTGAACATCCCCGAAAAAAATTCAAATTAAATGTCATATTGTAACCAATCAGTGACCTTCCTGGGACTTTAATAACGTTTGAGTAATGTTTTTAGGACATCCCTAGGGAACGTCACATCAGAACTTTGAGAGGACTAAAATGGTACGTCCCCGGGACGTCCACTGTTTGCTGGGTAGCTAGTAGCCCAAGGGAAGGAATCTGTAGCCTATAGTCCTTTAATTTGATCTCTAGCCTACAAATATCTAGCCAACAAGCATAGTCTAGCTTTGTGTCATGGTTATTTGCAGCCTTTGTTGTTCTACGTTTCCTTTTTGGCGTCGTCAGGACGCTCTATCGGATTTTTTCAGTCTCCGTTCCGGTGTTTGTATCTTGCACGACAATTATTCCCTACACCTGTTTTGCGTTTCCTGCCAGCTATATATAGCCCAGGACTTCCGCATTTCCGACACTTCGATATTGTCTTTGCTATGTTGACTACGAAGTCGGTAAGGTACAGGAAATTCGGTCACTGCATTTCTGGTTCGTATGAATAAGAAACGCAGCAAGTCCGGTTAGAGTTAGGATAAAGATTTATTTTTTGTCTTTTTCTTTCCTTTCTCTCTTTATCCTTTATACTGTTACGTTCCGAGTATGAACTGGACCCAAATGCACGACTCACACACAGGAAGTTCAGAGATACTTCAATAATTTATTGCTTCGCCCAGAATTCCTCCGGAAGCATAGGGAGACATAAATCAAGACAGACAACCAGGAATGGATGAGGCAGGGGATCAGCGGGAACGGGAGAGGCCAGGGACTGGATGGTGGCTGGAATCCGGACTGGTTGAGCAGAGGGGGAGCGGGAGACAGGGCAGAGTGGAGTGGCACGAACAGCTGCAGGGAGCAGGGCTGGAGCACCGGCTGGATGCACACCCAGCAGCTGGTAGGCAGAAGCAGCAGCACACGCAGGATGCACACTAAGCTGCAGGTTAGCTGAGCTAGAGCACCGGCTGGATGCAACCACAGCAGCAGGATTCACACACACAGCTGCAGGCTGGTAGACTTAGAGCAGAACAGAGTTAGTACAGCGAGGCAGGACAGGATGAACAGCGTGATTACGCCGTTCCTGGCGAGAGCTGTTCAAAACCAGACAGGGCAGGAATAGTGAGTTAACGCCGAATACAAGACGAGGCTTTTAAGTTAGGCAAGACTGGACTACATACAATGTATCCACGAGACAAGACCAGAGAGTTATCACAAAGAGACTTAACAAACTGGCACAGGACAAAGAACACCGGGTGACTAAATACAAACGTTAACAAGTATCAGTTAGGTGCCGCGTGCGAATGTATGCGTGAGTGATTAACGGAGTAGAGAGTGTGCGGAATGCATGCGGAAAGGAGGAAAGGGATAGGCGGAAATCGAGTGGTGGAACAGAGTGACACGAAAGGGAAAACCACGCCCAGCCTGCAGCACGAGGGAAACAAACAGGAATACAAACACGATACGAGAGGGAACAGGTAAAACACGGGACACAAAAGGACGGGAGTGAGAGCATAACATATACTCCTCTACGAGTTACCTTTTTGTTCAGCTCGTTCTGACCTAGAGCTGTAGGTAACAGGTTCTAGTTTCATTTTCATTCTCTCGCCCGTTTATACAGGGTGTTTCTTTTGTTTTCCTCTTACCTCCTGTTTTCACTCCTCGTTTTGTGGTTTTGTTAAAAAGAATTATTTCTTGATGAGGGGATTTTTTTTTCTCATAATAAATTTACGTCAATTACATGTTGGATTTTTCAAATTTTTTCAGTGTGAGATTAAGCTAACTCACCAAACGGTGAATATTCTATTTTACCAGGGGTGCCAATAATAGTGGCCGCAACTGTACATGTGCACGGATGCCCCCTCTATTTCTTTGACAATTCGCACGCGGTTTGTATATATATATATATATATATATATAATATTAATTTTAAAGAGAAATTTCCCCCCGCACTTTTGAAATGATTCCGGTGCGCCTGGCATACGCTAACCATGAAATGTAACGATGGTGGCAGTTTCACCTATGATGATTTCTTTTTTCCTAATTTTAAAAGAACCAAAAATGGAGGCGGAAAGATATTGGCACCCATTGAGAGAAGTGGTCAGTGTCATTGATTAGAAATTAAACCCTTTAAGCTCTGCCTCCCAATGGCGTTCCTTGTGTTCTTCCTTTTCATCATTTGCATATCAGAGGGCATTTCTGCACTTCAACAATTAATTTATCAAGGTCAGCATTAACTTCTCTGCTGACCCATTCAAGCTGCGGCTTTATTGCAGGAGGAGGGAGGAGAGAAATGTATGCAGTTGAACATGTTAATATATAGGTTAAATATATGAATTTGAACATGTTAATATATAGGTCAAATATGTGAATTTGAATGTTAATATATAGGTTAAATACAAGATTAAAGGTAGTTTGGACACATAAACCAAGGAAGCAACATGTCCAAGGGCCCTATCTTACACCCGGCGCTGGGTTCATTATAACGCCTAGCGCTCACGTCGTTTAACTACCATGTATTCTTGCGCCCATTGCAAGTGAACTGGGCGTGTTGGTCTTAAGATGAGGAGTGGCCAGGATTATTTTTGGCGTATTGCTATCTTGAGCCAGCAGAAATCGCTAGCACTAGAACCACCACAAACCTGGTCTAAAGTCATGTCGCAGTTGTTTACATGTTATTTTAACGGCGCATAGGCTATAAGTGCGTCTACATAGGTGTGTGCACAATGCGCGTACCCTCCTGTCTGTTACACACAGGGGCGCGCACAAGCATGACTAAAATATCAAGATTACAATGTGAAATATTATTATTGTGTAGGCTATATCAAAAAATGCATAATAATAAAAGGGTCCATAGCCTACCTTTCCCTCAGCGAAGGGGAATGCCACATTTAATGGCTTTCTGCCCACTCCATCAACATCCAGGCGATGTGCGATGGTACGGGACAATGGCTACCCATTAAAAAGGAGCTGATAACACCTATATCAAGCCTAATGCATTGACACCTAATGCGTGAATTGTCATTCAATGGAAAACTCGCGCACGGCAATAGACGGACATTTGAGTTCTGAAAATGCGCTTCAGATGTCATTATAATACAGCTATGTTTATCTAGGAATACAGCCTGTAAGTAAATAGAATGGTTTGTGACTGAAAAAAGTTCAAAACCTTGTCCAGTGAATATTGCATTTATTGTTTTTCAAATAGCCTAGGCTACGGCGGATTCGCTGTGCATAAGGTTTTTCCGATAGCCTATGGTTAAAAAACGGAGATAAATGTCACCATGGTAACTAAATTGTAACCTTAGCTATTCTTCGTCCTTCATATTTTTAAATTACAGTGTCCAGGTTTCCATACTCTCAGCTTATTAAAACCCATCTGATTTCACCTGTTATTCCATAACTGAACAAAACGATTTTAAAGAGAACTAAGCGTCTAATTAGAAACGAAAACAAATTTGCAGCACGTTACACAATTAATTCACAATTAATTTTAATGCCATTCTCTGCATGTGCGCTGCATGTTCTCTGTTTCCCCTGCTGTAAGTCGCACGTTTCACGCTCTTCCTGGGAAAGTGGATTGTTTTAAAGCATTACGCTACGAGTTAAACAGGTTGGTCACATTTCCATAAACAGGACATTATTAAACAAGGGGAAATATGCGTGAACATATGGGTTGCCAACCTGACAGCTTTATTGTATTTAGTGTCATCATTAAGGCAAAATAACAGTATTTATGTTATTAATCAATATTACTATGCAGGTAGCCTAATGAAGCTTGAACTTTGAGAACTCCATGAGAACAGCCTCATGGAATTGATGGTTGACACTTTCATTGCATAATCAAACAAAATTTGCTGAACAAGCAGGCTAATTTGGCGTTTTCTAAGGTGAGACTGAAGCCATTGATAGCTTATTCTCAGCTGTTGCAGGTCCTTTTAACAAAATTTAACCGCGTATATTTTGTAAAATAACAGCACTGTCGGGAATTACCGGGAACTCATAGGATAATGGTTAGTCCGAATAATATTGATCATACTCCATTTAGCCTATTCCTTGATCACACTAAACAAGCACGAGCATGTCTGTTTCGCCATCAAGCAATCCGCCAAGTGGAAAAGCAGGCTTTTAAATGGAATGGGATATGACATTTTGATTGGTTTATTGCATGTCACGCCCAAGACACTCCTATAATTAATGAAGCGACTCGGTTCAGCCCATTTGCACCTTGTGCCGTGCTTAGCACCCAAAAAAAACACGCCGTTAAAATAGCAAAAGTGGACTTGGACACGCCCAAAATGGTGGTCGAACAAGGAACATGGCAGGGATGTGGTAGGGCTGTGGCCTATATTCATAATGGATAAAATTCCTCACAGTTCTGTACGGCATTGTAGTGTAGGTCAGTTTACAAGGCATCTAAGAGAGATCCATTCCCACGTAAAGGTACATCTCTTTCAGAAGGGAATTTCTCATTGCATAAGCCTTACTTTGTGTGTCCATGCCCTGGGCCTGCGTGATATGACCTGTTTTACAAGTGAACAGATGGCAGTGATTGTGGTGGTTCGTATAAATTCAGTGTGATTTAGACTTTTTTTTGCCAGTGTAAAAACTGCCATAAAATTGGTGGTTTGTGCAAATGAACAGAATGAACAGATTTAATTTTTTGGTTGATATTATGGTCTAATGATTGTGGGTTGTCGGAGATTGTGGAAAATGTATGGTTTTTGGCCCGGGGTAATGTAAGTCCTAAAGCTAAAGGTAAAAGTTATTATAAAATAAAATGGGCTTTTGATTGTTTTAACACTCTGTCTCTACTGTATATTGAAGAGGCAGAATTGAGCCGCACTGCCCTGTGCTGGAAGTGAAAATGTAAGTGCACCTGAACTGTCCTCTATTGGCTAGCATTGATGCAGCACTTAAAAATACAGCGCCTTTTAAACCAATTGGGTCTATATTCTTAAACCTTAAAAAGTGTCTTACGTTTGACTTCTCATTCAATCGTGCTGTTCAACATAAAAGAACAAAGTACGGGTTACAAAGAAAAGATCTTTCTTTGAATTAAACCAGCGTCTGCAGCACATAAAGAGAACCAGTGTTTTTTTTTAATGAATTCAGAAAATCATTATGCATTAGATTATACAATCTGCAAGGAATTGCATAATCAATACCTGTCTTAAGATAATACAGGCTGAAAGATGAACTGAGCAGCTTAAGAGAGAATCAAGTCCACATAAAGCTTTTGTGGATAGATACAGGGTTTTTTTTTGCATGGTAAAAAGTGCTGACATTGAGACATTGGATATAGCAGGAGAGTACTGAGAGATAGGTGAGCCAGTTTGGTTTAGTGACATCAATTTTCAGGATGATTTAACTCTATGCTCCTCTGGTAAAGGAGAAAAATTTCAATACCCCAATTTACCTCCTTTTGACAGACACACAGCTCTTGCAACAATGTTTCCAAGGCTACCGGCAAATGACGAGTGTCCGCATCCGTAGAACCGTCCCCATTGGTTTGATTTATATGACTCTGATCCAATAAAAATGGCAATTAAATCAACCCGGGCACTTTACAGGTAGAGAGCAGGCTGATTGAGTTGTCGAAGGCATGACCGGGGTGCAGAATGATTATTCTGAGAGAGTGAATGGGGGTCCAGTCCCTTAACCAACAAGGACGCCATACATCTCCGGCTGTTTTCCTGTTCCGCCGCAAAGTGTATCCAAAATAACTGCAAACCACCTGCTTGCCTTCCGCCGGCGAAGGTTATTTGTCGACTGAAGGACGTTTCTTGTCAAGATATGATGAATACCGTGCGCGGAGAGTGAGGGGCGTCAAGACCGGAATTAGCTGGAGAGCCCACTGATCTGTGAATAACCTAAAGAAGATGGCCACAAGATTACCGCCGCGCTTTTAAGGACGATCCATCAAAATCAACAAGCACGTTCGCACAAATGAATCATCCCGCTTGATTGTGAAGCTGAGGGAAGTGAGCGCCTCGGTGCCCCGAGGCCGGAGGAGTCAATGTGGGAACACCGTGTACGGTCGTCTCATCGCAGATCACACTCAATCACCACAAGATGGAGGGCGCTCTCTCTGATGCTTGGAGATTGGTTCAAATAAATCTGTGTTTTGAATTGCCTGAATCATTTTTGTGTAATTTGTTCATATATTGTAACAAAATATACAAAAATTGATTGGAGCGCTACCTGGGTACCCCGTAAAGTGCCCAGTGTGACAGTTTCCAATGAACAATTAAAAAATTGTATTACAATTAAATGGTTTATTGGAACTTGGAATGGAATAAAGGCATTTTAGTATTTAAGTTTCAAAGAAGAATGCCTTCGTCTCCTTCATTTTAGTTTACATATTGTATTGTAGTTGAAACTTGCGTTGTTAGGGAGTAATTATCACTGCAGTTATGGCTACTAAAAGAAATGAAGAAAAAGACACACTCCCAAGAACCCAGCGTGGGTTAAAAAATCCTACGCTGTTGGCATTCACACGGGCATAATTGAATAAAGGAAAAGATAAGATAACCCAGGGGATACAGAAATATTGGTTAAACCACTTTGAAATACAAACTAAATAGTGAGTATTTATCTTAATAACGTGTTGTATTACAAGACAGAAGGAATTTAGAATGAAAAAGCCAGAGGACCCAGTGGTGCAATTCAGCACAAAATATGTGAATTGTAGTGCGTGTTTAGTCATTTTATTTAATGTTCTCTGACGCGCATTCGAGCTTGAATATAATTCTCCGAATGTAAATGGATTTGGCTTTTAGCGGTTCGGTCACCTACTAAAAAATAAGACCGCCAGTGTTTTGTAGATCTTTATTTTCTTCTGCCTGAGGGTGTCTGCTTATGCAGTTCTGGGAGTCTGTGGTCGTCCCTCATTCAACAGGCCGAGATTGTAAATGGAGAGCAGGAGCAGATGACTGACTGGGCTTGTGCACCCGAATCACACCTTCTCGACAGAACCAGCCGGAGGGCTGGCAGCAGCTGCCTTATACCCCTTTCACACACGAAACCTGGAACTGACACGGAATATTGAACATGAGTTCGACCCGCGTTTGACCTGTTCACACCACACTACGGTCACGTGTAAGTAGGCTACCGGGTCTTCGCTGTTCACTCAAGACCCGGACCTGCAAGTTTACATCTATACATGTTCCATTTTTTCCTGCCAATACAGCTAGTTTGGTAGCCAGCTGGCTAGCGGATGCAATGTAGTTTGCCATCACAGCATGTTAACTCCTGAATCTATAGCCCACTGATGTGCAGCAAATCTTTCAAATATTTTTTGTAAAAACTGACATTTTAAGTAAAGTATTCACTGTTATATAGCCTATTTACTTGCGACAGCTGACAATGCGTGAATCTAATTGTGATTCTATAGTGAAATTGAAGATAATTCCAGAGTTGTTCGTTTATAATATACATTTACACGATTATCCTATGGTTTCCATCATTTATATAAAAATTTCGGAACATCGTTACTGCACAACTTAATGACAAGATCAAGGGTGGGTCAGATAACCAGCATAGAGTAACTTTTGTTGCCCCTTTTAGACCTAAGCCGAGCCGTGAACCAACCCACCTTAATCCTTGGTCGTGAACAAGGTCGCGGACCCTGGTCGGATAATGTGGTTTGACCCATTCACACCAACGGCAAACACGGGTTTTACCCGGGTCGTTGCTGTGAAAGAGGTATTAGGGTCCCGGTATTCTTGTCTCAAGAGTCATCAGAGAGGGTCACATGTCTGTATAGGACAGATTAGTGCTAATCAGGCAATGACATGGCTTATGATGTCTGTCACTCAACTCGTTCAGCTATCTGCACAAGCTCTTCACTTATCTTGCCAGGCAACCCACATTGTTGGAAAGAGGCACTTGGACTTTTTGTGTAAGAAGCTCCAAACCAGTGACACATAAAACCTGTAAATGTGGGTGGTTATCAGCATATGTCTCTGGTTCTGCATGGAAAGCGTCTTTATAGTCTGCCATACAAAGCTCCCAAGGAACAATTTACTTGAAATGTTTTGTTATCATGCTTTATTTATTTATTATTTATTGATTGCCAGTGGTTGTGAAGGCTTGTGTATTTGTACATGCATAGGTGTATAAAATTGATTGGTTTATTCCAGTGTTCAAAACATCAAAAGTTTTAGATTCTGAAAACAGACCAAAAAAAGTCCTTTCTCAAGCGTCTTTCCTTTTATAAAGCTACATTTGGCAGAACATCCCATCCTGTTGAATTGGGTTTAAGGGACTCTGATTATTTGTCCAGTAAGGTTTGGGAAACAGGTACAAAAAACGTGTGGGAAACGGTACAAAAATCGTCAACAGTCGAGCAAGAGGTACTGCGACAACAGATAAACTGTCCGGTGTGGACAGTTTGCTGGTATCTCGGCTAACTGCAGCGCAATTAAACCTGTTTTCAGTGTTTTTGGAAATACATCTCCAGGAAGTTTATTGGATCAAAGCCACTGCAGCTGTTTAAGTGCTCGCTTGTTTCTGATAAGCAAAATGAAATCACTTCTTCTGTTATTGTAACATTAAGCTAACTTGTTTCATTGGTGGACAGGAAAAAAGCAGGAAGAGGAAAGTGGAGCTGATAGGAACAGCCTGTGTGTAATAAAAGACCTTGGGGCTTGAATCCAACTTATGAAAGAACAATTGAATTTGAAAGGCCATTGTGATGGAAACAAAACCATCTCTTAAATATTGTGCCAGAGCACTGTATGTTTGGACTTGGTGGGACACTTGAAAATGGGATGCAAAAAAATTGGAGCCATTTTGTTATTGGGTGTATTTTTTATTGATGAAAGGGCCAGTGTATAAAATGTAAATAAAACAGAAAGCAATGATTTGCAAATCCTTTTTGCCCTGTATTCAATTGAAAACAGTACAAAAACAAGATATTTAATGTTTTAACTAATCAACTTTATTGTTTTTTGTAAATATATGTTCATTCTAAATTTGATGCCTGCAACACGTCCCAAAAAAGTTGGGATAGGGGCATGTTTACCACTGTGTTACATCACCTTTCCTTTTAACAACACTCAGTAATCTTTTGGGAACTGAGGACACTAATTGTTGTAGTTTTGAAAGTGTAATTTTTTCCCATTCTTGCTTGATATAAGATTTCAGCAGCTCAACAGTCCGGGGTCTCCATTGTCATATTTTGCGCTTCATAATGCACCACACGTTTTCAATGGGAGACAGGTCTGGACTGCAGGCAGGCCAGTCTAGCACCCGCACTCTCTGACTACGAAGCCACGCTGTAACACATGCAGAATGTGGCTTGGCATTGTCTTGCTGAAATAAGCAGGGACGTCCCTGAAAAAGATGTTGTCTAGAATGCAGCATATGTTTCTCCAAAATGCATACAGTATGTACCCTTCAGCATTAATGGTGCCTTCACAGATGTGCAAGTTGCCCATGCCATGGGCACTAACACACCCCCATACCATGACAGATGCTGGCTTTTGAACCTTGCGTTGGGATGGTCCTTTTCCTCTTTGGCCCGGAGAACACAACGTCCATTATTTACAAAAACAATTTGAAAGGTGGACCACAGCACATGATTCCACTTTGCGTCAGTCCATCTCAGATGAGCTTGAGCCCAGAGAAGTCGGCGGTGTTTCTGGATGTTGTTGATATATGGCTTACGCTTTGCGTAGTAGAGTCTTAACTTTCATTTGTAGATGCAGCGGCGAACCCTTTACGCACGGAGATTTCTCTAGATTCTCTGAATCTTTTAATAATATTATGGACTGTAATGTGGTGGACTGTTTCACTGATGGTGAAATCCCTAAATTCCTTGCAATCGAGAAACGTTGTTCTTAAACTGTTGGACTATTCGCTCATGCAGTTTTTCACAAAGTGGCGAACTTCGACCCATCCTTGCTCGTAAACGACCGAGACTTTGTGGATGCTCCTTTCATACCCAGTCATGACAGCATCACCTGTTACCTATTCACCTGTTTACCTGTGGAAGGTGGTTTTTTGAACATTCCACAACCTTCCCAGTCTTATGTTGCCCCTGTCCCAACTTTTTCAAATTCGGAATTGGCTTATTTTTACAAAAATCAATAAAGTTGATATGGTAAAACATTACGTATTTTTTCTTTGTGCTGTTTTCAATTAAATATATGTAAAAGGGAATTTACAAATCACTGCTTTCTGCTTTCATTTGCATTTTACATACTGTCGCAACCTTTTTTGAATCGGGGTTTGTTCATTAGCACTTCAATATGTGTTATATGTGTACTGTTTTAGGAATGGGTAAAGAACTTCAAATTTAGCTGTACTGAAAAAATACAATGCAAAAATAAATCATGCTGAAATTTGAGTTGAGTTATTTGTATTTCTTCAAAGACCAACTGGTATCCTGTGAATAATTAGATACACTGCATTGATCCTGAATCCTATGCATTGACTTGTAGTGTGTTTTGCAGCCATACATGTATCAAGCTTTAAATGTATGAGGAACAGTGCTGCCAGGGGAATGTTTTCCGGTGTCCTTGAGTTTGATTAAACACAAAGAATGATGCTATGCGCCCTTTACTTCCAGTTGTTTGACAATGGCAGCGAAAGAGTTTGCAATAAGCTCAAAAGTCCTTTCAGTTCTAAAAAATAAAAGACAAGCCAAGTTCAAGGATTGAGCAGGTTAGCTGGTCAAACATGCATGAAACAGGAAATGACCATTCATTGATTTCTTTTTTCCAGAAAGATCAATTTTGTTCTTCCTTTGTTTCCAGACTACAATGCGCTAAAGCTGCTTGCAGCAGGATGTGTCAGAGTACACTAAAATAAAACCGATCAATGTGTGGGGGCAGTCGCGTCGAGAGGAGACGAGCTTAAACGGAGCCAGCGTTGATCCGTTCTGCACTCTGTCAGGTTACGCTGTTAAAAATTCTCAAGGCAAAATCGTTCCCTGCCATCATGGGAATGAATGACGACGGCTCAGATTTCGAAGAAGTAGCGTAGAACAACATAGAAAAACGATAAATTGTTAACACTAAATGGCAAGTTGAGGAAACACTCAAGTACACTGTACTTCTCAATTGCAAGCAGCAGAATACATAAAGCAGAGTTCTCATAAAATACTAGGCCTTGTTGTGTGTTCTGTAGTTTCATAACAGTTTGAGCCTCTTTAAACCTGGTGTATTCTGTGTGTGTGTGTGTGTGTGTGTGTGTGTGTGTGTTCGTGTGCGTGTGCGTGTGTGTGTGTGTGTGTGTGTGTGTGTGTGTGTGTGTGTGTGTGTGTGTGTGTGTGTGTGTGTGTTTGCGTGTATTATAACAAGTGAAAGGACGTGTCCAGATCACTTTCATGTTGTTGGCCTGTTTAAAATTCATTGATGTGTCCGTCAACACCCCCCCCCCCAATCAATATTTTGTGGATATTTTGAGTTGGACTATGCATCTCCTTCACAGGCTTGATTTAAAACATCAGCACAAAGTATTCTTAATTTTATTGCCCGCTGTAAATGAAAATTAATGATGCTGACATCCACAATTAACAATGAAAAATGCAGATTCTTATAATTACTTTAGCAATAACATTGTTCCTCAGCCCAAGCTCAAGGTGCTCCCCATATTCTTTCATACATTCAGTAAAACACAAAAAGACAGCTTCATTACATTTTATTTGCTACAGGAAACAAAAAAAAAGGCAACGAAAATCCTCTGGTCTTTTGGGAATCTCTCGCCATGCATAATTAAGCAAATTTGATTGGAATTAAGCATGACTTCTTTGGCTGAGTTTTAATGAATGCAAATCAGGCATCTACATCCCTAAGATTAATTTCAGCCAATTAAAAAACAAAGCTTATTGGAAAGTGTAAAAGTGTTCAAAGAAGAGTGGTGAAGCATTTTTCCCCCCTCCCTCCCTCCTTCTCTCCCTCTCTCTCTTTCCTCATCTCATCTTCATAACTCGCACTCAGGAGAATTTTCCCTGCTCAACTTTGATCATTAGCATGAAGTTCCAAGCAAGCATCATGAATTCAAATGTAGTGTAAAAACACTGCCTCCACTTGAATCACTTGGCCATTACCTTGTAACACAGTATGATAAAAGGTGCTTAAAATGTGATAAAATGTAACGGAAATGCTTTAACGTCTGGGCTTTAAAATATCAGAGAAACTGGGGCACCGCGGTGGTGCAGCGGACAAAAGCGCAGACTCTCTGTCTCTGCAGTTGCGCCCCAAGGATCGGCGGTTCGATCCCCGGTCTGCCAGATCCGAGCATGGCCGGTGCACTGAGGGAGTGGCAATTGGCAGCAGGGTGGGGGGAGGGACTCGGAGAGAATCGTCGCACATAAGACAGACCTGGGCGAGCTGGAATCACGGTTAGGAGCTCGAGTCATGCCCCGAAGAGGACGTGGCACCCTCCTCCCTGCCACCGGACAAAGGGGCTGCAGCAGCGATTCTCTAGCGGTTGCTACACGGGGGGAATTGAGTTGCATAGGGTCCAATTGGCTACCAAATTGGGACAAAAAGGGAAAAATCAGAAAGAAAAACAAAATTAATAAAATATTATAGAATCCAGGTACTCTACAGCCAATTTCCGCTCACAACAAATGATGTATTCTGTTTTAAAACAGAAAATTATTTTTTAATTAAAAACTATTTAAATATAAACCCACACATTTACAAAATCTCATGATAGTTTGAGGTTAACTTTTTAAATGGGTATTGTAAGTGGGTCTGACCAGTTGGTAATATGGTTTCAAAGCATGGCGCTGCTTTTTGCCAAAAGAACATTTTACAGCTCGTTTAAACGGTTAGCCGATAATCAATCAAACACAAGATTAAACTGCCAGGTGTACGTGGACGTGAGAGGCCCTCTGCATTTTTTAAGTTTTTCTGTCTGAAAAGCGGCACAGATTTCAAGGAGTCAACCTGTGTGTCATGAAAGCTTCGGAGGGCTGAAATTACACTGCTGAGAGCCCAGGGAGCAGCAGGTCTTGGTAAATGTAGGACAAAGGGCTTTGATGCAGCGGCTCTCAAATGGGTAAGTGAGACTTAATGACATACCAAGGATGACAGTGGCCCAGTCAACTGTGGAAGTCCATTATAGAACTGGAGACTGAGTGGGGGGACTGTTATGGTTTGACTCCTGTTGACTTTATCGTTAAAATAGTTTTCGGTGTTGTTTATTGTCTTCTTTTATTGCCGAGCCCATACTCCACAGCGCTGTACCATCCTGGGAAAATATGTCTCTTCAGTCGCACAGTAATAATACTCATAAAGTAGTTGGCTCTTACAGAGGTCAATTGATAATTCTTGGCAGCATTAACTCCTTTTCTTAAATTTCTTTTTTTTCAGAGAGCAGCCATAACCCTTGAGGTAATTTGCCAAACTAAAATTAAATGCTGATAAGCATTAGCCTTTTGCAGAACGCCTGCTGCTTAACCCACAGGTCTTTCAGGTCTTCAAATGCCCGTATGTTTGGAACTGAACAGGAAACCAAATTAAATATACAAAAATCTGAACAATCCCTCTTATCTAGCCGGGGAAAAAAAGATCCTCCTTGATATTGGCCATTTCAGCCAGGGAAAGATGTGCGTTCATGAATGACTGGGAATAACTGATATACTCATCTGCTCGTCTTCAATCGATCAGTCAACATTGACACACACACACACACACACACACACACACACACACACACACACACACACACACACACACACACACACACACACTGGGATTGTTGTTGCGCTGCCATACTTTTAGCCTCTCATTCGAACTAATCCATGTTGTCCTCCCTTGAACGTGGAGATATCTCCTGCAATACAGTTTGATCAAATTCTTGAAAAGAAGTGCGCTCTCTTGTTAGATTACGGGGTATTTTAATTTAATAACCTGCATCTCGGCATCGCTGTAACTACCCCTACCCCCAAGCAAACATGAAGTGTGGATCTTAATCATACATAGAGATGCTCTCGCTATTTTAAAGGGAGCTGAGTGAAAGATAAATGCTAACGCGAATTGACTCGACGTCTACTCAGATCGGAATTTGTTTTTTATCGGTAGGGAGTGAAGAGGTCACCCGGTACATTCGGTTTATAAGCCTTTGCGCGGCGTCCTGACTTCCGTATTACGCTGACTGCACTCGGGCTGATAGTGGTTTCGCGCCGCTGCAGTACAGTAATTTGGGGGGGGGGGGGGTCCGGTAATGCCTTCACGTGCGTGCGTGTTGCCCGAATCGGGTAAATGTAACGGCCACTTCGTTCTGACAAGAGAGTGAGTCCCTGCCCGCTTTCAGCGGGCTCGAACCGCCTCTAAATCGCGATTATTTGGAAAAAGCAGACAAGAGCGGCTAATGATTTAGGGCCAGCAGGCGCCTCCTCCCAAACGAGCCGCTCCCGCATACTAATCTCCCTCCTGTGAAAGCCGGCCCATCGATTTGATCTCTCACATCAAAAGACAAACAGTGATGCAAGTCAGCACTTCCTCTGTCAATGTCAGTCCTCTGTGCCGTTCTTTACAAATGCATCTTTATGGAAGGGAGGGGGGGGGGGGGGGATCAAGCATTTGGCAATCAAAACTATTGGCATTTCTTTAAAGAAGATTCATGGTGCGACTTGGAATGAAACTGGACGCAAACGTTCCCACACCTGCCAGTCCAGAAGGACACTACAGAGTGTTTAGTGCACACTAATCCCAATGTCTTTACCTGTTATTCATTTCATTTATGCTGTCTTTTAAGATCAGTCTCCCCGGCAGTTTAGGGAATAACTTGAATATTCTCGACACACTGCTGGAAGTACAAAGCCCATTGTCCTTTAATCATTAAAAAAACCAACAAAAAAAAACCAGCTCTAAGTATTCAAAGGGCATGCTGTATTTCTTGCTTTGCAGTGCAACGGGAATAATTTAATATTTGGTGTCTGATGCAGTCCTTTTAAAGAATAAAGAAAGTGTCAGGGCAAATCATTATCTATTCCAGCAGCAGGGGGATGCTTGGCCTTCCCCTTGCGGATGTAACTGCTGTGTTTTGCATTTTGTCAGGAGAGGAGCGACTGCACACTTTTTTGACAATATAATGTAACGTGGGATATCATGCCATTTTAGCGAATCCCAGCCACTGGGGACGATTTCCATAGTTCCAAAATATACAATACATACGGGTTTATGTACATAGCACCACAGAATAAAGATAAGGTGTCATTTATTTTTTTGAAAACTTTGCAATAAAATGTACCCTTGTTAGTTAGACGTGGCACAAGCATAGCATAATCTGATATTATATTAATTCCTTGAGCCTTTATGCTGGGTTTTAGTAGGCCTACTTCGTTTTCCTGCTTAGTCAACTAGGCTGTGTCCGAATCAGAGCCCTTTTTACTGCGTCCTGTCTCCTGTGTACTGTGTACTGGCAGATGTGTGCTGTTTAAGGTGTACTGTTTAGTACGCAAAAAAATATCCTCCATACTATTTTCCAACCATACTGTGGAAGTGCGCAGCCATGTCACCTGTTTTTATTGTTATTGAAGGAAAACGTCAGCGAAGCTCCAGCTCATTTTTAAAAAATAAGCGTGTCATATCTATGCTACCAAAATGTTTGTGTACTTCTTGAAAAGTATGCTCACAAATATACTCAGCGAAACCCCGGAAGTAATTAGATCATATGGGGGTATACTACATTTAGAGAACATTTTGCCTACATAATAACTTTCTTGTCCTGTCTACTCAACAAGCCTAGTATGGAAGGGTGCTGATTCGGACACAGCCCTAGTTTCTTTTGATATAATGATGGCGTCGTGTGTTTTTCGAACACCACGGTACACAGCACTTCTTAGTAAACCATAAAAGAATAAATATCGATAAAATGTCTAAGAATCCTTTTTGTATTTCTTTGTACACTCAGTACATTCTGATAAATGATTTGGTTTACAGAAAACCATTTTATATCTGTGATAAAAAAATAAAAGCATAACACGGGACACTGGGTAAATGTGCAATCAAAAGAAAACAGTTCTGCGTTCACCTGCTTTGTGGCAGTCCATTTTGTGCATTTGTTTTTGTGAAGCTCACTTGTTCCGTGAACATTTATAATCTGCAAGGCCTTGGGCCTTGCTTTTTATTATATCAAAAAAGGTTCATTGCCAGACTCTTCGCTTTGTGCCTCTTTTATGCACCACGGAGTTCGAATTCTAGTTCAGTCGAGCAGACCCTCTGCTTTTCGACGCATTTGAACCGAGGCATTATAAAACGGTTGTGTTCATGCATTTGTAACACTGCAATTGTAAATCACCCATTGGTGTGAAATTTGCTCTCCCCCCCGACCCATTTTTTTTCCCTCAGCATATTCAATAAAACAAAGCCAACAAATGCATGTTTCCCTTTATTTCTTCACATAATGATACAACAGATGTTTATTATTCCGAGGGTAAAATCTAGTGAAAGGGGCCGTTCAGGCCATTTGTTTCAGGCTCCTCTGAAAAGTGGAATAAATTGCGAAGTCCTTTTGAAAATCGACACAATCGGCAGTGGCTTTTAAAAGCATTTTAATTAATCTTCCTCAAATTGTGTGTGTGTGTGCGTGTGTGCGCGACTCTTTAAAAGCAGACACCTCGGGGCTCTATCTTCTGGGCGTTGTGTTGTGTGAATGAAGAGATGCGGCTGTGTGTCGCTTTGCCCCGGGGAGACGCGCCAAGACAATAGGGCCTCTGGGGACGATTTTATGCTGCTGCGCAAAATCTGAATAAATAAAGAACTCGGCAACAGAGGGAAGGGCACAACACCCTGTGTCCCTTTTCTGAAGAGGGGGGAAGGAGAAAAAAAAAAGAAGCAGCCTGGAGAATGTGTTTGTACATCTGTGGTCTTTAGCGTACGGCCCGAGTATGGAGAAGCCGCTTAATATTTATTTATTTTAAAAGCAAACAAAAAGGCCGGTCTGTTTTTTTATTTTTTTTTTACGAACGTGCGTATGCATGTGATCCGGCGGGCCGTCTTGTGTTGTGCGCCGTGGTGTCGGAGTCTTTAAGGCCTGCTCTAAAAGATGCAGGAGGTTGAGGGAATGTTAGTGCCGAATGCCTAAATGCCAAAGTTAGCAGCTCGCATTAATGGGGCGATTTATCACTACTGTCTGGAACCTAAGAAATATTTAATGGAATACTGTGTACACTACAGACCAGCTTTTTTCATAGGATAGAACTTATATAAATATATATACATATACTGTAGATATGCTACATAATACTTGATGTATTTATACTTCTCTGAGACATTAGCAGGAATTTACTGACCAATTGCAGTTGAGTAAATAGATCTAGTCGTTTTTATACTTTTTCGAGTTCAAGTGAGTACGTTAAAGCCTAAATAAAAAAATACACGGATTAAAAAATGGTACTAAAGCACAAACTGGCTGTTGCAAGGCAAATACAGTATCTTTCCTTCCAAAAGCTTTTCTTGGGTCCACTCTTGTAAACTGTTGGGACCTTCCCCGGGAGTCTTTTAAGGAGAGCAAAGAGCGCCTTCTGTTTCCACCGCGGTCACGGCGTTGAGGCTGGCAGAGCTCCACATTTCCCCCTTTAGTCCGTCCCTTATCTTCCTATCATTCGTTCCTCTTCCTTGATCCAGGGTTGGCCCCGCTGAGTGCTTCTTGGCACGCCCTCCTTTTCTCCTCGGCCTTCTAGCCGCTCTTTGTCTCTCGATTTGAGAGCGAAGGGGCGAGGGAAAGCGGCTCTGGCTGTGCTCGGCTGGTACTGCCACCCCCTATCCCACGCTTCCCCGCGCTGTAAGGGCAGCCTGCGTATAAGGGCGTCTGCCGAATGACCTAAAACATAATCCCATGCCTGAGACGGGCCCTCGTTTCCTTCAGAACCCAGCAAGAAAGGACTCACGAGAAATACGTGCGCTTTGCTGCACAAATGTAGAAAGAAAAAGGACAACGAAATAATTAAATGTCTTTATTTCTCTCTTCAGACTACCCACACCTTGTCCACACGCTCTAGATATTTTCACACAAACTGTACACTAAATATAGATGCAGCGTGTAGTTGTGTTGGATGCGCGTGAAGTAGCTACAGGGCATTCGTTCCTCAGATGTGTACATGACCACCATTTCAGGGAAAGAAAAGTTTTCACACGTATGTGCAACTGACTGCCAAGTCTGTGATAGGTTCCGTGCACTTGCCAGTGCTATCAGACCTTGGAAAATCAATAGTCAGACCTTCTCCAATGCACCAAGTTATATAAGGTTATAAAAAGAGCTTTGTCTTTTTCAAAGAAAATCAGGGGACTTTATATGTTCTCCAAAGGATTACCTCAGTCCTGTCTGCAGTGTAATTTAACTACCTTGTTGCCAGATACACTCCCTGGATCATATTTGTTTGACCGTAGTGACTGTCAGTAGGGACATGGGGTAAGAACAGCATATGACCGCATAACTGTGCGAAGCATTAGTCAACGGGACCATGGAGCCAGTGGTTCCATCTGTACCCTAATCACAAGCTGTTCACTTTGACACACAATGGGTGTTGACCTTTTAATTTACCTTTAGTCATCATTATGTCACTGGATTATATCAGATGTTATGACTAATAAAATGAATACGTTACTTTATCCTGTCAATTTAAGATAATTTCTTGAAATTGTGACATTTTACTTCTTAGTATCACCTTTTTTATTTATATTTTTAAAGAAACAGTAATGCTGTTTGATATCCGGTGAAATGATGGTAGGCCTGCCTTGTCCAATGAGTTTATTAGACAGTGGTTGATGTTATCTTAACACCCTGTAGAGGGCACTCTTGCTTGGCATTGTTCGTGGTCATTGTCATTTAAGTCTTTTATTCACGCGCCCACAACATGCTGTCTGTATGTCAATGCGAAACAGTTTATCTCAAGTTTGTTTGGATAGGGTAATAAGCTTACAACGTGGAATTTGGAACTTCCGTAGATGTGGTTATAATATAGGCAGGACAGTGCTTTGCAAAAAAAAAAAATGTTTAAATGAAAGTCAATACTGATATCAGAGTTTAGCCTGATAAAAGATAATGCAACCCAACAGTTTTCCTCCAGCCTCAGTGAGCTGCAGTGCATCAAGTGTAAACACGATGCGGCACACCATGCATCTTTATTGATGCTTTGCACGTGTCGCCACAATCGGAGGCAACGAAACGGCCTGTTCCTTTCTTTTCTTTGGAAGATTAAATGTAACTGACATCTGTGTAACTTGTTTACATGCTAAATGTAATCTGCGAATGTGATGCGGACACACATTCGGAAGCTAGAATGCGCTCGCTGAAGTATTTCAGAAGTTGAAAGCGCATGCTTGTTGCAGCAGGAAATCGCCTTTGATGAGGAAAGAACAGTGACGTTCTGAACACTCGATAAATATTTTGAAGAGGATCCCTTTATTGTTTAATCCCAGCATAATGTGATACACTCTCTCTTTTCACACCCAGACAGATATTAAGCTTGTTTCTGTTATTACTGAATAAATTAAGAGTAAATAATGAATCTCATTAACATATGTCCAGAGACATCTTACATTTGTAAGATCAATTTATCTTATGAGAACTTCATCATTATTAATCACTAAATCCCCATATTTGTGAATCCGGAAATGATTATGGTTAGCAATTACGAGTGGGGCTTTATTACCAAGTACACAAATTAGATCTCCTAATATACTTTATCTGACACATTTGTATATGCCGTTTAACTCCCAAATCCACGTATTAAAATCCAAGTACATATGCGGATCACATTTATCTCGGAGAACAAGAATTCAGATGGCACAGTCTTAAGTGAGCTTGAATTAATGTGCCGAGTGTCAATAACCACTGCACAAAACTCAATTCCCCATTGAAGGACCTTCGAAAACTGACACGATTAATCAATCAAATGCATGCTGTTGAGTGTGTGTGCATTATAATGAACACCTAATAGCTGTTTGGGGCAGACTGAAACTGATCGCAACCGCACAATAGTATGTTTAGTTGATGGGCATTGTTAGAATTTGTCTGTGTGTCTGAATGTTAATATTTGGAGAGCCTGGCTGATTTACTTCAAAAGCACGTAATAGTGGTCTACTGTGTTTTCTTGCATTGCATTTTTCTCCTGACCGTAATGCTGTATGAGAATGGAGCAGGAGGATGGTTTCAGAGCATGAGGTGAAATTTGGGCCTCCGAGAGTATTTGTTTTCCGATGCACTTTGATTTTGCGTACTATTGGGGTCTAATGAGAACGTCGACATATGTCACCACAGTGTGCATTGACTGCCGGGCATAAACAAACACAGCCAAAGGAGATACCATCTCATGCTCACGTTTGTATGTTATATTTCCAGTGAGGCGTGTGTCCCAATCACCGTTTGCATTGCTGGTATTGAGATTTTTGTATGCTACACAGGCTGGTTCTACCATTCAAAGGGAGCCGAGCATCTAATTTCTTGTCACTGTCTCTTAAATTCCTAAAGGTACAATTAGCATTTTGTTTGACAAAATGTTGAAAGGTTCATAGATTGATCTTTGCTAAAAATGCAGCGAGATGTTTTTTTCGAATGCAAATTTTGACATTTAATAACTTTTATTCAAGATCTGTTTATGGATTGTAAAACCGCGCATACGTTTAATGAGAATAATGTGAAATTATAATGTTTAAACACAATCAGGGAGCAACACACAAAGTGTGTAATTTAGTGCTGCCGCAGTGAAATTTTTACTGTCCTTGATTTATACCTTCTGCGTGGCATTTTTTAATGAGAGGAACCTGCATTTCATGGACGCATGTCCCAAGAAACCACATTTATTGCAGATCTTTTTTTTCTCAAGAGTGTTTTTCCCTCCGAAATAATGTCAGCACTTTCCCACCTTCGATATTCTTTTGTTTCCAAATCTATTAACAATTCTAATTGTGCAGGAACACTCGTTAAGTAAGCCCGGTAAATAAGGCAGGAAACGCATGGCTTCCTTTCAACGTAGATTAAAGGTACAACTCCTTACGTTGTGTTGAAAACCATTAATAACATTTTAACTGTAACTGTTGGCAGGAAAATGATGCTCTGGAGTGGCATAAGAATGACAGCAGATATCCATGAAGCTTGAGAAGAACGGTAAAAAAGAAAATTCAGCTTCCTCATCTGGTATCGGTTAATTAACATATCCTTCTTAAATTATCTTCAAAAGGCTGCAATCACACCATATTTGATTAAAGCAATGTATGAGAAAGCTTTTCTTTTGGCCTCTTTGCTAATTGAACGCCTTTTAGATGGCGTTGACTAGCTTTTCCTAGTCACAACAGTGTGCCTTGGCTTGACTGTTCAAGATGCCCGTATCTTAATTGCGGATCATTTTGTAAATGTGGTGCAATTTCCTTTACAAGACAGCTACTGTTAACTGCTATTTTAAAAGCCAATAACAAGTCAAAGCCATGGATGATTAAAGCAATTAAGGTTTCCCTTTGTTTTTGGAATACTGTGAGATAGGGCACTATGTTTGCATAACATTTATTAAACACAACCCTGAATAGAATTAATTCTGTCATCGGGGAAGTTTCCTGGGATAATTACATACCAGCATTACATACCGTTATCACTCAATGCGCCGAACACAGCTCATAGTCCTGGACTGCTGATTTTTCTATAACAAACCCAAATCATCCATTTGCCAAGGGTTATACAGTGGATTATTATTTTAACCAATTTTCCCTCTTAACCCTGGTACACGGTCCTGAAATATTATATGTTGTTTCTGGGGTCGGCTCCTCAAGCCTCTACTTTATAGCATTATACATTTTCAGAATGTTTCAGAGTGGTTAATCCCATTATTTCATGGGACATTAAGTGCTGTACACATAACCGTACAAAACATTCTAAGTGTAGAAACATTTTATTCATGAAGTTTGATAAGAAAAGGGTAATCACTACATAAACAAACAAAAAAGTCTTCCTTGATCTCTGGTTGATTGAACAAAATGTTTTCCAAGTATTTTTCATAACAGTGGGTCTTTACCGCAGGTAGTTAGCAGACACAATGTGACTGTGCTCTGATCATGCACAGTATTCCCAATTCACACATATCATGGAGCTTTTGCAGTCACTTTTCAAAGGGTATGTCTTTGCTTGGTTGGTAGACATTGTCTGTGGGCGTGCATTGTTGCTCCTTACCACAGTTTTGGCCACAACCCTTTTCGGAAGGTCGAGGACTGCTTTCCTGTTCACTTCCTGTATGCCACAACAAATTCCCTCACGTTCTTTTCAGGAATAAATGTTTGTGCCTTATGCTTTTTCCATAGTATGGATGCATGTGCACACTGAGAAAGCCTTCAGGCTGGCAAAGTCAAACATTGAACCATCTTGATTGGTGCTTGCAGGACTAAGTACAAAGCACCTGGTCCATCATGTTCTGTGGGGTGGCAGTGTAGTATAATGGTTAGGGAACTGGGCTTGTAACCTAAAGTTTACAGGTTTGTTTCCCATGTAAAGCACTGCCGGTGTATCCATGAGCACGGTACTTAACCTAAATTTCTTCAATACACATATCCAGGTGTATAAAAGGATACTATGTAAAAATGAAAAAGTTACGTACGGTGTTCTGGATAATGTTTTCACCACCATTTGTCGCATTATGGTATGCATTATAATATGATTTATAGATTTTTATTTTCATTCTGATCATCAGCTGCCTTGTGGTGCATTGTGCGCAACAACATTACCGGCTTGTCCTTTACCATGGCGATTTTGGCTTTGAAACCAAATTCACAACTCCTGGTCCCTGGTTCTTGGAATCCCTCATCAAAGCAGGTGCACCTGGCCTGTTCTGGCGGAATGTCCCAGCAAGCGTCAGTCCGCGTGTCAAGTAGTGGAGGGCGGGTTTGCCGTTATGACTGGTACACGATGTTTGATCCAGTATTCCTCTGGGCTTCCGCTCCAGGCTGTTTTCAGTGTGGAGAGTTCCAGTTATGGCATAGCAAATTCTTGCATCGCGAAGCCAAAAAAGGTTTTTATCTCATACTTGGCTGGTTGTTTGGCAGTGAACTTGCATCATCTCGTAAATACCACACACACTCACCTACTGTCAGATAATTATTGGGAATTAACCTATTTTGGCAGTTAGCAAAATAAATACATAAATAAAAAAATGTTGTGCACAAAGTAGGTTCCCAAACAGCTTGTGAGATAAAACATTCCTTTTTCTTTTACTCATGTCTCACAAGAAAATAAAATTTGTTTAGGTACATCTTTCCAGTCTTTTTCTTTACCGGTTGTGTCTTTTTCCTTCAGATTTTGAACACTCATACATTTATTTAGTCATGTTGTCAGAAACTAATTTCAGGAACATTTTGGTGGTGTAGTTCTTGTCCCTGCTGTGGGTCTCACCAAGTTTCTTGTGATGTTCAGATTAGGTGTTTTCCCTTGAGCTGGATGGCTTGGTAAAGTGAGGTAAAGGGCAGTGAATTTAGATTCTGTCTAGTTGGATTAATTACATAGTATAAATCAAATAATGATGTACTGTGATAAATAGTGAAACGACTACGATGTTCCACTAAAAAGACATTTCTATTTGGTTGTGTGTTTGTGTACATTCTTTGAAAACATACTGTTCCAGGGGGAAAGGATTCAAAATAAAGTTGAAGGCTAATGGATATCTATTATAATACTCTCAGACAATATTACTGGCTGATGATAATATGGGTTAATATGGTCAACAGATGACTGGACGCATTTCCCACTCTTTGTCTTTTGCTGTACACCAGTCACAACAACATGTCACTTTCTGAGCCATGGAGGGACAGTACTCAGAGTGTCTCATAAACAAGAGCTTGTTTTTCCATGGCTACAGTCTGTCCGAGGTCCAAAGTTCTGTTTCCTGTTTCAGACATGGGCCTCAGCAAGGCCGTAGTTTATTATATTATATGTAATAATAATGTAATGCTGTATCTTGTATTTCCAGAGTATTGTTTTATCATACGTAATGTATTTATGTGATTAAAAGGAACACACTTTTCCTTTGAGATTCCTAGAGTGAATAAACAAGGCAGAATACTTTGTGTTTTGTTGCTTTGTTAACATCTTTAACATGATTTCCTAATGGCAAGCAACTGAAAGTGGCTAATTCAATGCTAATGAGTTATTTTATGCATTGTAAAAATGTCCTTACATTTGTCCTTAGCTTGTTCAATTCAGGTTTTGTTTATTTCTTCACAACCACATTTTGTTGAGTTCAGTGATCACCAGGGTGGGAAATTAACTTTTCTGACCTACCAGCCACCCCAAACTTTTACCAGACACCTTTTTTTTCTTTCTAGTTTTTTAAATTAATTAATTAATTTTACATTGTGCTAGAATAACGTTTCAGATACCTTACAGAAAATGCATACTCATGTTTAATAGCTGTAATAAAATAGTAAGCAATTTATTAGGCTACATCATGTATTATGGGTCAAAAAGTCAAACATTGTGTGTAAATTTATTACATACATTTCATATTACAGATTTTTTAATATGATTTTTAAATATTTTTTTATATGATTTATTAGTCTAATACTATGTTAGCTAACGTTTGCTGTTTTTCTGAACGAACACAAATAACGTTAGAGCGAGCTGTCCGGAGCTGTCACTTTTACCTCAGACTGAGCGTAGGTTATTAGTCAGTTTGTTCTGTTTTAACTGTGCAATGCTGGCGGTCTTGCTAGAATTGCTTTAGCTATGGTAAATCGAACGCAAATTTATGCCGGCAATCCTCCTACGTATCGAGCCCGAGTCAATATTATAGAAACATTTAATAACATTGAGATTTTAAAAAGGTATCAATCGCGACGGTATTATGATTAGCCTATATAGAGCTAGTCAGTGATGCAGTCACTGCAGTTACAATTACTAAGCATTGAGCAGATTCTCTTATCCAGATTGACTTACACAGTTCTTTACATACAATCTATTTTTACAGCGCAATATTTTACTGAAGAAATTTTAAGTATCTTGCTGAAGGGTACAACAGCAGTGCCCTGCTTGGGAATCAAACCAGCCACCTTATAGTGCCTCTCAGTTAAATATGGTGTGCTTCCATTCAACACGTGAGAAACAGTGGATTTTGATGCGTGTATTGTAAATTGTAGTACCATCCTGAATGTTAAGAGCTGAAGTGGTCCTTGCACAGATATGTAGATGTTAACACCCCAGCAGCAGAAGGACATCCAGCAGGTTTCCAGCTCTGTTCCAAGAGACACCAGGGAGGACAGATCTCATCCACCACACTGTCCATCTGAAGGATGCTACGCTCATCCGTCAGCACCCTTACCGAGTTCCGCCGAGCTTACAAGCACCCCAGGAGACCAGAACCATGAGGGACATGCGCATCATGGAGCACTGAAAAAGTGAGTGGAGCAGTCCCATGGTCATTGTCCCCAAGCAAGATGGCTCATTGCGGGTATTGACTGCAGAAAGGTAAATGCTGCCTACCGGTTCATTGCATATCCCGTGCATCGATGACCTAGTGGAAAGGATTGGCTCCTTACAGTACATCACCATGCTGGATCTGTGTAAGGGATATTGGCAGGTGCCACTGGAGGAGAGGGCGAGGGAGTAGACTGCCTTCCAGTCACCAAAAGGGGTACACTAATTCACTTTGATACCTTTTGGCCTACATGGAGCTCCAGTGACGTTCCAGCGTTTAATGGAATGGGTGCTGGTTGGGAGTAAGTCATACAGCTCTGCTTACCTGGATGATGTTGTGGTCAACAGCAAGACTTAACCACTTCCAACACCTCCAAGATGTTTTGAGAAGGATTCACCAGGTGAGACTGATAGGGTTGCAAAGGGCCACACTACTGCATTTGAGCCCAAGGACTACATCCATTTTGAATGGGACTGTTTTTGGGGGGGGTTAGGGAATACATTTCTGTTATTCAACATTTATGTTTTTTGTTCAATGAAAGAATCCATTAAAATTCTACTCACAAATGTTTGCATGGATGTCTGCTTATGACAAAACTAAATGTTTATATTTATGTCTGCATATGACGAGGTAAATGCAGCTAGTACAAATAACGCCAACATTTCCAGTTTATTCCCGTTAATTCCTGTTTATTCCCGTTAATTCCCATATATTCCTGTTAATTCCCATGGAAAGTTTCCACCTTTGAATATTCCACCTATTTCCAACCCTAGAGACTGACTCAACACCAAGAAGTGTGTGTGTGGGCATGGCAGGAGACAAAGTACCTTGCACCATTCGACGGGTGCAATCTTTCTTGGGCCTTGTTGGGTGGTATTGCTGCTTTATCCCACAGTTTGCAACATTAGTTATGCCGTTAACGAACCTCACCACTAAGGCCCGCAGCAATCCGGTGAAGTGGATAGAGACATGTGAGGAGGCTTTTACCACCCTGAACGGGTCCTGTGTTCCTCAACTGTCCTGATTCCACCAGATTTTAAAAACGCTTCCTGGTCCAGGTGGATGCCTCAGCAGTTGGGATTGGGGTGGTCCTTGCCTTGCCAAGCTGAGGACTGAGGAGGGTGAAGAATCCCAGAGGCTCTACTTGAGCCAGAAGCTCCATCTCTGTGAACCTTGGTACTCCACCATTGAAAAAGAATGTCTGGCTACTGAAGTGGGCCCTGGACAGTTTTAACTGCCGGCCTAGGAGTTTGACATTGACACTGACTATCGTGCATTAACATGGATCCAGACAGTGAAACGCCATAATTCAAGGGCCACCCGGTGATGCCTTGCACTCCAGCCATTCAAATTCCAGATATGGCATAAGCCTGGGCGGAGGAACATCGTAACAGATTACCTCGCAATTGGTCAACTTGGTCAATCTGAACGAAAGGGAGGGTGATGCGGACAAGGGCTCGGTTGCTGGCCTCTGGTAACACTCTTGCGCACACATAATCCACTAGCAGCACTTGCACGCATACTTACACACAGAACATACAGTGCAGGTCCACATGTGTCCATGTGAGTGCTACCAGAGGCCAGTGACTGAACCCTCGGTCGCACCAGTCTACTGAGTCTGAGGACCAAAAATGGGATTGTTTGAATACATATTATTAGCCTCATCAAACAGATGCTGTAACCTCTGTGAATTAGGCTGGGGCAGGGGTTTCGTACTCCAAGCATCTATTGAAGTCACCTCATTGATTATCCGAAGCACAGAGGAAACGGCCCCTGCATCTCATGTACATTATAACAAATGTTCTCTTTGCATTACAATTGAATTGTGATTGTTATGTTCAATCAATAGGAAAGGTCAAAGGATCGCCTCTGCCAGCGATTTAATGGAGAAGTCGATGGGGATTCATTTTAATCACTGCGGCTGTTGCAGAGAGAGCATAACAGAGACTGTCAATGGTACGGTAATTACTACTGTTTATATGGGTTTACCTTGCAATTTAGATATCTACAAATCTTTTATTTTCTCATGTTATACCAGTTTCATGGCGTATAACACTAAATTGTAGGGTATAGGGCATTGTGTATGTGAGTGGGGGTCTGAATGTCTGAAAGGATCTTTGAAATGAAATTGAGTTTCATTTCTTTTTTTTGGCTCTGCGTGCTGTCTTCAACATTAAAACACAATTTAAAACACAACATTACAAACCTCTGGTACAATTGTGGAATGTCAACTGAAAATATATTTTTTAAGTGTTTCTGCAAACTTTTCAGTTAAAATATGCAACATTAATAATTCAGCAACATATGACTTCAAGGACCAATATTAAAGGAAACCAGAGTGCACTAGTCTATATGGGTTACTTCATGGTAGCGGCTCATTGGTGAAAAAACGTGCATCTTACATGTGCATTTCATTATGAATTGTGTCAGGTCTAATAATATTTTGTTTATTCAACTTGAAACAAGCAGTATTGCGGGTGTTGTACCGGTGAAGAAGGAGCTGAGCCAAAAGGTAAAGCTCTCAATTTACCGGTCAATCTTCGTTCCTACTCTCACCTATGGTCATGAGATGTGGGTAGTGGCCGAAAGTGTGAGATCGCGGATACAAGCGGCCGAAATGGGCCTTCTCCGTAGGGTGGCAGGGCTTACCCTCCTGGATAGGGTGAGGAGCTCAGTCATCCAGGAGGACCTCGGAGTAGAGCCGCTGCTCCTCTGCATTGAGGTGGTTCGAACATCTGGTAAGGATGTCCCCTGGGCGTCTCCCTATGGAGGTGTACTGGGCACGTCCAGCTGGGAGGACATCTCGGAGCAGACTCAGGATCCGCTGGAGGGATTATATCTCCCAGCTGGCCTTGGATCGCCTAGGGATCCCCCCGGAGTAGTTGGAGGAAGTTGCTGGGGTGAGGGAAGTCTGGGCCGCTCTGCTTGCCCTCACGCCACCGCGACCCTGACTTGGACCAAGCCGTTTGAAAATGGATGGATGGATGGAACATGAAACAAAATGATCATGATGTGTAAAGTCTCTTAAAATGTTATAAAATATCATTGTCATAAACCTTAGCGCTTTGATTAACCCATTCGTTAGTCCAGAATTTTTCTCTTTAAAAGAAAAAAGGACTTTAAATTCAACTGGAATTTATAGTCCATTTCATATAGTAATTCAAAAACCATGCCACTTTGGACGTCAGACCTGCTTTAACACAGGCACATGAATGGGCAATACATCCTGAACTCCAAATACAAATACCTTTCGCAAGTGCACCTCTGTTGTGACAAGCAAATCCAACAGTAAATGAAATGTCATCAAAACATTTAAGCCGCTTTTTCCAGCAAAAGAGGCGAGCGGCAATACACAGTGCGGAATGAAACATCATTTTAAAAATTCTGGTCGTAACTCACAATCAACAACTCTCTTTGCTGACAAACACTGAAACAATTGGAGCTCTGCTGCATGTCATTTTGGTGGAGGTTAATGCCTCTGAAAATTGCATTCTTCATTCATTCAAAAATGAGCGACACTTCACACCAGCTTTATTAAAACAAGCAAACCTACAAGAAATATATATATTTACTCTCACAATGATACTGCATGCATAACAATGTGACTGAGATGAATTACAATATTGACAAGTGCAAAATGTGTACCACAATGTCACAGAAAATATCAATTGCGTTGACAGCTGCAGTGGGGGAATGAAATTGAATAAACCAATGGCTTCCCACTAATTAGAATATATATTAGTGGGCTTTACCCAATGTGAAATTTGACAGTCTTCATTTCGGTGCACGTTCTGCCTTTCTGCTAAGACTTCTTGAGAAATAAATGTGAAATGAGATCCTCCTATGCCAGAAGAACATATTACTGCAGCCAGATGATTAGAATGTTTCACCACCACAACATTTTGCAGTGAGCTATTAAAAAGTAAAAATAAACCCAGTGTTTGTTTTCAACTGATTTTACTAACCAATGTGTTTCAAATATTAAGTGTTGATTCACTCAATAATGGGGACTCTTAAGTTAACTTAATTCTCAATCCATGATGCATAGGGGGGGGTATTGGACTCGTCACAATGAAACATTAACATCAATTGTTAATTTTATTATTGTTGGCTGTCAAATTAATGTCAAACTGATCTTAAATCCATCCCTCAAAGTTACGTACGAAGGACTATTTAGTAATGTTGAAGTTCTCCCCTAAATTGAAACAGGAAACAAACCATTGCAGTGTTAGGGTGACCAGAAGTCCCAATCGATTTGGAAAAGCCCTATTTTGCAATCAGTTGTTCCTTTCTGAAACCCTATTTTTGCCATGCGTCACGTTCAGCACAGGGGTGTGTCGCTCTATGGGCCCTTAAGCAAAGAATTTGAGCTTTTTGTTTACTTGACGCATGGGGATAGGTTATGTAGCTTTTTAGTCCATTGATGTATGGCCATGCACTAAATCAAAAAACCAACAACAAGAACAATAATGCATTGCTTTGAGAGTGTTTAGTTTGTGAGGTTACCTCAAAGTGCTGATCCAGGATCAGGTTTCCCCTTCATCATGAAGCCAATTGTAAAACGTGAGGCTGGTTTAGCAGCTAGCTACCTGAAAAAATGTAATACGAGTCAGGCCATCTTCAAAGAAGCCAAAAAACTGGAATTGACAGAAGTGGGTAAAACGCTAGCCTAATTGTGCGTGCGTGCGTCCGTCCGTCCGTCCCATGGTGGGGAGGCATCATGCTGGTCATCATGCTGGTCATAATCATGAATGTCCGAAACCATTTTTTCTAGCTTCTACCAAAAAGAAAATGGGACCGTATGCAATCAAGTTGTTCAGCAGTCATATCATTCCACCAAGTTGCTGCCACTACTGCTAACTTTGTTCAGGGACTGTCACTAGTGATTGGTCAGTTGGAAATGCTAGATGTTGTAATGTCACAGAACAATTAATTTCCTATTTCCCTTCCACTGAAAACAACTGTATTACATCACGGTTAGAGCAATAGGCCATATGACGGTACAACCAGTGAAATACAGGAGGTCAAATAGTGTTGTCAAATAACCATTGGTTCAGTGAATGGTAGGCCTATAACTATCCTCTGGGAGGAATACATTTATTCTACACTATACTATTATTTTATATTCTATCAGCTATGGCTATTGTCATATAAAGGCAATTCATTGTCTTCTCAGAAAAGCAGTTATGAGGTCTATTTTGGACGAGTCACTAGAAAAGTTGGTAGATCTAGCAACATTCTTTTAATTTTGAATTTATTTTAAAGTTTTTTTTATTATACTTTTAGCTCTACCAACACTGATTTCTTTTACTCAGCTTTTATTGATCTTACTACTTGTTCTTATTACTATGAAGCACTTTGCATTGCAAACTTGCACAAAATAAAGGTTGAACAAAGTTGATAAGTTGGCAGCACTGCTACATGCCATGGATTTAAAATACCCTGGCATTGTACTATTCAGCCATCAAAAAACATTCCAGTAAAAACACAAGGCATTAAAATAAAGAATCATGTTTGGATCATTGTGTTTAACGTGAAGAAGCAACTGAATCAAATAATAATCAAGAAATAGTTTATTTTAACTTGAAGGGGTCCTTACGGCCTCTATTTTTCTGTAGTGTCGAGGAGGTCAGTTACATGGAGTTATCATAGGAGTAACGACCAGTATTCACAGGAAACGACATAGCTGTCCAATTGAAACTGATCTTGTTAAAAGCTGGGCAAAATCATTTGAAGGCACAGCCTGTAATTTGTGATTATTATTATCAGAATGTGCCTATCCATTGGCAGTTGAGTGAGTTTTATGCGTTTTACAAACTGTGTATGTTCTATTAAGTTACCATGACCACCCCCCCCCCCCCCCCCCCCAAGCATTCTAAATCCTGATTCTTTACTTTATTGGCCTACCTATTGCACTGGTTATCTATTATCTATTCTCTTGCCGTACATAGTTCTGGTTCATTAGAAATTCTGACTGAAACCCTGAATAAAACAATTTATATAGTATGTACGAGAGGGTGTGCAGTTGTCCCAAAAGTCAAACTGCCTGGTCTTACTGTTATAAAAGGGCTGGTTGCCCACATAGTTGGACCCTGTTCTTCAACTGTTCTATTTATTTTGCCTTGAGCTATACAATGTAGATATTGAACAATATTGCCTTGTGACATTAGTTTTTACTTGTCCAACAGTCATCCTTGTCCTTCCAGGAAATACACTGTAGCTGTGCGTCTATATTTATGCCTTAACCATAGACACTCTCTCTAGAGCAGGGAACTCAAATTCAAAATCTGAAGGATCACAGTGTTTGCTAGTTTCTGGTGTGTTCCAGGGCTAGACTGGCAGTTTCAAGTGACTGAAATCTGATTTGTAGCCCAAATCAGATTTCAGTCTTATCTTTTACTGCCAGTCTGGACAGTCACAAACCACATCAAATCAGATTTCTTCAAAACAGATTTGAACCACATGCAGAGGTGGTTTGAAATCTGGTTAAAATCTGATACCTCACAATGGGCCAGATTCAGAGTCGAGATAAGCACGCGCAAATGGAACTTACTCCCGAAATTCCACGTAGCTTAAGCTATTTCTGATTCAGACATTTGACTTAGCCACTGATTTAAGCGTCTCTCCAGAATATATGCGACATTATGCGCGCGGGGTGGAGATTTGATGAAAATTAGGTGTGTCTGCAGGATGCCTTCAAAAGGTGGTTTATGTCTAGAGCTGCTAATAGATGATTATGGAAAATACAGCATCTTTCGCAAAAATGGATATGAGAATGAGTGCATGTTCTTACATCGTGCATATTAGTATTATTTTCCTTTGCCTAGCCTATTTACAATTACCAAAGAGCTGTCATAAAAAGATAAATATGTAAAAGTAGGCTATGATTGACCATCTGGTATATAATACCAGACCAATATTAGATGGATTAATTGATAGACAGTGTCTGGATCATATTCACTTTGACAGAGAGACGATTTTGTAACCTACTTGTGTGAGCACAGCTGCTCCAAAATTATTAGGAAGTAACTCCCCGCTGTGTAGATCTACCAGTGCTCCAGGTTAAAATCTCTCTCCTTCCTGGCCACATCCTTCCAGCATATGACAGATGCACTCAAAAAATAAATCTTTGGACAGTGGTTGCAAGTAATGGGCTATTATTAAGTATATGTGACTTCAACTGGTTAAGTTGAGGACGTCGCATATAGGCTATTATGTTCAACCGTACATTACTTTATTAGGTAAATCCTAAAAAAATATATTTTAACTTATCTTTTTTTAAGTAAATCCAACGATTTTTTTGTTTACTTAGTAATATTGCATGCAACCACTGTCCAGCAATAATTTTTTTGATTGTGTGATATCCCAGTCGTAAATAGGAGCTAACATTTTATCAACGCGATGTATTAATACGTTCACTGCCTTCCTCATCAAGCAAGAGCAACTACGATGCGCAAAGGCAGGATTTTACAAAGGCAAATGCGGTTATTAAATGCACTGTCACTGACACGTTGAAAATGTATACCCCCACAAACATTTATTTAGTAGAAAGCTGGCAACCCAAGGGGCTGGTACAAGAAACAGGTCATGAGAATATCATGCCCTGTGCATTTTCAGAAAAGCGCCCACGTGGCGTAGGTTACAACAAGGCGTATCTCAGTCTGCGTTAAATCCGCGCAGGAGAGGCACTTAAGCGCATGACTTAAGTTGACCATTTCCCATAATTCCCTGATGAGTGACACCATCACTTTTCGTGTCCTGCCGGGAAAGCCAGGGTGGTAGACAGGCACATAGCTCTGCACATCTGCATGCCATCGATCATCATCGTACGTCCCAAGTACGACGCGCTCCCACCACTCTTCACTCCGTTCCAGGGAGCACACACTCTGGTGCAGTGTGTTGGCAGACACCGCAACTGCCAGCAGTAGGGTTGCCCTACATCGCAGAAGCCTTCTCTTCAGCAAGGTCCATCTCATGAAAGCTTGGCCGCGACTTGCCAATATTTTGATAGTGAGGGATGTTATCTGTATTTCAAGTGGTGCGCACAGTTTGTATAGAGCGGGCAGAGGCTGAAATGAGTGACATTTCTCAGCCCAGGACCCTGCCCATGACAACTCACCGCATGTCTGGACGCACAAATCCGATTTGGGCAACTCGAAATTTGCGGTCTGGACTCGCAAGTGTTCTGTCAAATGGTTGGAAATCAAATCGGATTTGAGCATCAAGCCCTACAAAGTGGGCAGAACCTTAGTTTAAGATTGGCTAAAGAGTCCATGCATCTTGTTGTAAAGGCCTAAAATGACTCCTGAATGAAATAAAATGTCAAAAAGAGAGGGATAATGCCAAAAAACGATACACTTTTATCCTGCTTAGGTGTCTACAAAGGTGTATATCTCTTTATGTGATATGAAGCATTATAAACTCCAGTGTCCTCCAAAGCAAACTGTTTCACCCAGGCCTTGCACAGTGCTATCTCTGCATACAGAGTATGACATACTGTAGATGGTCTTCTTGTGTTTTCTGACCTGGTGTCACTGTTTTGTGGATTCATGTTATTGTAATTGTGGTGAAACAAGGGTCATGTTTGTGTTCATGTCTCTCCCTGTATCTACAGTATAGTACGGTATGTACCACAGACCACCATATAATGGAAGACCTGTTGAGGCTGGATGTCACGTGGAGTCAGTTCCTGTCCTGAGTTCAGTGGCTTACGGCAGCCTGATGTCCAAGTGGATGTGAAGGTTAGTTATTTTCTTTTAATTCAAATGCAGTTAGTACAATTTTGAAGTCTGTATGATCCAATTGGGTATTGAACCCACAACTGTGCAGTTTAAGGGTAGTTGCTTAATCCCCAAGGTCACCGATCCAGGAAACTACCATGTCCTTGAGCAATTTTTCAGCCTCGACCTGTCAGTAGACCTTCTTTGTAACTATATGACAGTTTTTAGCCCCTTCGCACAGACACCCTAGTGGCCAAGACGCCGGCATCATGAGATTGCTCAACTGAGACATTCATTGCTCCTGCAACCAAACTACGAGTAGAAACAACAAACTCTGTGTTCTATCTTTATTAGTACGCAATTTGTGACAACAATACCGAATACAGAGTTTCTAAATGCCACTGTTACTTAGCTACTCCATTTATAAAGCAACCCCCCACCCAGTCTCACATGCAACTGTACCTGCAAAATACTCATTACAATTTACTGTGCGCTGATATGTGCTGATGAATGTTAAATTTTCCTTGGAGTCATTTCGAATGACAACTTGTTTTTAATTTGTAGCACTCAGTATTTCATTGCAAAATAAAGAAAAATAACTTTGTTTTTGCCAAGATTTCTTTGCATTTGTGGAACTATTTTGACCTAAATTATGAAAATAAACTAAGTTAGTGTTGTAAATGGTACAACTGTCTTGCTTCATTTAAGCCATTTTCCAAGTTTCTTTGATGTTCACACCTGGAGTTATAAAGCCTTAAATAGAAACACCCCCTAAATGGGAGAAAATTTACCAAATTTACACAAAGAGGTTAAAAAAAGAATAATTTCCCATGGGATAGGCAAGCGGATTGTCCATTATATTTAGAGATTCAAAGAGTTTAACCAATGAGGGTCTCCAAATCACTCGGTAGCACGGTTATTCATTTGAAGTGGGGTCCATTGAATGATATGAGCAATCAGAATATTTTGACATAATAACAAAGAAATAAAAATATTGAATGGAAGATATGATGTCCCAAGTAAAGAGCCTTTTTCTCAGAAGAAGAAAAAACAATCCCTGCAATCATGGTAGGTGCTGCAGTTGTTATCTGTTTTTCAATTATATAAATATATGAACTAGCTGGTAAGAAAAGGTGGTGCTGATACCCAACAAAGCAAGATGTATTCTTTTACCCATTAATGAATATACATGAATAGATCAGAAATGGAACAGTTTATAATTATGGTTAAGTCACAAGTACCTGGGTTAATTAAATTTTTACAAGAATTAAGAATTCACTGCCAACTAACTAGGCACATTTAGTATCAAATTCTAATACGACAATGGGAAGCAATTAAGTTTTCAATGTAGACATCATCATGGCTCACTGGAGTCCTCCAAAGGTGGATTACATATTTTTAGATAATAAATAAACAAACTTTGTGTAGTGAAAACATCCCAAAAGACAGTACAACACAATCTTATTTTATATAGCATGTGTTGCTTTGCAGAGCTTTCCGCAGACATAGACTTCATTGGACTTTTTTCCAGTTGCGTGTGCGTGTGCGTACGTGCATGCTTGCTCGCGTCCAGTATATGGGAACTTATATTGTGTTACACTTTATGTGTTTTAAAATATAAATTCCTTGTTTTTTATTTTAAAACTCATGGTACATTATATGTAGCATATTCATATAAATTATCAATTATTAATTATCAATCAAAATTATATATAATATAAATATACAGTAGACTATATAAAAATATATAATTATGTATATGTTGACACGCACGTACAGTTGGTTAGATATTTCTTGAAAGTGTATGTTAATTTCATGCTATGAAAGTTATTTATCTCTCTTCTTTAAAAAGTTCATCAATTATATTGTGATACACTTCATGTCCATAAGGGGCTGATGTATGATTGGTCTAATTATTTCTTATTCAAATTTTCACCATGCTTTCTAAAGCATATCAATTTTGTTAATACCATGTAATTAAAACATGTCAGTGCACTACAAGTTGCAGGGTATATTAATGACTATGAAAATTATTTTAATTAAATAGCCAATTATAGAAAAATCCTAACCAAGAGAATTGACATTTAAATGAATATCACATAAATTGCTTTTCAACATTGTTTTATCAAAGACTTAGAGGAAGAATAAATTATTACATCAAAAAATATATACAGAGGCATTGCTCATGTAGAATTCATAACTCCATTAAGTGCATATTTTTAAAACTGATATCATACTGCAGTTAATTATTCGGGTGCGTAAGTGAAGTAGACACAGTGAATGTTTACAGTTTATTAGATGGATATGATCTATTCTCATATAATAATGTGTGCGTGGCCTGTTGCCTTTGTTTTAGATGTGGAGTCAGTGATTTGTTTTGGGTTAAGTGAGAAGTGTTTCACTGTCTTTTTGCAGTTTTGCACAAGCCAAGTTTATTCACGTGTCATCACATGACAAAAATGCAAGTCTATCAATGGGCTGATGTAAAGTCAGACCTGAATAATAGTCAGAAGAACATTTATTTTACATTAACTAAGGGAAAGTCCTCAAGATTTAGGCAGAGAACAGCACAAAAGGGTTTATACTTGCTCCTTGGTTTGTGCAACGAACTGTCCTATTAGCCTTCGCAGAGAGAAATGAGCGTCGCGAACAAGTGCGCAGAGCAAGTTCTGTCAAATAACTCTTGCTGTGCCCGACCAATGGTCGGCCTCAGCAAACACATGTTCTCATACTCATCCAATCACGTGCACACATCAGTAATGGAGCGCCCATTTTAAAAGCGAGACTCAGATCTCTCCCACACTGCTTTGGCTGCGCTGCTCTTGTTTCGCTGCTTCTTGTTCTAAAAAATATTTTGCTGCTCAGCCTCCACCTGTTGTTTGGATCTGATTCTATGTACTTGGGGGGTTTTGGTGTATATCTCCTGTTTAGTAGGGGAGATGTGTCATGCTCCCTGTTTGATAGGTGTACTAGAAGTACATAGAGCAGATCGATTCAGCGCCAAAACCAAAATATTATATATTAATTCATATATTAAATACTGTACGTGAGTTATCTTGACAGAACTGTATCTTTGTCTATTTAGCATCTAAATTATTTGGTCAGTAAATATCCCATTGAGGACGGTCAAGTTGATCCTTAAGAAGCTGGCTGATTCAGGTACTGCTTAAATCAGGCCATCCCTCCAAACCGAGTCACTGAAAAAAGAGAACTGGTTAGGAGGCCACTTTGAGGTAAACAAACATTTGTAAGGAGATGCGAATTCCACAATCGTTGGGTACACACTTTGGCTATTGAGCACATGACTTCCCCAGTACACACTCAGGAAAGGCCTTTTTTTGTAGTTTGCAGCTATTGCCTTGGATATCATTTTGTTTCTCTGAAAGCAGACAGTGCATCTGGTATATCTGTTGACTAATGAGAATGGAGCCACGTTGTGGTAAAAAAAACATTCGCGCTGCACTTAAAATTCAATTATAGCTCCAGGAAAGAAAAAACAATGTTGTTTAATAAATCTTTTCCCCAATCAACATTTCAGATATAATGGTTGGTTGTTCAAATGAATTCACAGTTACAATAGGTGGCACACCTTGGTTGCCAATAAATTATATAAATATTTATATTTACATATACTAAAGTGTCTGATATTTTAATAGATTGACACCTCACAATATAGGCCATAGTGTCTTTTGCTCTATTCTCTTTTTCATGCATTGATTTCCAGCCAGAAAAACCACAAGTTTAATATGTATTTCTTGATCATGCATGTTGCACACAGCTGATTTATAATGAAAACTAAAATAATTAGAACCTTTGAACACTGTTTAAATTGACAGAAGAAAATAGGACTGTTTATTATGAAGATGGAAAGCGAACAAGACCAATAATTCAGTCTTGTGGAAAGGTCCTCTGTCACATTATTTTGAGTCATTTTAGGGTTATTCCCCTCATCTGCAGCTTTTTAAAATCTATTTATATTTATTTTGCAGAGTAGGTTGTCATATTTTCAGTTCATTGCTCATATGTCAATTAACCTGCTTATATACGGCTCTCCTGAAATAAAAGGGGAAAATCCTTTTATTTTATTCTCTGCAATGGAAAAGCTCATACTATCCCTGACAGCAAAATGTTTTCAAAAAGAGGCTGGTGTGACTTTTGCAAACCGAAATTGCTGCAGGTTAATGCAAACTTAAGTCACTTAAGTTAAGTTTAAATACTGTGCCTTGGAAAGTGGCACAACAGCATAATTCTGTAGAAAATATTTTGATGAAAAAATCAGACAGGAAAACAGAATAAACTCTCATCTATAGCCCATTGTGTTTTAACCAATTTACCACACTGCTGCCCAGACACTTGTACGAGAGCAGAGATGATTAATCACTAGAGAGACTGCAGTCCTTCCTGGTTCAGCTTGAGAGTTCCTGTTATCATTGAAGTTGCTGCGACTTAAGATGTTCAAGTGTCATGGTTATAGACAGTTTGGGGGCATAGGAAACGTTTCTCATCTAAAATGTGTTGAGTCAGATCTCTTGTTACTGTAAATTGTAGTGTGGAGTATTGGATGACAAACCGGGATTGTAACCAGAATGATTCAAGTTTGTGTCCCTGGAGGGACAAAGGCATGTGCGAAACAGATAAATAGTAATACTGAGCAAGGCTCCTACATGTACAATAGGGGTGTGTCCAAACCCGTACAGCCATTTCGGAAATCCACACATAATGCGTTGTATACACTTATTTTTTTATTCCGGAAGTTAGCCAATATAAGTTAGCCAAATGTTCGGAAGATGAGATTAGCAGAAAAGGTGAGCATTATACAGAAACTGAAACAATGGCAATTTGTTGCACACATTAAAACTTGTGTGTCATGCATCTGTCAACGCACTGATAGGTGCTTTAATTTTGCTTAGGTGCTTGACAAAAATACAGTATGACCCCCAGCCCCCATATTATTTTTTTGGTTTGAACTGATACAGATAAATCTAGTGTTGTCTCTGTACAATCCTAATTGACCGGGGAAGTAGTTGCACCCCAATCAATGGCTGTACTATGACGGGAATGCAGTAGAGGTGGTGTAAGCCAAGTTTCAGTCTTATGCTCACAGGGAGTAAAAACGTCTTAACAACTGGAGGGTAGCATTGTGTCACATGATGGATATGAACCGGGAGAGGAAATGCACACAGACTCCATAACTCTGTTTGCAGGCAGCCTGTTCAAACCACAAATACCGAGCGGCTGACATCTAATTGTCTTCCAAAAAGCCTACAGCTCGTGGAGGCTGCATTTCCCTTCAGAGCAATACTTTTGTTAAAGATAAAAGCTTCATTATGTGGCCTGCCTCCTTAAGGCCTCTTGGAACCGAGAACACTGAAAAGCAATAAAATAGTGCAAATGTTTATGCTCTTTTCTCACCTACAGGCAAATTGAGCAGACTTCCTATAATTCACAGCCGAACACAAGGACTTAATAAATATAGTTGTAATCTTGTTTAAACAGGTCTTTAAGGCCCCTATTAATAAATTATACAGACAAAAATTGGCACTGTGGCCCAAGTATGTAATGCACACAGGCAATTGCACATAGGTTAAATTCCATTGCTCTTGTCAGAAAACAATGGAATTAAAAAAATTAAAAAAGTGCCGCATTTTTCCTGTCATCGGCTACGGTTTTCATTGGTCATGCACGCCCAATGCTGAAATATAACTCACCACACAGGTACACAGTACAATTTATGTGAATTGCACTCAGAACGAAGTCCATTGTGAGAAAAGGTGGGAAAAGTAGACCATCTGAAGTGGTCTAGCAATACTTTAAGCGAGACCTGTTCAAATATCAAAGGGCTTTTTGCTTTATTATGACCATCCCTGCAGCCAAACCTAACAGTGTAATATTTACTTGTTGTACACACAAAAATGAGATGGAGACCCACAGGGTAGAGAGAAAAGAACCATGGGATTGCACTAAAAGAACTAGTGTATGTACACCTTCAGATGATGCAAGTTGAGTTTGTCATTACCAGTTAGTTTCCACATAATCTTTGTGTATACTTCAACCCTGTTTGGAAGCTCCTGCAAATTTACCATTTATACATGAAATAAAAATATATATTAGTGTCACAATAATCATGACATAGAATTGGAGGTTATCAATTTAGAAAAAAAAACGTATTAAATGTGGCAGAAAATCTTAAAATAAAAGACGACTCCTCTGTTTCATCAGGGGCACACAGCAGCATTGGTGGAGAGATTATAGATGGGTAAATGTGTTGTAGAAGTCTTCAGTTTTAGAACTGTACCTTATTAACTAGCATACTTATTTTTACAACTACTCACTGACAGATACTGTCTTAACATAGGTTTATTGGGTACAGAATAAAGGGATTCTGTAAGGACCAGTTTTTCTATCCTTTGTGCAGCTCCCACCTCCACACACACACACACACACACACACACACACACACACACACTGTTAACCAGAAAACAAAGTTGAGCATCTAATTCTGAATATGCTGCCTCAGTTGACATTTGTTAAATAGCTAGAGTATATACTGTCCCTTGAAATGTGTGGACCCAACTGCAATTTGTCTAGACTATGGTACTATTTAAGCACGTTGGACACATTTAAATTATTGTTGTTTTGCATAAACAAATTAAGAATCTACTTTCTGTCAAACTTTAAAGCTTGAAATATGGAATGTACATATTCTGCGACTGAAAATGGTTGCTTGCGCTCTACTAGGCGATACTATTACAAATTTAGATTTGTTAGCTCGTAAAAACACGATAAAATGTAAGAAGCGCACGGTAAATGTCTATTGCAGTATGTTAGAGTAGTTACAGTACAGCATTTACACTATCCCACACCACTAAGCACCCCATTGACAGCTGTTGAATACAAAGAAGATTCTGTGGGGGCGCAAATTCCACAACAGTGAAATCAATTTATAAGAATTATTCTCCAAGGTGGGAACAGAGTTGTATGTCAACAACACTAAATGTGTTTTTATTTTATTTTTTACCGTATTCACACAAAGAACTCTCTCTGTCACTCTCTGTCCCTATCTCACATGCTGTTCTCTCACGTGCACTCACACTTAAACACACATGTGCGCGCACGCACACACACACACACACACACACACACACACACACACACACACACACAGATATGAGCAGCAAGTGATATAAATATTCATAGGGCAACACACTGGTATTTATTTATTTTTGGTCTATCGTCAATTTGGTATGTGTAAACACTACAGGTCCACAACACATTAACACTACTGAGGTGATTATGGAGTAACATCACGTGGTTTGCTGTTTACATACAGGCCTGCTGTTAAGGTAAAAAAGTACTTTCATCAAGGCCACACAGCATATAAATCTAAGACAATTGTTTTTTGTTTGGGGGGGGGGGGGGGGGGGGGGGGGGGGCTGGAGGGCGACATTACAGAAACTGTAGCTGTTATTTATGAAAACATTTCAAATTAGATAACAGGCAAACTGTGTGCTTGCTAATTGTATAAATAATTAAATCTTAATATGGTGCATATTTAAGTAAAGGTTAGCAACATAAAGGGCAAATGGATTGTATGGCTATGAATTTTAAGCAGTCATTGATTTTTCTTCTCTACACCAAAGGCTACCTCGTTGCCTGAATGATAATTTAGCATTGACATACCTTTTTGTATTTGAATATATATATATATATATATTATATATATATATATATATATATATATATATATAATGTAATATATAGACACACACACAGAGAAAGAAGCTATACTGTAGGCTATAGGCTAATTTGAAAGATGTGTGCATATTTTACAATATATGTTTCAACCGTAGAGCAGGGCCTAATTAAATCTCCAAGTACACTATTTTCATAGCAATGTATTTTATGAACCCAAGTATGCAATTAAGAAGCATTACAGTCTTCTTACATTAGCAAGCAATTCAACACTGTCTGTTTATTCTGCTACACAAAGGCCACTGAGGAAGAAACACATTTAAGGTAGCTATATGTTTTTATGCAACCTGCAATGAAGATAACCCTCCAACAAAATCTTATCACATTGATTATTCCTTCCCATAAAGTGGGTATTCGGAGGCACTTGTAATCAGTTGATGACTGTAGGCCTTGGGGTTAAAATAACTGGCCTTAAAGTAACGATTGAGTAACTCGTGAACTTCGTACGTTGATCCTCCTGTTCACTCTAGACATCTGCAAATAATCCGCATGTCGGCGGATTTACTGAACTCTGACAAGAATGTGTCAATGAGCATTTTTGTTTAGTTTTGGAGATCAGTGGAGGTTTAACCCTTTGCTGAACCTTGTCTTCATAAACCTTGTGTGAGCTACTTTTGATATACGCGTAGCCTAGGCTGTACGTTTCTTTTTACTGTAAAATGTTTTTATTTTATTGTTGAATGACGTAGCCAAAAGCGCCTAACATATCAAATCGGAAAACATCATTTTTAATCCTTATGTTAAGATATTTACATAAAAAGACACCATTTCAGGGACTTATTTTATGAACGTAACGCCTGCTACAATAAGCAATTTGTGTAATATTTTACACAGATTAAATCATTTTAACGTTCGCAAATGGGGGGGGAACATAAACCAGAACGTAAATGCAGGCGGTTTTTATTACTAGCCCATGTTCAAAAGAGCAAGTTACAAGCTTCGGTCTCTGCAGGAAATTGCACACTAAGAAATTGCGTATCCGTACTTTGTAATTATAGTGTGTGTTACTACAAACTGATGCCATTCAAAAAAAAGTTTGAGTTATTAAAAAGATAATGTTCCCACGTTTCTTTTGTTTCGCCCAGGCTAGGCTACACTTTGAACTTGCGCATCACGCTGATTTGTGTGCGGTGAGTAGCCTATTTCAAAGGCTCGCAGTCCTGTGGCTCCTCCCGCTCCGTACCTTGTGACAACAACAATTCGTCCAGAGATCGAGCTTCACTTTTCGGCTCCTTTTCTTCCTGTCATTCTCGCTCAATCTTTGATCAATGTACTACGGCGCAGAGACTAAATATCACATACCCAATCTCTTTCAGAAACTCTTTTGATTGCGAAACACATACTATCGGAAGAGCTTGCCCGCTTGGATTTCTCGTTTTGATCTCTACGAACACTTTTATACTCTTGTTTTTTTTATACTTTGAACTTATTCTCACTGGTGACCATGGCCGTACCGGCTGCTTTGATCCCCCCAACCCCGTTGGTCCATCCACCTCCGATCCAAACTTCTACCGCTACAACCTCCTCCTCGCCCTCGACAACCTCGTCTCCGTCTCCGTCAGTAGCACCTTCTGGACAGAGCCTGTTTCGATCGGAGCTCATTACCACAAGCAGTCCGGGAATCCCAGCCGGCACCCTGCCCAGCAAGCCCGTGTACTCGACTCCATCTCCAGTTGAAAATACACCGCAGAATAATGAGTGTAAAATGGTAGAATTGCGGGGCGCTAAGGTCGCCTCTTTCACGGTGGACGGTTGCGAGCTCATCTGCCTTCCCCAGGCTTTCGACCTGTTTCTGAAGCACTTGGTCGGAGGACTGCACACGGTGTACACCAAGCTGAAAAGACTGGAGATCACGCCAGTGGTGTGCAATGTGGAGCAGGTCCGTATCCTGCGAGGACTCGGAGCCATCCAACCAGGAGTCAACCGGTGCAAACTCATCTCTCGGAAGGACTTCGAGACTCTCTATAATGACTGCACCAATGCAAGGTAAGAGTAAATAAGTGAAGTTTCTGTGCACGTCTTTAAAAAAAACAAAAAAACATTTATAGCAGGATAGACGGGCTGTCACTCCACCCGTTTCAGTCAGAGAGTCGAGACACTACATGCCCAGATTCATCAAACGGATTTCAGGACGGTCTAAATTATAGAAAGCTTTTTATTCCTCACCCTCAAAGTTCACATTAGTAGGCTACATTACATATGTTCTTTTATCATTTACTTTCCAAACCACACTGCGATGTAAGCTAATATGCAAAGCTTTTTTTCAAAGTGTTTTCAAAGTATCCTAGTAAACTCGATAATACGGCTTATCGTGTGGGCTTGTTACTTTGTCATAGGCTAGTAGGGCACATTCGCACGAAGTAACACACACACACACACACGTCACCAAACGTTTATCTCAATCGCTTAGGTTGCAGTCCACGTGTGGAATCCTTCGTTGAAAAATATAGGCTAGTCCATAGGCTTCACAAGGCTAGGATACACACATAGGACCTAATTGGTATTTTGGAGGTAAAGTGGTGAAGATAAACCATCCTAAAATCAGCTCAGTTGAGTATAACAAACATGCTCCTGCCCTGCCTTCTGTTTACGTGATCGCGTTGTAGCCAAGGCTTGCTATGTGTTGTTGCAAAGCTATATATAGGCTATGTTTAATTTCCATACAATAGTGACATAACTCCGCGAATATCGCCCAAAAAATATTTTTATTTTATTTGTAGCTGGACTGCGTAATTGCAAATCTGACAAAGACGCAAGAGGAGGTTTGATCCGTGCATGTGAAGTAGTGAGAGATGTCCAGATAGCAGCTTCTCGCCTACACCGTCAGGCCATTTAATAAGCTTAGGCTATGGTCAATGTCCTCAAATGATGTGCCAGAACAGAGGATAACTCTGCACAAACTTTCAGATTCATATTGTTAGTTTTCTGTGTATTGTTTCATACCAAGAACAAGTCTTTTAAGTTTTAACCAGAATATAATAGCAACGACTAAGCTATTTATGCTGGCTTTTAATTGAACCTCGTGTTTTAGCCTACTACACCTGCCAGTCTTCGAAAAATCATTTGACAACTTGTATCCCTTTGAAAATAGGCTATTTAATTACATTTCTCGTAGACTGACAGGTGTAGTAAAGCAGTTGAATTTCAGCTATATTCACAGAAGTACAGCAAAATCCACAAGATTAATGTTAGGACAAAGAATTGAGATGACTGCAAAGTAGTCCAAATGTCCTCGTTTCAGGCAGGATAGGCAACACGCCATTTATCAGCTGTTTTAGGTCTGGTTTGGTTTTACAATATAGCCTACCTCGCTTATAATGACATAACAAGCACCTTGTAGTCAAATATCTAGTAGTGAACTTTGTTAACCAACGGTCTCTCCACGATCTGATTTATTTGCAAAGAGACGAGTTGTGCAAAGGTGAACCTAGTTTTGTCTGTAGGCTAAACATAGTAGGCTAGCTCCATCGGGAAATGTATCAAATCACTTTACGGTACATTAGTGAATACAGACTAAAGAATGCTACCTGATGCGTAGTTGTTAATGTAGGCTATTCAGTTTAGCACGGAAGTGCAAATGTTTTTGGCCTTGTAGGTTATATCGATAACGGATTGTGTAGTTAGTTATGATAGCACTTGGAAAGAGGTCTTTACATGCGCATTACACCTGCTGATAGCCTACGGTGATACAGACCTGTTTTTTATACTTCACGTTATTTTTTTATTTTGTTCTATTATTATTATTATTATCATTATTATTATTATTATTATTATTATTATTATTATTATTATTATTATGTTCTTTTTAACCCCCACTGCAGGTTGCGGATTTCATCTGTGCTTAATACGACTTGGCACGATGCATTTTCAGCAACTTTGAATAGTTAATTGTATACGGCCTCGTTTATTTATTATGAAAAACACCAGAAACAGAACCGCGCGTTTCTTTCAATAAAAGGATTGTAGGTCGGATTTTCATAAATACCTACACAATAACCAAAACAAAAAAGGCATTGTTAAATTATTGTTTAATGGGATAACTGCTATTGACACTAGACCAATTGATTAACATCAAGTATAGCAAAACCATTACAGGAATGACCAGCTACTGACAGTAACTGTTCAGAATTTTTTAAAATCAAGTTTAACCTTCCACGACAAATTCAGTAGGCAGATATACCCTGCTTCATTTTTCAAATATATAGTTTTATCAAATCGAATTGTATGACAAAAAAATCGTTGATTACTCAAGCATGTCACATCATTGACATGATTTAGATTTTTGAATGGAAATACACTTAGGTGAAAAATTAGCTCACAAAAGTGTTCCTTTGATAGGCCTATATAACTAAAGTACACTCAACTGACTTTGCATGTTCTGTCACTGGTGTGCAAAGCATTGTCTTGTGAATAATTTTCATCTCATTCAGGGGAAGTTGCCCGGGACAACAACTGATTTGTTGATTCCTACATACAGCAAATGCAAAATATAAAATTTTATCTGCATTTTTAAGATTCAGGCAATTCTGTTCTCTGTGACCACAGCCTTATGCACAGAATAGGTGTATTTGTAATCAGTGGAAGTAGCATGTGTGTGGTAGTTATAAATGATGGCTGTTTTTCCCTCTTTATATTTTCCTCCTGTGGATTTCTTCTTAGGCCAGGGCACAATCTGGCATCATCGCTAGTTAATATATGACTCTAAAATAATGACATCATCGATAGTGGTGAAATTGAATTCTCAGTCATTTGATCAACATATGCATAAAACTGTTTGGTATTTTCTATGGTGTAAACATTAGTAGTTTCAGCTTTGATCTCAGTTTGTTTATGCCTCAGAGAGAGTTCTCACGGTTCACAATGTGCTAATTCCTTGATTAGCATGTATTGTGACTATTCTTGAACTTTCTATGAATTGACCATAAACTATTGATTTGTTATGCAGTTTGATAAGCAGAACATTTTTTGTTTGCCATTATTGCCCAAACAAGTGTATGTAAGGACTATGCAAAATGAGCCAACAGGTTTAAATAAACGACCTGCATTTCAGACTGAAATAATTTGCACGGTGGTGATCTGAATCATTTTAGAGCATGCTGTTTCCAGCAGTACATTGTGTTATGATAAAAATATTCATGCTGTAAACTGAAAATTAAAGATCATCCAAAACCGAAACAGGTATATCAATGTATTAAAGCCAAAATTTAATTATATTAATAAAAACACGCGCACACACACACACACACACAAAGTTGACGTAACTTATATGACAAGCTGTGCCTTTTTACACATTGTACCGTAATGGCATTTTCACTGATGTTAGATATGGTTAAAAAGTTAAGACCGTATTTACAAAAGGAACCCGAAGTCTAGACCGTGCCTCATTAATAAGTGCTTCTCTGTCCAGAGGGTCCAGACGACAAACAAGGTGTTGTTTTTAACTTCCATGTTGTGAATAAGAATGGCCGTTGCTGGAGTCAAAGGGTAACGCAGTGCTACGTGTCGGTTTAATGATGGTGGAGTGGTCGGATAGTGCTGCAGCAGAGAGGCCTATAATTGTCTTTGAAAGCACCTGATTGTGGGTCTTTGCACTGAAATCAATCACTTTCACTGTGGCTTCTGTCCATTTGTCAGATTACATCATTTGAATTAAGGAAGTGTCACCAAGTATACATTGTATTAACACCAAGGAGGGGAAAAAATCTGCTTTTGTAAATATACGTGTGTATTCTATATAGTGTTACACACACAAAGGTCAAAGTGTGACGTTTTTTTTGCAGTTACATACCGCATTGAGCCCATAACTTCTCAATTGTTTAAACTGTTTGGTAGAAAAAAATTGAAATGAGTTAATTTATATAAATAACACATTTGCTTTACTGTAGGTAGGTATTAATTTGTGAAAATGCTTTGTCTCCTATGTCCTTCACTTGATGTCGAGATTTTATCCTTTTCGTGCGTTTGATTAAGCAATATTCATATTTACAAGTGCAGAGTTTTAGACGGTTTTATAACGTGCAATTATTTTGCCAGACGTATTAACCCTGATTGTTCAGTCACAATGAAGCTTATCAGGCTCATATAGGTTGTACTGTATCACAGGAAGGCATTGTTCCCCATTGCATATTGTAAAGAGAACAATGTAATTATTTTTATTTCACAGTGATATTGTGCTGTTGGAACAACATGCTTTACGCCCAAACCCCCCTCCCTATCCCACGCCACCCCCCCCCCCCACCCCAGAATTTCCTGCGACGAGCACTTGTGAGATAAGTGCTTTTCTGCCAAAGAATGTACACCTCCGCCTTCTCTTTCAGAGAGACTCTCACATGAGATTAATGTCCACCTCCTGCCCAGTAACAGATACACGGCAGTAATCTCTTTGCCTTCTCAGGAGTTATGACACTGGCCTCGTGAGCTCCGGCACTTCAGCGCTGTGTTTTCCTTTTCATTTTCGGCCTGCGGGACAGAGATGTTTTTTTTTTTGTTTTTTTTCTCCCCCCCCTGGTCTGTGACCTTTGAACTCCGAGGAGAGGTTATTAAAACAGGGGACCAGCGCAGTGATACTGTTGCGGTCTCACTCCGGTCTTTCGGAAGCTGCCTTCCCTATGCACGACTCCAAATGTGTTGGTTGCGTACGTTAATGGACACTACTTGGCCATACCTCTAAAGGTTTAATTGTGCCCGGAGTCACACTTCCCTGAAGTCTGGGGGTGTGACTCAGTAACTGCCAGATACTTGTTTGGTGTTTTCTTTCCCTCCCTTTTCAGTGTTTTTTTTAAAAGTCAAGTGTTTATGGTTATTGCTGCAGTCAACTCACATTCAGTGGCATATATTAATGTGTTGTGAGATAAAAAAAAAAAAAAAAAACATTAATAATTTTAATTTTCTGGTGTGTGTTGGGGGGGGGTGTGTATAGATGCACACAGTTATAGGTTATGCCATTTATGTTTCTTAGCACCCTGTTTGAGTAAAATATTCTCAAATGCACTTTGTTTTTTCCCCTCTCTGTCTGTTGCGCTCTTACGATTTATTTGTTTTATACAAGGTCTGAATGTGTTTACAGGTACTCATGGGAAATCTCTGGATCAGATTCAAATCTTCCCTAGTCAGAGTGGGTGCTAAGATACCCTGTCACCCAGCAACCGCATCCAAGAGGGAGCCAGAGTGATAATAACTTCAAAAAACAGAGTGACAGATGCCTGATTAGGATGAAAGGGGAAAGAGGGAAGACGCATGAAAAATTAGGCTTGTTAAAATCAGTATTTCATTCGAGCACTTTCAGACAAATGAACATTGCAGCCCTGAATCTCGTGATCTGTAGTATTTCTGTTGATTGGTCAAAAATAGGGGGATTCGTTTCAAACCATAAATGTGATTTCTACACTAATTAACAGTCAAAGGAGCACTGTTTTCAAATGGAATTAGCCACCTGTGTTCAGAGCTGCTGTGCCTTCGACATATGCCAGAAAATGTCTTGTGATGACAGAAAGGTTATAATGGAAAATGATAATTGATTTGTAGACATGGCATTAATATAGAAGGAAATTGTAACAATGGTGTTCTGTGATTGAAAGGAGATTTATTTTGAACCTGCCGTACAAATGTGGACAAATTTGACGTGGTTTTCATGTTGAATATTCCAGTTGGTACACTTGTGTAATTTCAAAATGGAAAAAAAAAAAAAACATTTTTTATTTATGTAATCTTAATACAGCAGTTTGGTGCACTTTACATTAGTTTGCAAATGTAGACTTGCATGGCAAATGTGCCTGTTGTTTTGTAAAAACTCCACAGGATCTCATCTTATTTGCATGTTCTTATTGATTGGATGAGGTACCGTTGTTCAGTTTTGCATGTTCTTATTGGTTGGATGAGTTGTACAGCTTTGCATGTTCCTATTGGTTGAATGAAGTACAGTTGTACAGTTGCCTGTCCATGCCGTTTATTTCTTATTTTAAATAGCTCAGCAGTGAGACGGATATCTGGTATACCAATGACAGTTTTAGCACATTCCTGTTTTAGTTTCTGAAATGATGAGATAAAAATAGGAGCAATATATTTCCCGGACACACACACACACGCAGGCACACAAAGGCAATCTACAATCTATCACAGTGGTAATGACAAAGACATTAAAACTTATTAAACCTGTAATAGCGGTCAAGAACATTGGAAAGCATTGTTCTGTAAGTGCAGTTTCGGGATCAAGGTATAAAATGATCGTAAACCACTATTTCAGAACAATCTCAAGTGATTAGAGTGGGTTAGGGAACAGGGAAGGGAAGGCGTGGTGGCATTTTGGATGGATTTCCTGCCCAGAACGCAATGTGTTTGGGGCTACTCTCTTTTAGCGCTTGGCTATACACAAACTTGGCATTTCTTTAGACACCAGCTCTTCGCATTACAGCATATTTAGACTATGGCAGAAATCAGTGGTGCTTGTACAGGGACATTAAATGCTACTGACAGAAGTTAGAAGGAGCAGATGAGATTTCCTGATTGGAGAATGAATCCAGGCCTTAGCCTGGCACTGTCTAATATGGTCACGTAGAGAAATTGATTTTCTTCAGAAATTAATTTTTCATATAGCCCTAAGCTGCAGTTTAAAAAGAGTGTGCACTTGCTGGTTTCTTCTTTTTTCTTCTTTTAAAAAAAAAAAGAATTATTGCCTAATCATATTAATACTTTTGCCCCAAGGATGAAAAGATAATTGTACAAATGCATTTGGAAATATGTATCACTGAGTATTTATGATTAAATTATGCAAATAACTCCGCTTCCATCCTTCGCGGCCCCAGATTGTCTAATTAGGATTGATATGCCGAATAGATGTTCGGGAATCTGAATACAAGCATGTCCAAAGAGCAGAAAATTGAAAATGACAAGGCTGGAATCCTTAAAAAAGTGTATTTTTTTTTTTTCCCACTGTCTAATTCAGCGTTGCTGTATCAGGAGTTAATTTTCCCTCCCTTCATTTCACGTTGACTCTGACAGGAGAAAAGAATGCACCAGGGAACCAGTCTCAAATGGGATTCCAGACATTTCCTCTACTTGTTTTCCTCCATTTTAATTTTCATGAAGGCTATCGGATTAATCCTCCACAGCGTAAACACTAGTATTGTGCTAGCGACGTAAAAGTTGTTAGAACTTGCAACTCGGTTTATTTAAAAACTGTATTCTCAAAATTTATCTGCACTAAATTTTACATAAATTACTCAAATGACATTGAATTGAATCTTTGATTTGCATGAGGGAAACAAAACAGTGTCAGTGACAGCTTCTTCTCAGAAATTTCAGCACTTAATTTTTGGCTGTATAAGTGGCATAGGAATATTCATTTTCGCATGTAGCCAATCCAGATATGACACAGAGCAGAGTTTAAGAGTAATACTTTATTTAAAGGAAACAGAAAGGTCAATAAGTGCCCTTTCATGTATGGAAAATGAAGCCTGGAGTCTCTGAAGCCACTTTCAAAGTTCAACTCAGCGATGGATTTGATTATGAGCTGTTCCTGTTTTTGCTAAAACTTAGTGTGAGGATGGCTGCTTAGTGACTCGGTGGTAAGCAGACAGTCATTATGCCAGCAAGAATCACTATGACTGGCAACCCATTCTGCCTAAGATTGAATCTTTACTGTTGAGTCAGAACTACCCGTACAAAGCTGCCCACATACAATTGGGCGCGATTCGCCGAATAAATGTATATGTAACATGCAGACTGGATAAAGTTATAATGGGGTTGATTGTTACTGTCTATAGCTGCAAGCTTCGGTCAGCCTTCTTGGACTTGTCTTGTTAAAATCTTGTGAGCTCTGCCGGCAGTATTGTGACGCTACATCGTATCCCCAATTTCTAAAAGCTGCCAACTCTGTTGGCCATCAGTACTGGCCTTTTTTCCTTCTTTTTTTATTTTTTTTACACATTCAGAAGATTGATTCCAAATTCCGGTAGATCCATGTAAATATGTTCGTGTATAGAAATTTAGTATTTGCTCTATGTGTCTCTCTTTGCCTCTGGCTTCGAGTTATAAAATATGAGTTAAGCTCCTGATTGGTGCTTGATGTACACCCTGGCGGGGGGAACCCCCCACAGATAATGACTCTTGAGAGTCTCACAAAATGATATCACTGCTCATATCTTCTGCTTTGCTGAAATTGTCTGACACAACTCAGATTAACATGCCTCTCTGCAGAGAAGTCCGTACAAACACAATATTCAGACCAAACAATGGTGATGCTACTTTGAAAGATCTCCCAGGAGACATGATTGGACATTGGACACTACTGCATTTATGTGTTTGGGATCATAGCTAATTATGCTTGACATGGTTGTATGTATGTGTCAAAAACCAAAAGTATACATTTTTAATTACACTACAGAGGAAATCATTTTGGCCTGATGGGCTTGGGATGTAAATTCCCTTGAATGTTAGTCTGCAGACAAAAACTTTTAAATGATAAAAGATTAAATAAACAACTCATCTTTTAAATCACACACAACAAACACATACGTTTGGGAATGTGATGGGAATGTCGGTAATTGCCCTGATAATGACAGTTGCTGGAATTATAAGACATTTTTCATTGCATGCACAATCTATTGTCTGCTCAATAAAGTACGACAGTTCATTGACTAGCTAACTGGCTGCAAAGGCTTCCCTGTTGACTTCATTGCTCACACTTAATTGGCCCAAGAGGCCAAGAAGGTCACTCATTAGGATAACATTTAGACCATTTCACAAACTTAAAATAGATGATATTATTGGTGAAAACCGCTTGTGCTTGTGACTACTAGTATCAATTTAACCATCACTAAGTTATATTCATCCAAAAAATGTAAAACATCAGAAAGTGGACTTAAAGCATTAAACATTTCCCTGTCACATTTTCATCTTGCAATAGAATAGAAAATATACATATGAATCTTACCTATAAGATGATAGAACAGTGGTCCCTATCTTACCTATAAGATGATAGAACAGTGGTCCCTGACATCCAAACGGTACCAAACTGAAGTGCTAAAAGGAAAATTTGCAAACATAAACACCAACCGTTTCACTAGCACCCTTGAGTTAAGTAGTTTGGGATATGAACGAACCATGGTGTCAATTGGTGGGACAACTGTCACGCCAAGCTATGTTGGCAGTGTCTAAGCATACGTACCTCTAGCCTAGCAATAAACAGCTCTTAGCTGTAGCGTCAGCTGCCGATGAGGCTCATTTCAGCTAGACAACATCTAAGTGCTCGAAGGGGGAAACACACAAGCTCTCAATACCAGTCCTAGGTCCAATGAAAGAAATGATTCTGCCATTTGATGCCTGAGCTATGTGATTCCCTGGAGACACTGCATAATTAGACGCTTATCCTGTGCTGGTAGTTCTCGGATAGCTCTACGGACAATATTAATTGCAGCCGCAAACCCTGTGGATGTTGCTGGTGACATTACTTATTAGGCAGAAAGAAGAGCAGCAACAATGTGACTTCAGACATTAGATCTTTGTATTTAGCACCTCAACGCAAACTTAACGTGCACCATCGGTAAGATTTCACCACCAGGCACAAGGTGTCCGTGACCATGTAAAAGGTGCATGATGGGACAGTGTCAGAGCCTTGTCCTGGCCACTTCCAGAGGCTTGGCCCACAGTTCATGGGGTTCAAGGGGTCATGGGCCAATGAAGGTGTATCCCATTTGACGGGGTGCTCTCAATAAGGTGTTGTCCTTGGCAACATTGAGACCAGAGGCCATCTGAAGTAGGCACTCCTCCAAAGGGTTCGGATGGAAGTTCATCTGAACCTTCTGGTGGAAGAACAACAAGGGTGTGAAGGGGGGAAATATGGACAGCAGGACCATGGCTTGACACAAATGTCGACTATGACTTATGGATGTTCTTTGTGCCGTCTTTCTCTTGTGAGACAGACAGGTAGGATTATTTGGATTGTCTTCAATATGAAAGTTCAGATCATCCTGAAATCATCCCAGTTGAACTTATGGTTAAGTTTACAAAATGTTTGGAAATGGATGAAATCAGGGGTTAAAAAGCAATCGTCCTGGTAGCCAATGTGAAAGCTGTTCCTGTTGTTAAAACCTTCCTTATTGCACACTTGGTATTTTGGAGAAGCCAGGTGTGGCGAATCACGCGTCCGTAGGACGTGGGCGAGTGAGTGCGTTTTCTGCCTGCAATGGAATGGCGCTCTTCTTTTGGCCTTTTTTGTTCGATGCTCTGCAAGAGGCCCGTTAAGATAACTCAAGGCCCTTTATTTGATGGCTGGACTTAGTTTCTCTTTCCCTGACTCAAATGTCACTGGCACATTGGTGTTTTTCAAACCAGAGGCCTCTGACACGGCAAAGCTGTGTCGTCCTGCTATTATTACTTTCCTTTTAAAGCCTGACAGTTTGCCCCTGGGAGACATGACACCAAACTCGTCAGGTGGAACTGTACCATTGCTCCTTTGCACACCGCTCAATGAGATATTTGTAAACCGACAACACCTGCCACGATAAGGTAAAGGGAGAATGCAGCGCATTGTAGTACCGGAGACAAAGCAAAACGGCATATGTAATGTCTGGTAATGTCATGAAATATGTAGGATCGCTGTCCAGTAGTCTCATTAAGTGCCAGGATGTTGTTGTAAACCCTGGGCCCCATTTGTACTGTCCTGTTCACTTATTACAAAGCAGGTATTATTTTTGGAGGAAATATTATTTATTTATTTTAAGTGTTTTTAAACTTTAAAATGATTTTTGTTTTTATTTAAAAAAATAATATATATCAATAATAATTGGAGGAGTTGTGTGTGTATGTATATATGTATGTACTGTATGTGGATATGATATATATATATACGTATATACACACAGTATAAACCTTAGCCTTGTGTGGGCTATCATGTTCTTCCAGACCAGAACAGTGTATTATAGTGTTCCCAGTTCCTCCTGTGGGCCTGCCCTCTATGTATGGAATGCATCTATTCACTGGGTGTTTTCACTTGACTGCAGCAAATAGAATGTGAAGTACGTTGACTGTAGAATAAAAAAGACACCTGTTTAAAATGGCAGGGTATCCACCGACACTGTCCTCCTCTGACTTTCACTTAGGAAAGTGATTTATCTGTGACATCCTTAAACTTTGCTTGTGAATTGGCTTTTCTGAAAGGGGGAATGAATTAAGTCAAGCTGACATTGCATGCCAATAAGATGTGTTTCATTCCTTGTGCAGTATTCATTTGTGCCAAAGAGAGATTTATTGCATGATTGACAATTATGAGAGGATGACCTAGTTCTTTGTAATTGAACAAAAATGGTTTTTCAAAGGGTGGCTTTACCTTCCATTGCATTGTGTAAACCCCTGCCTGACAATACAGCTGATTCCTTGCCCTAGATACAGATTTAAAAAGATCTGAGAATTCATGCCTCTGTAAATTAGATTCTGAATAGCTTTGACACATGAACATTTATTTTACGTAGCATTACATTGTATAGAATGACTGTTTTCCTTTTTATTACGTCATGCAAAGCTGACTTTTCTACTCCATTAAACTATGTATGTACATGTATACACGTACTGAGAAATGCAACGACAGATAATGTGGTTTTGACATTATCCATTGCTGTTTATGCGTTTGCCTGCTTTTTCTCACTCATTTTGTTGAATGATGTTCTTTTTCGCAATTTAGACTTTACACCACATCAGATCTGTGGAAAAAAAGAAAATGGTTTCTTGTTATCATGTATGTGATGCGCATTCTCTTAAAGTGCCATTGGCTATTCAATCTTATCTGTGACAGTTTGTTGCCAGTGGACTCATTTTTTAAAGTCACTCTGCCAGTGAGATTTTCAGAAAACTCTGTAATGGCGCCTAATATTTCATGATTCATACATTTTTGATATTACCTTTCTATTAACTTTTTTTTTTATTGTGCTTAGTGAAGCTCATTACGGAAGGAAGTCACGCCGACTCCTGGGACTGCTGGCTGACTGGAACCACAAATGATTCAAGCAAGGTTTAGCTGCAAGTTAATATCCTGCAAAATTGTTGTGTGCAGCTTGGTAGAAAATGGGATGATTAAATGACACCAGCATATCAAAACCGTTTTTTGTCTGAGTACAAGGTGTTAAGTGTAGCTGTTGCGAAGCAGTTCTCCCAAGGTTGCTATTAAAAAGAATAAGTAATTCAAGGGAAACAAGCATCTCGCAGGCAGAAAAGGATCAAATGCTACGCTTGGTGCATATTTAACGTGCTAATATCCCTTTTGCGTTTCATTGCCTATCTCATGGAATGAGGGGTGGGCTGTTTCCATCCTTTGAATGATAACGAGAGACCAAGACAAAACTAATTCGGAATTTTTGAGAACATCTCAAAATGGTGTGTCTCAGAGTGAAGAGTTATAATGGTTTGATTGAAATCATAACGGCTTGTCATCTGAAGTCAATAATGTTGGCGAGATGTTTGGCACAGTCCACTGCATGGGCGGGGTTCAGTCTCCACCATGGCACTTTCTCACTGGTCCCTTCTCTATCAGTTACACTCTCTGCTTTCTACCTGTCATTTACAAACAAATAAATACAGTATTTAGTGATTTTGCACTTTTTGAATTTCACTTCTGCAGTTAACTCCAACAGTACTAAATATTCTTGATGATCATTTGAGTAGATATCCATATCTTTATCATATTTTGCACGTTGAAACATACCTTAATTGTCACGGATTACAAAACCAAGAGAACATCAAGTCCAGTTACAACTGAACAGACCATTTGGATGCAAACATAATGTCATCTGAGCCAATAGAAGACAACATTAAGACAACTTGTACTTTAATGTGTAAAGCAATACCTAGCTATCCCACTAGTAATAACCAAAGACTGATTACATTGCCAATATGGCAGAATAATATTTATAGCCAACTGTAATGCATTCATGCCATAGCATGATCATCTCAGCTTTATACAGGGTCGCTAGCTACAATATCCATATATCATTCTTGTAAGCCCTACTCAACCCTGCATACAATGTTCGTAACAACCATATAAGAGACTCCATATCCGGCAGGCTGATAATGTTTACAAATACATTATATAAACCAACAAGTCCGTTTTAACTAATTTATGGCTGTCTATATTTGTTCTGTCCAAGCATGATTCTACCAAGTACATTTGTGGCTGATTTTTATGACGCGGAAAAGACAGGGTAGACTGCAGTAAAATAAGGCAAAATGCAGTTAAACATAGTTTTAGAAGCATTTACAAATGTTGTTTTATGGACAGGGGCAACACATGATTGTCATGTTCTGATGTAGAGAATTCCAGTCTTTGCTGCAGATTATTAAAATGCGGAGCATCCATCATTTGTATCGGCTTTAGGATGAGTTAGTGCTGTATCACTCTTCTGAAAAAATGGTCACTCAACCAACTAAAGTTCCCTATAGTCTTCCCTTTAAATAGTAAAAATCCATTGTCGCATGCAAGCTATGTTAAACTTTCTCTGACCAGCTGCAGGAGCAAAGTAGTTTCTGTTACTAGCTGCGCTCCAGAATTAAATTAAGCTGTGCTTGGAAATTGCCCGCATTTACAAGCCATTTACTTCTGCTTTGGAAAGATGCTTGTCGAAGTTTGCATGAGGTAATATTTCCGAAATTGTCTGCTATCACCTTATTTTCGCTGGAATGATTTTTGCAAATGTTCATTGACTGATTCATAGAGAATATAGGCTTTGTTCATGTGCGTAGCAAGCAATTCTTTCAATGCAGAAATATCTAGCGAGTAGAGAATATACTATTATGTATTAAGTATCACAAATACATTTGTGATGATAACCTTCAGCCTGTGTTATTGGAGGGAAGTTCAGTTTAGTGAATGGATTAATTTAGCACAGCGGATATGTGGAGCCTTGGAAACGCAATGCTTGCACACCATGTTTTATGAAAAGTCCTGTGTTGTGCTTTCCCACACACTGTGAGGACCTCGCCAAACCTGTAGTGAGGAGATGGTAGCCAGCTCCTGTTCATATATTTATGACGTGCTCCATTGCAAAGGGTGTGTGCAATATAGCAATTAATTTTCACTTTATCATCTCCACTGCATGCCTGAGAACATAAGATCCATAGATATAGAACCATAGATATGACATATCATGTAATGTAATAGTAATTTGGAATTCTGAAATGGAACAATTTGGCAGCCATCTTACCTGGGTACAGCTATAATAGGAACTTATATATGACAAAGTGTCATGTACTTTCTCACCCACTGTGATGTCATAATCGGGTCTTAGAAGCCAGATAGCTGATGATTGGCTCATAGATATAAAAACATGGTTACTGGCCACCATCTTACCTGGGTATGGTCTCAAAAATTGTGCCACTAACTATGACATATGTCACATCTATGATAAGATCTATTTTCAGGACTGTCCACACGAGAACATGCTAGAGAACAGCAGTGTTGGGCGAGGACCAAGAGCAAGGTTGCCAGGGTACTGCTACTATTACCTCAACTATTTAGTTTATTCACAGTCATGGTGTTTTGTGTTGTGTAAACTGGAACAGAGCAGCGTGTGCAGCGTATAGCTGTGTTTTTATTCCCTGTACTTGTTTTAAGTATTTGTCGTTTTCTTGTCTCACGAGTAAAGTGGCGCCTCATTTTTGAGCCGTACGGTATCTCCGCTTAACTGGGTCAGAAATGAGAGACGACACCAGGTATGAGTATAAAACCAGCCACACACAAACCACACTGGGTTTTCATATTTCCACTGAGGGCAAAAAAGAGTCACCTTCGCTTTGCTTTCAGTAAACACAATGGTTGTTATTTTCTCTTTCTTTTTAAGAAAAGAAAGGTCTTTGTGTTTTACTGTTTCCTGGAACTGAGACTAAAGTTTGTGATATAAGACAAAACAGGCTTTGTAGATTTTACCTTATCCTACTGCTCTTTGAAATGGCAGAAATGGGAACATTAGTCAATACAGTGAGATCTGGTTACATGAATAAAGGTTGTTTGTGCCCCTTGCACTCGGGAGTGAGGACTAATTGTAGGAAATGGCGAGCAAAGTTAACTCTACTTCATCTTCATGGTTTCCATTCGGTATGATCATCACAATGTCTGGTATTGCTTGACTGCTATATCTGCCCACAGGAATGGCGCTCAGTGTATATTAGTGCTTCATGTAATCGGCGCATGATAAAGAAAGATATTCTTTTGTTGTGTCACTTCCTATTCTTGCAGTTGCATGCCAGATAATCTTAACAGTATTTTGAGTGACGCTGCACTTTAGAGAGGCCTTGTCCTGTATGGACAGTGAGCAAATGCGCGTGTCTGTGTTTGTGTCTCTGTGTGTGCGTTTGCGCGTGTATGCGCGAGCGTGTACGTGATGATTATCAGCCAGAGCCGAGATGCCGCCGTGAAAATGAAAGGTATGCACTTTTGGGCCGGGGTCAAGCCGTCAGGAATGCCGGAGAACCGTAAGGCCGCAGCAGCCCCTTTCAACAGCGCTGTGCGGCCGGAGAAATGTAGCCGCGCGCGGGACAGCGCAAGGGGCCTCGCCGAAGCCCGCGCGCTGACAGCTATCCAGCAGTGTTGTCACAGCAGGAACACATCAGTTGAAGAAACGGATAGCGAGCACGCAGAGAGTGCGGTCAGCGGTGTGGACAGAAGCTCACAGGCTTATAAGTGGCCCCCGGGTCACAGTGTTCCCACCGATACTGCCGGCTGTCTGGCTTTGGCTTTGTAATTAATAAAAGCGAGGGACAAAGAAAAAATCAGACCCCTTCACGAAACAATCGGTTTTTGCTTCTCAAAGAAAATAAAATCTCATAAGCAAATATTTTTCTTCGCATGATTATTCATGCTGAATCGCAGCGCTAGCTGTTTGCATGGATTGTTTTTTCTTAACACGGCTCCCATTTTTCTATAAAGTAGGAATTTTCATCTTATCTTCAGATTGTTTTCTCACAAAGATATTTCCTCTTAAAAAAAGTTATTGAGCTGCAACATATTTCTTGCCTTATAGTAAGAAAAATAATCTAAGTTCTTATTTTAAGATTAACAGTCTTAATGGAGAAAATAAGATTATTTTGCAGTTAACTTTTTTTGGGGTTAAAACGTGCACATACTCGAGCCCCAGTCTCATAGAACGATACAGACTATTTACTGTTATATGCCTGTAATACACTCTTTCTCTGTTATATATATATATATATATATATATATATATATATATATATATATAATGCTATTAAAAGAAAATTAAGAAATCAAGAATTCCATTTCAATTTATTTAGTAAAAACAGCATGCTGTTCTTTTGAAGTGGAGGCTTCAAAAGTGCTAAACGACTGAATTTGTCAGGAGGATGAGTAGGACTAGGAGAGCGTAACCCTTTGCTTAACTTAAGCGATCACTCATGTCAGGAATGTCACGTGCATAAAAGGAAATTGTACATGATCACTGAAGATCTTTGATCGAGATGTGCCTACTTGCCATATAATGATAAATGCGAGTGTTTTTCAATAAAAAAGGGTGTCACGTTCAGTCACCGGCCCCTGCTCTTTAACGCTTCTGCGTTAAAGAGGGGAGCGTTTGGCCAGGGTGCTGGGGGGGTGGGTGGGTGCATTGAAGACTTAAATGAGAGTAAATGCGGCTAAAATGAATGAATCAGGCCTGTCTTCACAGCACTTCAAAGTGTGGGAGCATTTTTCTTTTGCCATAAAAAAGGCTCAGTGTGACATATTCTCTCCTTTGTTTCTTAGTGATAACTGTATTTAATTTCACATCTTATCGGCTCTGCTTTGTCTGTCTGCGACTTACTCCGGAGTCAAAGCTACCCCCGGAGATAAACTCTGTCAGACTCCTGGGTGATTTATTAAATTCTGATTTCTGTGAAGGACTTTAATGTCGAGGGAAAGAGAAAATGCATCGCAGGTATCGGCCAGCTCCGGGCGCTGTTTGTGCTCCTTTACGGTCTCTGAAGGTAAATGCGAAAAATAAATAAATAAATAAATTTGAGAGAAAATAGTTGTTGATTATTTTCTCTTCTTTTTCCAGCCTTACATTTGAATTGAGTTTCTCCTTGTTGTGTGCGGTGCCCTTGTGCTCTTTTAATCATCTCTAAACTGTTCAGAATGGTTTTATTTCTCTGCAAATGCAGCTTGAAATTACAACATAGGTACGTGCCTGTAAGTGGCCTTGACCCTCAATCCAAATCCATTAGGGAAATCGACTAACATAATAGCCGTTGTTATTGTAATTCAATTTGAGTAAATTCTGACTCAGAGTTGCTGTGGATTGCATCACTTTCTCAGCCACACTTGTCACCCAGTCATCTAGTTAGTAAGAATTGTTTTTAAAAATCATTTAGAGTTCAGAAGATTAGATTTCTTTTCTAAATATATAAACAACTGAAATATTAATATGCCCACTGAAGATTAGTCTAGTTTTTCCAAATGTTTAGTGCAGAATGTGTCAGGCATTTAAAAGAAACTCTATTAGTGTTACCACTGGAAAACAGTTGTTCTTTAAAGTTAATTGTTCACAAACTGTACTTCATGGAATGTCTCTAGTATGTAAATATGAGAATGGTTTTAAACGATCTAAACTGTTAATATATTGCTTGTTTAAATTATATGCCATTTTTATGGTTTTCTGTCAAAAACTAAAAATCGGCCATAACTGCTAAATAATGCTTTGCTAAATTAATATCCCTTGTTTTTCATTCAATGCTTGCTTGCTGTTTCATTGGTGTAAATGAGTAAACTGGTTCTTATTGCCAAGACTTTTTCCAAAATTGTGTTTTACCCCTTAAAAATCAGTCAACTTCTCTTAAGCGGCTTGACAGAAAAATAGAATTAATATCTCGAACAGTACACTGTCTACTGATGTAAATGCACCATTTAACTTTGTAGATAATTAAACATGCCAGGCGTTACATTTTGAACTCTGGGTCATGTAAGCATTTTCATTTGCGGGAAGCCATTAATAGATTGAAAATACCGTTCATGAAAGCGATTTGTTGCTTAGTTTATAGTTATCACGTGAAGCGAAGTACGATTATGCTGTATGCTAATATTCACACTGGCAGTTCCGGGGTTTCGCTCCCTATCTTCTATCCTACATCCCAGAAGAGCTCTTTGTTCTACATTGCTCTCATTCTCCAGAGAATCTGAACAGATGATAAAGGGTTATGAATTTCACATATTTATTTATTGCTTGCATTGAAGCACTTAATAGAACACACTGAGCCGTGATGCGTGAAGCTTCTCAGCAGGCTTGTTGGCTTGGCCGTCTCAGGACGGACAGAGCTAGAAGAGGAACGCTGGCTAACGGGGCAGTTAAATCTTCAAGGATCACCTGTTCACTCTTCCTGCCAGATCTGGATGGAAACCCGGGACGGCGCCCTTTTGAACAGGATCTCGGCGATGTCTCTTGTGATATCTTCACTGTCTCACGTTCTCCCATTGTTCCCTGCTAGTCAGCATCTTTTGTCTTTGCCTCTGATTTGTCTTTTGATCTTTGCCAGTGATTTATCTGCGTGGAGTCCTTTTCTCGCAATTCCCCCTCAGGAAATTTTGAACGAGGCTCCAGTAACCTTGCCGAAGACAAGCCAAGCTTGATCATTCAAGAAGAAACGGATAGTTGTTTTTCTCCCAGAAAAACACAGAAAAAAAGTCTGGTTTCTTCTTAATTTACAACAAACTTCCTTAAAATATAATAATATCAAAATACATTTCTTACTCTCTTTACTATTATTTTCATAGCAGCTAATACTGCAGCTTGCATCCACTACTAGATCCAGTTCCAGAAAACACCAGGCGATGTTTGGCGGAAGACTGTAATGTATTTGGACTGCAACACTTCTCCCTCTGTTTGCCTGGTTAAAAGCGCTGCAGGTTGGAAGGATTGGAGTTGACACCCCGGAGGATACTGGAGCCGTTTGCCTTCTCCTATTTTTCCACTTGTGCGGGTCTGCAGATGTCTGAGCCTCCTCTTGCCAGCTGTCATTTTCGAAGGCTCTCCATAACCATCTCCACACGCCACCTGCTTTGCAGTTGGAGAATGGGTACATGTTCTAAAAGTTTGAACAAGGTAGAGGGGGGAGATGGGTAACACACTTTCAAGTGGACCAGATATGCCCAAATGGTGCTTTTCATTGAGTGCCAGCATTCTCTCCCCCTTAATGGTTGATCCTGGTAAATGGAAATTTTTAATGAGACGGTGTGTTGCGTTTCAAAAATGCAATCTGGGGTGTTCGGTACAAAGGCGATTACGGGTTTGAACGAATTAATAAGCGGCGCGTGTGCGCGGCTCCTGCCTTATCCTCATTCGTGGATTCTCACATCTCTTTGAGCACATTTTAAACAACTTGTATTTCTGTCACCTTGACATATTCAGCAAACACAAGTGCAGCATTTTGTAGTTCAGGGCACTCGTACCGGTTCTGTGTTCCTTCCTTGTCAAGGTAATTCAGCGAAGCTCACTCTTGACAATTATCCTGCTACCATGCAGCCGTCCATGATGAAATAACAGAAATAGAGTCTTTCTTTTGTCTTCAGAGGTGCCAAATTAGAATATAAAAGAATTGTGACCGGTAAAGATAGAAGCTTGCAGATTTAACTACACAGACAAATTGAGCGTTCTTGCTTGGTATTGTGTTTAATAGTAAGTAAATATAGTTTACAGATAAGGTATCATGCGCAGCGATAACAAATACGCAGAGGTGGGTGGAAGTGTTTGGTCTTAATATCCATTTAAACAGACTGAAGCTACAAGCTTTTAATCTGTCATCAGTGACAGTTTGCTTTATACATCAAGAGAGCAGCTGATGACCTGTTATCAAAAGCACAGACAGGCGCTGACGAGGGTTTGTTTAACTTTCCTTCCACCAGTCACCAGACTAAATTGTCAATTTGCTGACATATAAATGAGAAATATTAAAACTAATTAAAGCATTGTCTCTCAAAGAATTAACAGTGAGGTCATTTTTGGTTTTAAGGATCACCTCTTTTCAACCTGATGTCTGTCTAACTGTTGCCCCACTGTCCACATAGTTCTCTTTGTACAGGAAATGATGAAATGATTACACCAATATCATTTGCACAATGAAGCTTCAGGCAGTCTCTGTGTTTCAGCGCATTTGAGTGACAGTTGATACGATTAAACAATTTGATCAATAGATACCTTCTGCTTGTTTTTAAAGATTAACTTCACTTTGTTATGTTATTGTCTAAATTTTAATATAATTATTATGATGCAGCTAAACCCTGTTTCTAATAGAAACATTCTGGGTGCAGAACAAAATGGCACTCTTGGCTAACAATTACAAATTCTTTCCATAAAAATATTACCATGGTGTCTTCACCAGCATATGTCATAAATATATATTTGTATTTATATGCGCCGTAATGTACTGTGCCAATAATATCATCCATTTTGATCTATTTAAGCACATTGAGACCATTCAGGCTGGTGTCATGAAATTAGCGTCTTCATTCATTTTTAATGACTCAGTCAGATATACAAACTACATAAGGCCAAAGTCAGAGCCGCTGCCGTTCAAAATACACGGGAAAAAGGGCGGGAAAGCGAAGGAAGGTTGCATAAACTCCACGAAAAGCTCAGGTTTTCTCACTTCATTTTGTGATGGTTAACAAACGATAAGCACCCGCGTAGACTGAAGGTCATGGCATTTCTTCATTTCAATTGGTCCGAGTCTCGCTGCAAATTGCACCGGCGGGCGATATTAGAACTGGCGCAGGTCTCTGTCAAGGCCAATGACGTGATGAAACGTACGGCTTACCTGTTGAGATAAAGGGCTCATTCCCTCTCGATAACATGCGTAAATCAGAATTTAAAGCAAAACATACAGGCATCCATACGTGTGTGTGTGTGTGTGTGTGTGTGTGTGTCTGGGGGGGGCTTTCCAGATTTCACGTGGGCCGACTCCTGTTTGGCTTTTAAGAGGCCCCAGGCAATGAGAAGGCATCAAGGACACCTGGGTGAGGTTTTATTAAAGTATGAAATGAGAGGTCACACATCCCCCTTTCCCTCACATGACACCCCGCTGCTCGCCTCCTAGGTCTGCTTGTTCTCCTTGGCGAGGCGTTTGATGAGTTATCCATGAAAGTGTTTTTCATTAATCCCCTCAGGGACCTCTGCATTGCTCTTTTCGTAGCAGATACAAATTTAATTCCTGATGTGTCTGTTAGATGCGCGCCGTGTCCGTCAGGTCGTTTAATTAATGGTACCTCGGTGCATTTATCTGAAATTCAGGACCTCGGCCTAGCGCCGGGATTTTTTGTTGTTGGAAATTTCGCTCGTCGGGTGAAGAGATTGTGATGGGGCCAGTTTTTAAACGATACACAGTTTGTGAAATTGACGATGCTCGGGAGTTTAAAACGTTGTCTAATGTTCTAAGCCTTTCTTGGAGAGTGCTCTTTATGATTTATAATATTTCTGTTCTTGATTACATTTGTTCTTATTCAATGCAGGTTGCCGATACAATGCAGTACAATGTTACTCTCAATACAGTAAAAAAAAAAAAAAAACATTTCTGTAATGCTGGACAGGAAATCCCCTTCTCACCCACAAAGGTAATGTCTGGACGAGAGGGTTTTTATCACGTGAACTGTCACAGCGCACTTGCTGGTTTGCAGTGCCAAGTTCATCTGACTTTATTAACTTCACAGTGTCATTGTCAGCTTGTTATCAAGACAGGCACAGCCAATTCTGACTAACTGGCACCTTCCTCTATTGCAGTCAGTTTGCAAGATACTGTAAGAACAGTCCCCCCCCCCCTCCTCGTTTACTGATACACTATAACTTGGCAGTTGATCGCGGTAAAATATTGATGGCTTTAAAATGATACCATCACACATCACAGAGCTCGCTAATAGAAATGCTGTTGCCGTGCGCTGAGCAGGTTCGCGGCTCAGAGAGAAACGCGAGCTGAAGGTTCGGAAGGCGCACGAACGCAATAAGTAAAAGGCAGAAGATCTTGAAAGCGCGGCCTTGTTTGCAAATTCCGCGTTTAATGTCGGTGTTTTTTCTTAATGGGTATGTTTGGGCATTATTAGCCTAGCATTCTGTTAATACGCTTGTTTTTTTAGTTGCTTGCACGCCTTTTTTCTGGCAGCTAATTTGCATGGCGCTCTTTACACTTCTGTTTGGGCTGGTTTTAAGTACCACAAAGCCTGCAATTGTGAGGTTTTACATTTTGCAATTAAAATCCACCCTTATTGCTCTGAGCGATGAATGACGAGCCTTTGATGTTCTTTAATCAGTTGAGATGCATTGTATTTTAAGGAGCGTAAAGATGCGCGATACGTTTCTGATTTTGAATTGACGTGCACGTCTACCTTTGAAGTTGATAGAATTTCTTGCTTAAAGCATTGAAATTCAGTCCCTTGAAATCTCCCCCTTGATAATATAGATTTTTATCTATGATCCAAAAGTGGACAAACAGGATTGTAGATGGCTCGTTTTTTGAGCTCCGTATGACCAAGAATGCAGAAAATAAATGATTAAATGAAATATATAATATAAAATATAATAATGCAGCACAGAGTTTGTCAGTTAATGGTTAGTCATGAAGGTTTTAACATTTGAGTTCCAAATGCATTGCAGGGGAATGGCCATTGATATTATGGCTATTATCATTACTGAAGTGGAAATTACAGTGGACGCCATTTTGTATCTCGTGTGATTTTTCTCTTCGATTCTTCCTGATAGGTCAATAGATCAGAAGGATATTCTTTCGAGCTCTTATGATAGTATCTCACGTGCAGTAATCCTACACATGTAATTCACGTCGGCGCAAACACAAGTCTGCACGGTTTTCTCTTGCATTAGCCCCTGTTCCATCCACGCTTATGCAAATGTGAGGATATGTGAGGTTTAGATTGGCTCATGGCTATTGGCCTGAACCATTTTCCCTTTAGAGACATGGGTGAAGAAGGTCAAAAGAAATACTCAAATGCCTGGGTGTGACGCAGTCACGCAAGCGGGAATAAAATGCCTCCCTTTTTAGCTTTTGCCCATCGGAAATTTCATCATGATCAGACGTTTCGTTAAATATTCACCCAGAACAAGAAGGGACGTTCTAGTAATGGGCAGACCAACATTTCAGTGAAGCATTATGTGGTAGTTACAGGGTAGCTGTGATATACAAGGACATCTCCTGTGATTAACAAAATGAGGACAACTGTGACAGAGTGGAGAAGGGTGGTGGTTGGGGTGGGGGGGTGGGGGGGGTGTGGGGGGGTGGGGGGGGTGGGGGGGGGGGGGGGTGAGCGGCGGGCGGTGTATGTCAAGTCAATCAGTTCTAGTTTTTCCTCATTGGTGGTTACCAGTAGGAAGTTGGCACCACTTGTGTGCCCAGTTATTTGACTTTTCTCAAATACTGGGTACAGCAGAGGAATGCACTGTACGTAACTGGCATCGTAATAAACCGACTACAGTAAGACTTGCTTTGTGCATACTATGGAACTGCATGTACAATGCCCCTCATTCATCCCACCTATAGATTTATTTCCGTTGTACATTACATTACATTACATTACAGGCATTTAGCAGACGCTCTTATCCAGAGCGACTTACACAACTTCTTATTACATTTATCCATCTGGATATATACTGAAGCAATTCAGGTTAAGTACCTTGCTCAAGGGTACAACGGCAGTGTCCTACCTGGGAATCGAACCTGCAACCTTTCGGTTACAAGTCCAGTTCCTTAACCATTATACTACACTGCCGCCCAAATAAGTCCCTATATATATACGACGTGTGTATAATTTAATATAACCACATACATTGAATATGATACTGTTCGCAGCTACACGGCGGTTGAGGGCAGTACAATTGTTGATGTTAATTATAAACCTTCCTTGTATATATATATACAGTATATATATATATGCCTTGTAGCTTGTGCATTTATTTAAGATGATGAAAATGTTTGAAAAAACAAGATTATGAAAAGATTAAGATTATGGAAAATACTTGGTTTGTACTCAGTGAATACCTGCAATATTCATCGGCGTTATATCATTTATACAAGTACACTTTTTTTTGCATCTAACGTATAAGTTTGATAATTCATCTATACGTGTATATAATATACATGTTGTTTAATTCAAGCGCTGAGTGACCGTGGTTGTGTAGTTTGCATTAATATTAAGAATTTATTTTTGGAGTTACTTCTTATAAACATAAAAAAGACGTGTGTCAAACGCACGGTTCCTTGGAGCTCATGTAGTAGCAATCACTCCTGGTTAACAAAGTATATATACTGCACATATCTGACACGGACAGATCTGTTTGGCCACTTGATTAGCGCTGATTTTCTCCGTCTGTTAATGGTTACTGAGGATTTAGCCCTGACTGAACACCGCGGCCGCTAAATTCGTGCAGTTCCTGGAAACGGAGATCTCTCGGCAAGCAAATTAACATGAGCGCGGATTCGGCAATAATGGAGCGCCTCTGCTTTTGTCTCCCAGTGACAGATGGACAGTGTGTGCTCAAATTGAATTCGGCTTTAATTGCATTGTGCCGTTTAAAATTTATCTGCTTCACAGATTTTGTTTACAGGTTTATGGGATTCTGAAATGTCTCGAGATTTCCCCCCGCCCCTTCTCCCTCCTCCAATACAGAGAGATAAAGCACACTGTAATTCTTTGGGGCTGGGGGTATTCATTACCACTCTTTGCCCTCCAGGGGAAAACGTTCAATAGGGCGGATAGATTTTTTGTATATTTTTTTTCCAAACGTACACTTAACTGATACATAAGATTGCAAATGTGGGCATTGTAACGCCTGCCTGCTCAGATGTACAACGCATAAATCAGGGATCGGTGAACAGGATATAATCACATCTCTGTCTCCTTGTGGATTTTTTATTTTTATTTTTTTATATCCTTCCCACACTGTTAGTTGCACTTCCGTGCATGAGTGTTATTGTATTTGGCACATGCTTGTTTTTCTGTTTTGTTTTAGTACATAAGGCATGTTCTGTTCCTTGGTTTGAAAGTCATTTACATGTCAGATGTTGACTAATATTGTGAAAAACAATCAAATCCAAAAAAATTCAGACGTACGGGTGGTCACCTGGCGTCCTGAAGTACCATTGAACGGAAGTTTGGATAAAGCGTTTACAAATTTTCAGGGGTTTACACCAGTATGGTTATAGTACTGTTGGTTCTTCTCTGTCAGTGGACTTATGGGTGCAGCCAACGTGAGCGTTTAGTTTTTCCTGCGTTGTTACTGCTGAAGAATACTGAAAAATATTGGCGGTTTGGCTTCTACATTTCTTCTGCAGTGTTACGTGACGGCACCAGGCCACAGGTGTTCAAATGTTTGTTTCCCAAATTAGAATGCGTCGGTGATGCGCAGGTTATACCGTTGAGGTTTGGCTGTTGCGTTGGGGGGAGGGACTGGCTGCCACGGGGGAGGGGTGTAGCTGAGGTGTGGTGGGTCATGCCGGAGGGGGCTTCAGTAGGCCTGGAGCTCGAGGGGGCCAGTGAAGACCTGCGGTCCACTCTCACTCCAGGCTCCTGTGTCGAGTGCTGTTCCTTCCGAGACTAAATCCTCCATAGTTCCCCTCCCTTCTTGAGTTCCTATTTTCCTATAGTAGACATCTTGATTGTTAAAATCCTTGGCGGGCCGCACAACAACAGTACGAGTGGATATTCGGTTTTGGTTCCCCTCTTCGGGAGGTGCGTCCGTTTCATCCCTGTTTGCTCTCACTTCCATACGGTCTGTCAGTGGCTGAGAAGTTTAAAAAAAAACAATTTAAAAAAAAAAAAAACAATTTCCATAATTATGCACCCTTTCCCCCCGCCACTTGACAGAGGTGTGAGAATCACAGTTCTGCCAATTTGCACTTAACCCCCTAAACCTGACCTCCATTAATTCCCACCGTCCTCCTCAGCTTTGGAAATGCACTTTGTGTTTTGTGATATTTCCTTCTCCCCTTGAATCGTCTCCCGTCATACTGTTTATGCAAAACATTCCCTCCCTTGGCCTAAGTCGTCGCTAACTTTCTGTCCGTAATCTTCTTTCGCTCGGAAACCTTAACGCTCAACTGTGCGTCTGAGAAAGCGTAACCTCCATCTGCATTTCCTTTTAAGGAGAGTGCAAGGATGAGTGTATTTATGGACTTAGTATGTAGTGTTTCCTACGGGAGCCCCCCCCCCCCCCCCCCCCCTCATCTAAGCCCCTGTGCTTTTCCTACGTATTTGGAAGTTGATGCTCTTTACTTGACTGTTCAGTGCGTCCTTGCCTAAGTGTGCACGTCCTCTCAAAGTCAGCGTGACTCTCTCAGCTCCAAAGTGGAGGTTGTCTCACAGTTATTTGCAGTCAGGGCAGTGCATTGTGGGGTTCCAGTGCCAGATTCTATCCACGGCCCTGGTGTTACATCATCAGGATTACTCTCTCTTTCTCTTTCTCTTTCTCTTTCTCTTTCTCTTTCTCTTTCTTTCTTTCTTTCTCTCTCTCTCTCTTTCTCTTTCTTTCTTTCTCTCTCTCTCTCTCTTTAATCTTGCGTTTGTGTTGTATAAGTTTGACCTTCTGCACTGGATTGGTGTGATAAAGCCAACATTCCATTTTATTTCAGGTGTACTGTTTGCATTGGTGATGCATGATGCATAGAGCCTACGACGCATACTGTAACGTCCCAGAATGGAAACAGTTCCTTAATCTATAAATGTAACCCTGACAGATCAAATACAGGCTGGCGGAGGAGGAGGAGGAGGAAAAAAACAAACAGACAAAAAGGAAACAAAACAAATTAAGTGTTTACAGTCTCCTGTCGTGTGGGTCTTTGCGATGTGAAGCCCTCCTTTAAACAATTTAAGCCGGTTTCCTCGCGGCAAATGGGTTTTCCGTGACCCGTGGAACGGGACAGGAAATGCTTATTTCCCATTTGCGGTCCCCGGCGTGGAGGAGGACGTGCCCTCTGTCTGCAGCTATGCTGATCCGCGTTGCCCAAGGAAAGCAATCTGCCGGCCGAGAGCCACTGAGAGGGCTTTTTATAGCGCCGGCGCATTTTTCCCATTTCAGGCATGACATCACAACAATCGAGGATCATGTTCAATGGCATCATCAGACGGAGACGGCCCGGTCGTGCGGGAGGAGCTCTGCCCGTGTGCGTCCGTCGCTGATATCGTCCCCGCCGCCTTTTTACGCTCCGCTCTGAGTTCTTTGAGGAAGTGCCTGTCCGCTTCTGTCATTTAGGATTTTGTCGCCGCCCAACTGAGTACAGGGTGGACAAAGGGGTGGGGGTATGGTGCTCATTTGTTAAATTCAGGATGACTGGAAAACTTTGGCAAGATTGTATAGAACACCCCCCCCCCCCCCCCCCCGCTTTAGTAAACAAGTCTGTGCCCAGGCATACTATGATAATGATTTCCTGAGCTCATTTCAGTAACTTGTTTATGTTTCAGCTGTATGTGTGAAACTTCAGCAAATTATGCGCCTTGGTTTTGTGGGCGCAGAGTGGACGTAGCCCTCGTTTAAAATGTAGGGGAATGGGGGGCGGGGGGCGGGGGGCGGGGGGGCGGGGGGGCGGGGGGTGAAATGGACAGCTAAAAAAAAGAAATAACTGGAGACGGAAAAGACTCGGTCCCAGGAATGCTACTGGGAGAGCGAAGATCAATTAACTGTGTATAAATAAACAGTGAGGGGGAGTGCGGCCCGTACAATGGAGGGGTAGCCTCTTCTCGGGCTCCAGAGACCCGCAGAGTGACGTTTCATTAAGTGGAACCGAAGTCCTGTGGCCTTCCATAAACACACATTAATTAAGGAATTTGAAAACAAAAATTTCTGAGCTAGCAATATGTTAATGATCATGTGACACAAGGCCCTGGAAAGAAGGTGCAGCAAAGGTCATAAAATAAGCATGAAGCATTTAATGCGTGCGCTTGGCAGGATTTTCTGCAAATTAGCCGGGTATTTGCTTGTCCGCGGCAAATTAAGGCGGATTTTTGCTTCAGTTGCTCATTTTGACGCGAATGTGCACGGGTTCATTTGCGCGGATGGGTGAAAGTTTATTGGCTGGGGTGCCAAGGGTGTTTCGTCCCATTCCGAGAAGTTTACCTTAAAATAATTTTTTTTTAAATACATCTGTGTCTGTCTGTCTGTCTTGTCTGTCTGTCTGTGTGTATGTTTGATGATGGGTGTCAAGTGGACAATCTTCCATCTTTCAGAAATAGAAGAGGATGTTTCAGCTCATAATAACGCATGTCTATTATTATGATTATATAGTAAGCCATACAGCAATTCCATTACCTTCACTGTACTTTCTACATTTTGATACGACCAGCGCATTCCTAGTGATTTCAAATAGCATTGTTGCTGTTTTCATGTTAGTACCAGTCTACCAGACTAATATAAAGAAAGAAAAATGGGTTGCATTTTGTTTGACGGGAGCGGTTTATGCTTTGTGCTGAAGTCTGTTTGGTGCGTACTCTTGAGATGAAATACTGGTGTTCACGGGACCCTCAATGTTGGTGCGCACCCCCGCATTTTTTTGTGTGTGTGCAGGGAGACGTCAAACTTGGCAGCTTGTTGAGATCGCTCAGTGTCACTTCTCTCACCGCTGACGACGGCCGTCGGGAAAATCAAAGCCAACCGCCATCTGTTTTTAGTTTTTTTTTTTTTTTTTTTCCCCTTTCAATTGTAAGATCATCTGAAAATAAAGTCAGATGTTGCCTGGGCCAAAAAGTGTTTGTATTATTTATCTAGTCTGGTACGGTCACGTCAGATACTCTTATGGGAGGAGTGCTTCGTGCACCTTTCTCCACTGGAAAATTACAAGGCCTGTGTTACAGACCACTGCCACTGCCACCAGCATCGAATTGTGGAGTTTGTTGTTGTTTTGCCAGCAGCCGTCAGGTCTGGTCTTGTGTGAATCCTTCCTTTTCCCCCCTCCTTTTTTTGCGTGGGGTTTCTTGTTTTTTTGGCGTTGGGCAGTGAAATACATTCCGCCGCATGGAACAGTCTTCATCTGGAGGTAATTCAATTAATAGTTGGATTGTAATGGCTGGGTTATGTTATTTATAATCTAATGTGCAGATGGAAAGGTGCCCCCCCCCCCCCCCGCCCACTTTGTTTAGTTCTGCCCCCCCCCCCCCCCCCCCCTTGTTCAGGGGGAAAAAAATCTCCTGACTCTGTAAAATGGGCAAGGATGACATCTGTGGATTCGGGCCTGTTCATATCTTTTGCTGGGCCTTTAGGGAAATAAATATCTGAGAACATTCAGTGAAATGAAGCTCACTCGATAAATCAAACTGACACAATAAACACTTCTGGCACAGGAGCCTTCCCTCCTCTAAGGCACCACCTACCTCTCGCTCTGTTCCTCCGCTACCAAATGGCGCCTCCCCCAAGGCCTGTAAATCAAATCCACACACAAATACACCCAGAATTTATTTGGAATGGGCTTTTTGTTCTGTTTATGCTTGATCGTTGGATGGGACCGGTCCGATGATAAATCTGGACCCGCGCGCGGGAACCGGCGGGGCCGTGTGCCTGTTGCGTCGTCGCGCCGTTTATAAATCATAAATCCCGCGCCCGTCTCGCGGCTTTGTTGTTCCGCCGACAGGAAGAGAGGATGTCGAATGAAAGGAGAATGCATTCCGTTCGATCCGTCTTGCTCGCCCAACGCCGAGCTGCTGAATAATTCAGGAGCATTGTGATCCAATTAATGAATTAATTAATTCAAATGAATCGTGATGAAATCTGAATTCGTTTTCTGTTGTGGGCTAAATATTTGTCATCATCACAGCTCCTCGGAAATTGAGCAGATCGTACCATGCAAGTTTTCTCGTTTATATGTGTGATGGATTTTCAGTTCTTGCAGCAGAAAGTCTGCCATAGAAAACACAACTAATCTAATATCATAAGTTAAATGCATTTGGCACGTTTTTTTTGCAATGGTCAGTCAGTCAAACAAAGCTTTTTTCATGGTATATTTATACACATTAAACATACATGCAATAGCTTCCCTTATGGAAAAAAGAATATACTGCAGTTTATTGTAAATATATCAAAATGATCATCGCAATATATTTAAAACATACTGCAGTATATAACATTTCCATAAGTCTTAATTCACGCAGAAAGAAATGAGTAATAAAAGGATAGTTCCATGGCATTCGTGTAAAGAGCATGCATAGCGTAGCATATTTATACATATTTTCTCTGTGCTGCAGTTAAGTGGACATCCCGTTGTGTATTGCTGTGGTCTATGTTTATCCCCAGTGCTCTTTACATAGCGATAGAACTGTAGCCCTGACCTCTCCCTTGTGAGAGGGTGACCATATTCATAAGTAATGTGCACGCCGCAAGACCAATGGAGAAATCTGTAGAAATAATAGCCTAGCCTAACATGCCTAAACTGGATTCCTATAACAGGCGCATGATGGATGTCTGGTCTGGAAATTCGCACTCGCATTCTTGTACATCACCTGTAAAATGCCACTGTTTTCACGTGTACGTTTCCTGAATATTTAATTAACTTGTGTCGACTGCGAGCGACTGCCAGCTTGTTCACAAACATTTTTGGCTTAGAATTAGACTTCTAAATATAAATGTTACGATAAGTTGAGCGCGAGACGGATTTTTGACACGCCGCAAGCGCTCGTGGTCCTAGCGATGTGTCAGGGCGACGATTTGGACGGAAGAATCCGGGGGCTGCGTAATCAAGCCCGTCAACTGACTGGTATTTACATAGCGGCAACGCCAGCCATGTTGCAGTATGGTGCTTAATGAATTTATCAATGTTTGCTTTGGCGACGCGCATGGTAACGGGCCGTTAATGATCATATTTTTAAACCTGAGGCCTGAATATATTTTTTTCTTTATCTGACTCCGACGTGAGTATGATTGCTCAGTGTTATAAATGGCATGTACTTAGCAAGCGGAGAGAAAGGCATTGTTTACAACTGGCCCCACACAGTGAATCTGTCCAGTGTAAGGTAATCTGCAGTAATAAGCTCCATTTGTTTTGTTTAGCTCTTTAACAGAGAGAGGGGGAGAGAGAGAGAAATCTCATTTCAAATCCTACGACCCCCCTCTTATCTCTATTTGTTCAGTTGTATTTAATGCCACGTACTGAAAGAATTTCAATGGCTGTTCTGCCACGGAGTCATTTTTTATATCCTTCAACGGGCTTTCGTCTCCCTATTGTCTGACAGCCCTGGAGTGCTTGTATCTTCCAGATGGAGCAACACAGACACACACACACACACACACCCGTATAAACACACAAATGCACACACATACAGAGAGAGAGAGAGAGAGACAGACAGAGAGGGAAAGAGAGAGAGAGAGACAGAGGGCGAGAGAGAGAGAATGACACACCCCTTACTCACAGCTCTTTTTAGCATGCCATAAATGTCTTAAGCCATAGTGTAGGAGGAAGAAAGCAGAAACGCAGTGTCAGGCTTTGCAAAGCTGCGTTCTTCCCAAACGTCGACGTTAAAGATGCCGAAGTTAAACAGAGCTGCACTCTGCGGCTTTTTCCTGGTGTTTTTCTCTTTTGTGGCGGTGTGCTAACACGGTGGCCACGCTTGAGGGCAGAGGAGCTTGATTACATTGTTTAAGTCAGTCCGGCCGCTGCTGCGAGGAAGTGCGCTTCACACATTTCCTTATCCTGTGTGGAAAGAGGAACACACTCTGAGTTCAGAGGCACCTGGGGACAAGTTACACCTAAGCTTAAATATGCGTGCAGCTTCCTCAAATGTGTGTGTCATATCACAATTATTCATTGGAAAACATCTTTGTGCGGAATCCGCGCCCCACAACGACTTTCGATTGAACCCATTTATTTTTGCGAGCGATTGTTTGTCACTTTTTACCCTCCACTTTTCAGTGGTCACAAAACAAATTATTTACCTGACCAATGAAGTCATAACTAGTTATACTTTTGTTGTAGTCTATAGCGTGTCCATCTGGGCCTTAAAAGTATAATATGGAGGGTTATAAATAAAATGTGTGCTTGTTAAGGTTATTAACATAAAAAAGACTCGACTATAACTCATAATTGAGGTAAACATGGTACTGCAAATCTAATTGTAAATAATTGTTGAAGTTATGTAATTATTTGTTGGCCACTCAATATTTTGACATATTTTTTAATGTCTTTGTCTTTTGTTGTTTCGTTTTCCCTTGGGTTTTCCTGTGCCTCTCTGCGCTGGATTTCCACACTCACAGGTTGGTCTTTTTTCTCCATTTAAATTATTTGTGTAGATTTATAAATCCACTCAGGTACGCTATGTACTCTCAGTCTCTGTAGTGTAAAAGACATCTTTGCTTTATTTTAAACTTGGTGAGCTCAACGGCATGTTCTAGCATGCAGCTTGGTCACCTTAGCAGATGTAGATGAGATTCCACGGCATCTCCTTACCAGATATACTAAGAAGTCACAATGGTAGGTAGGGCAGGTTGTTAGCATTGCATACGCTCTTCATCAGATATTATTACTTTTCTGTTAAATGGGATGCATGTTCAAAAAAAGATTTATTGCATACCATTAACGGTTGTTATTTATAGTATTCTGATTATATTACATAATAATACTTCACAACTATACTGCACATTCATCATAAGTTTATTTGAACTGTTTTCGAACTAGGTTTTTACGAAATCATAAGAAACTGGTAGAAAAGCGTCTTTGTGCTGCCCCTAACAGTTGAAATTTCCTTTCTGCTCCCCACACTGCCCCCGCCTCAATCGTGATGTCAGAGTTACCTCTTTGGAGGTACCTCTACGTCATATGGATAATTGTTGTCGCCCACAATGGAAACAATCGGCACCTGATTGGTTAGACCCACTACGTTACTTTCGTTTCGGCTCCACGTTTTTAAACCGGAACAACGTGGCGTCCTGTTTAACTCTCTTATTCCACCTAAATAGTGCAATAAAATATGTTTCTGAAAATATTTGAGGTGAGAAATAGGCCATGCAGTTGCTGAATCTTGATTCATATTTGATGTGCAGTTTGATCAGAGTTATAAGAAATCATTTGTACAATGTACGTTCATTTATGCAAATGACGATGGACACAGCTCCTCCGCCCCCACCCCTCTCCCTCGCTCACCCCACAAAGTATTTTTCAAAATTGTGTAGTAGGCGGAGACAGACTGAGACAGTGGGTGTACTTACTCTTTAAGCACAACATTCACTATTCATTCCTGATTTAGGAACAGGAATTTTGTTTTAGGGATTTAGGATTTGGGTTTTGAGAACAGTAGTTTTGCAATCATAAGATTCAACTAAAGACAAAGCAGGGCATTACTTTGTTTGACTGGACCCCAAAAGGTTTGACAGCCTGTTGCCAGGGAAGTGTACATTATGAGTAAAGTTAGGTTTAAGAGCACAAAACCCATAAGAGTTTGGTCACAAGCCCCAGGGCACATCATTTGAAGGAGGGACTGAGGAATAGTAATGTATATTAAAAAACCTGTTGTCCTCCAACACAAATCTATGTCACAGGACCTGATCCCTTTTTGAGTGGAGTGAAGGTATGAGAACGGGCCTTGAGTGTGGATGTTCGGCTTTGTTTGGCTCTTCTGGTCCCTGGTGAGAGTCTTAATTGCATTTTGTGTCTCACAGTAACCACCTAAGTAATGATTTCCTTCCCTGCCGATGCCTGAGTTTTCAAGCTCTGTTACACTGTGAAGGAGACCGTTGCTCTGCCAAGGGGAAATTGCTTAAGATAAAAGTATTGCAGATGGGTTCTTTTCAGCTTTAAGGGCCTTATCCAATGTTTTAGACGTTGGGTATTTATTTACTTCCTGTGCTCAACTCGCGTTACAAGAAAGCCTGATGCGGAAATGCAAAAAAAAAAAAAAAAAAAAAAAAAAAGCATGTAAGTACTTACCTTCGTGTATAAACTGTGTCTGTGTTTGACATTCCTCAGACATATACAAACATGCCCTACTTCATGTTGTCTTATATATACAAAGGTGCCCAGGTTTGTCTTTCTTAAGCTTTCACAGATCATATGACCCGAATAAGTCGTTCAACAATACTGAAAGCCTAAAAAAACAGCTGCCTGACATTAAGTCCTCCGATACATGCCTTCTTTAACATGCTCCTTCTTATTTGTGAAGCCTCTGCAGTTATTGAAAGTAATTTTACTGCATGCGGAAGTAATGCAGACTCCCCATTGTCAGCTTTCGAGCTGATGACGGTACTCTCCACTTAAATGCAATGTGATTTAAATGTCTGAAAAGAGAGATGCCTGGTATTCACAATACTGTATCAAATACATCAAATGCTGCAGCGCGTTCGAACGATACTCTTCAGCGGGGATAATACAGTGTTCTTAAATAAAAGCAAGAACGAGTTCCCTAAGCGGCGAGAAACGATAGCCATTACAAAGTCATCTTTGAGTGATTTGGTCTGAGAGACTTAACGGTAGACCTCGGCGCCCCATTTTAAACTTAATGGAGCCATAGTTTAATTTTACAATGACTTGATTGACAGGTGCTTTATATATCTCAACAGTAACCTCTGACATTGTATATTAAAGTAGGATTAAAGCAAGGTGCTGGCATGTATTAAGAAATTAAGTCAGGTCTCCACACTGCCAGCTACCCCCCCCCCCCCCCCCCAGACAGCATTATAATGTAACTGTCCCTCACTACCAGTTAATTTTAAACAGGGGAATCTGATTTTAATGTAGCGCTATATTCTGCTCCAAAACAATTCATATATTACTTACTTAATATGATCAGTATACACTCAAATAAATTGTCGCAGTGCAAACCGATCTAATAATTATAAGGTTTGGCCTGCAATTCCACGCACATTAGCCATCAAACCACATTTAGAGTTGTATCCCTGTGAATAATGGAGTAAACTGCAGGGGCAGCAGCCTAATAAAGACGGGCACTTTCCTGCTGCAGGATGTCTAGCCTTATTTTTTGAGTTGTCTCTTTTATATTGCTATAAATCTTACGTGTTTTGTAGCGAGACCCACGGTGCGATTGATTTAAAGTTGCTTGTTTGTGTCCGTTCTCCTTCGTCTGTGAAGTTTGTGAAGAGTCCGGCGCGAAGACAATGAACCAATGAAAGATTGTTTTAACAGCTGTGCGTCTTTGATTGCGCGCTCCTTTGAAGTATTACTTTGAGTTGGCCTTTGAACTTGGACGGAGATCAGAAATTCATCTGTGGCTCGTTTTGATGTAAAAGGAGGAATTTTATTGTCAGAGTGATCATGTACTCTTTTCAACTGTTTTCAGGACAAGTTTGTGTTGATTTTCAATGGAGGCAACAGCGAAGGGCTGTAGAAGAGGTGGGGGGGTGGGGGGGGATGCTCTCAAGCACTGTACACCCGAAGAGAAAAATACACACTGTCTCCTCAGTAGCCACATTTAAACAAGAGTTCAATAGGAACAATACTTTTCCTATCTGAATGACCCTGGTTGTCTATTATTCAGCCTTCTGCAGTTGTACAACTTGTTGCTACAGTCTTTCATTAACACTGTACAGAAAATGTTCTGCCGTGGCCAAGCGCTCGCTCTCTTTTCTCCGTTGTAAAATGTGGCTATTGTTGGAGTGCTTGCATGGTCTGAGGTTTCAGAGGAGTTAAACTTATTAAAATATTTATATTCAATTTCCTTGCCTCATTTGACAGCAGTAAAATGAGTTTGAGGTGCTTGTTGTACTGCCAAAAATCTCAAATTCTATTATAGGATTAAGTAATTCAACACTAATCTGAACAGCTTGGCGTTTCTGTTCTTAGTAATGCCTTTAATCTTAGTGCGGTTCTGGATAGACAGGAGACTTCAGTGGTGGAAAATCAGACTGGTTGATTTCATGTTTTTGAAGTATTTTAGACAGCCCAGCTGCTTGACAAACATTGTGTTATTTATTTGATACAATGTGTTGCCTTGTGAACCAGTAGACAGTGCCAGTACTGAGACAATAACCAATGTTTTTGTAACATGAATAAAAGATGTAACCGAACACATAATTTGGCATTCATGCTAAGTGATAGTTTAAGTTGATGTGTACTGTATAGTATTTTCCTCTGTTTAAATGTCTTTGCTTTCAAACATAGATTGGTAGAGAGCATGTTCTCTCTCTCAGAAACATCTGATTAAAGAGAAGTTCTTGTACTACTGTGAGACCAAGAGACAGTGCAGAAATAAAATTAAAGAATATGTCCTATATCTGTCAGAGTCATTGAGAGACCATGCGCAATGCTTGATTTATACGCTGCTCTAGAATATATGCAACTTTTGTTGTTAATTTTCATTGCAACAAGGACAAAGAAATGAATGGCCCCATACAACAAATGACCCACATAGTCTATACAGGTCTATACAGAAAATAGATTACGTCTCCAAATCTTTATGTACAGAATGCTCTACTTATGAAACATGATAACCTCAAATACTAAAAGAAGCCCTATAATCCTGCATTAACTTTTATCCTCAATTATTAGGCGTCATTTATCCCTTTCTTCATGCATTTTTTGAGTGAAATATAGCCACAAACCCAGAGGTCATAGTAAATATCCTTCTGCTGGAAGGACAATTTTTTGATATTTTTATGTTACGTCCTACATTTTTGTCAGCTAAAATCGGGATATAGCCCGAGCAAAGAAAAAAAAACCTTGTTCTTCAGTTGTCAAAAGGCAGTAAGTAATGATTAAAATAGCAGTGTGAAACGCTGGGAGATTAAAGTGATGCTAATGATAAGTGAGAGAAGAAAAGGGCAAGCTATATTTTAATTCCTGGGAGAATGGTTAATGACTTCTATTGCCTGAGATTAAACTAAACCTGTCTCATCAGCTTTTTCTGCTCTGTGGAAAAAAGGCTTTCTGCACTTTAATTTATTAAACTCTTTTAAGGAAGCACATTGATCTGCATAGGTTAAACTTTTCAAAATTTTGGGCAAAATGCAATACAAAATTGTCTTCAAGAGCCAGGCAGTTTAGTTGCTCCAGGCACCTGCTCAGTATTATAAAGAATTCATTATCTGTGAGCTGCCACATTTAATCAGAAAATATCAATTATTTAAAGAGAGAGGTTTGTTCCTTTTAAAGCAGGAGAACTCCGCTATTTACTGACAGACTAGATTGAATTGACAAGAGCAGGATATTCGTATGTTGAAATATGCATATGGCCTTTTTATTTATTTTTTTGTCACCTTTTCTATTTTTACAGAGCTTGTTTGCTAAAGTAGTGTTTATTTTCCCACAATATGCAAAGGTTAATGTGTAAGTGTATGTTTATGTAATTACAGCAAAACACAAGGAAAAACCATTTGCACTTAACAGTGTTATTTTACTGTCATTGGTATAGTAAGTAGTTTGATAAACCCTGGTAATAATACATGGCCTGTGTGACCGATGTCATAAAATGTACAAATTTGTTGACATGGCACTGCCCTGATACAACTCCATTGATAGCACTGTTTTCTTTTGGCATGTCCCTCGTGAAGGTGCAGAGCAATGGCAGGAACTGTAAGGGCTTAACGCATGTGTTTGACGGTAATTAGCATGCATTCCGATCCACTGAGCCTCACCGAACAGCAGAATCCTTGCAGCCGCTATTCTTTATCAGCACCGGGGTGATACAAGTCATTGAACATTCTGCTGACAGCAGATTATTTTTGTTTTTATACAGATGTCAGGCTTGAGTTGCTGGTGTTTTTCTGCTCGGTCTGGGCCCCCTTTACCGTTATCCAATCTCTATTGAAAAGATGGGAACAACAAAAATGGCTTAATTTTTTTTCTATTTCACTGAGGACTGGGGAAAAAGTGTCCAACTTTTTTTTCAAAGGCTCTCTGTGGATCTGTCACTCCAGGGTATAGCCTAATGCTAACATGAGTACGTATCCAGTATAGCGGAACTACAGAGAGTATAGCCTAATGCTAATGTAGGTACACATCCAGAATAGCAGACCTACAGAAAATAGCCTAATGCTAACATATGTATGCATCCAATAGAGAAGACTTACAGAGAGTATAGCCTAATGCTAACATAAGTACGCATCCAGTATAGCTGAACTACAGAGAGTATAGCCTAATGCTAACAAAGGTACACATCCAGTATAGCGGAACTACAGAGAGTATAGCCTAATGCTAATATAGGTACACATCCAGAATAGCAGACCTACAGAGAGTATAGCCTAATGCTAACATAAGCACGCATCCAGTTTTGCAAACCTACAGAAAGTATAGCCTAATGCTAACATAAGTATGCTTCCAGTATAGCAGACCTACAGAGTATAGCCTAATGCTAATATAAGTATAGAATAGAATAACTTTTATTTTCCCTTTCGGGAACTTCAGTTGTAGCCACCAGCAACAACAAAAAAAACATAGACACTGGGGCAGACCCACAACACACAAACAAACATACCAAATAAAGACATAGCTACAATATCAAATTAAGTGAATTAAATTGGAATACAGCCATGATTAAAAATAGCCCCCGCTGTCCCGAGATGTCCAGTGTCATTTAGCAGTCCAACACACAAACTTCGCCTCTTCCTCCATACACGCAGTGTTGCGGTCTCTGTACTGTTGAAACGGAGAACCGAACTGCATCAGCCTTCCCACTCGTCGCCTCACTCCTCCCCCGCACCATCTTCTCCTTCCCTTCCATGGTTGCCCTTTGAAGACCGCCTGCACTCTCTGATCAGTCCCGATATCTTCAACTCCGGTGAAGAGCGATGGTAAACTTTGCTCCTGCAGATCCAACGGACATTCCCGAGCATATGTTGCGAATGCATCTCCATGGTGATGACCACAAACAAAATTATCCCAGCGAGACAATTCGCCAATATCATCAAAACCACCACAACAGACACACAGCGCATGAAAAAAAAAAAAAAGTCAAAAGCCCGACACAACAAAATACATTCAAATTAACAAACACGAACACGAGAGACAGCTGGACTACATGTCGCCATTACAGCGCCATGTGACGTCATGCATCCAATATAGCAGACTTACATAGTGTATAGCCTAATGCTAACATAAGTACACATCCAGTATTATAGCAGACCTACAGAGAGTATAGCCTAATGCTAACATAAGTAATAAGTATGCTTCCAGAATAGCAGAACTAGAGTATAGCCTAATGCTAACATAAGTACGCACCCAATATAGCAGACCTACAGAGAGTATAGCCTAATGCTAACATAGGTATACCAGATCTGTTACCACAAGAACTACTTTCTGACTCCAATGGATGAGAAGGCTTTCAGTATTTGCCATCCCCAAGGTCTGACTCCAATGGCTACATCTGATGCTGAGACATCATTAACATCAGTTGTAATTATTGCAGTGCAGAATTCTGGAAAAGGATATTGAGATCTCTCTAGTCTATGGAACAGCAGAGCACATTGTCCTTAATTTATTTTAACAAGTAGCACTTCAAATAATTAATTTTCCATTTATGTCATAGAATTATAAATTCAGTGGTTGCCGATGTAAATGAAAAGTACTGTATTGTGAAAGAAATGTAATTGTCTGAAATGCTGGATTCAAACTCAAAAAAACGGACTAACTGAATGTCAAAGCTGCTTTCAAAATGTTGCCCCCACCCATTTCATATCATTTTCATTTCATGTTAATAAGGGGCCAGGGGGGAAGAGTGATTAAAAATATATATGGCATCACATACCCTGTTAACATCTCACCTTTGTGAAGGAAGCCCTCTGACCTTCTATGTATGAAAAAAAAGCCAAAGCATGTTTTGTCTATAAAATTGTAATAGCTACATTTAACAATGGTATAAAATAGATTAATTATTAAACAATTTAGATAATCTATTCTGTGTATTTAATGTCCCCTGTAGCCTAAGAGAAGTATGTAACACGGTTTTCAGTAATAAACACATGGAATAGGTACGGCACTCATAATTTTTCTCTTATTTGTCGGTTTCGCACAATTCTAAAACGGTGAACGTATACAATGACAACTGTGAAGCTCAAACAAGCCTGTTTACTTATTTCCTGCTTTAAAAAAGCAAAGAATTATTTGAAAATGGCTTTGACTATTTTTTGAGATTGCAGGTCAAAACTCAGATGACTTGGCCAATTATTTAATTATATCTTCAGGCAAGGAAGCACAATGGTGACTTAAGGCTGAATAAAACAAAGACGTGAGGCTTGTTTCAAGTTCAGAGCTAAGGATGGAGTTTGGATGGGGCTGGCGGGGGTTGTGGATATATTTAATCCGAGCATGAAACACTTCTGTTACTCTCTCACATTCAAGCCAGTATCCATGTGTTCTGGGTAGCTGCAATTCAGTGTTTGTAGCTTTTGAATGCGCGTGGCCTGCAAGACATTCACTTTGTCTTTGCGAGTATATTTTCTAATAATGGACTCCTGAAAAAAATAACCTTAATAATGCACATATTTTGTCACATATTTATAGCTATCCTCTAGACATCAGTATGTCAGAGTTGTTGTTAGATCCCCATTGGTTTCAATTAAAATCTCTCTGAGGCAATAAAAATAGGCAATTAAATTGGAGCAGGCACTTCTGAGGTAGAGATGGACTGATTAAATTAACCTTGAACATCAACTGGGGTTAAAAATAAGCTTAACTGTATATTTATAACCACATGCTAAATTTGACACTAAACTATCCCAGCTATATAACACAATCAGGCATTATTGACCGTTCAGCAAAGTTTATCTACTGCTACAGCTGAACTATTTTAGTATTTGTAAAATGTATCTTTGCTGTTTCTGGTGAAGGGTACGGACCGAGCATTTGTGGTCTAAGCTTTTGTTGCAGCATATCCCTGACGTAAACCACACTTAAGTCCCAAAGAACAATTCCTGTTCCGCTGTCATACACTTGGCTTGGGTCTCCATGGAAACCAGTTAGCTTTCATTTCTCTGATGGCATTAAGTGTTTTGTAATGCAGCTATAAATTGTTTTCACAAACTTTCCCAGACAAAACCAGGACAAAGGGGCCACAGGCACCCGACGCCTACTGTAACATTGAAAATTGCAAAATGGGCGATGATGGGTCTATTGTACTGGACATATATGTGATGGCTATTGAACAAAACAAATGAAAACCTCCTTCAGCAAGGATTACAGCTGACTATGAGATCATTTGCAATAATGCGTTTTATTTCTGGGGCTCTTACATGTGAGGGAAAAAACTAAAAATTATTATTTTAAACAATATAAGTGAACAAATAAACGTCTTTGTACTCTGGCAGGTAAGACGTTGGGCTTTCTATACACTGATTTGTTTAACACATGTTCTCACCAAGGGCAACCTACACAATTTACACTCTTATGTTTCACACATTTATACAAAAGGATATTTACAGAATCAACCCGGTTTAAGTGTTTTGCTCATATTGTTGTGGCTACAAACTTTGTCCTCTCACCACTATGTAAATTTTAATGAAAAAAGCGTGAAATATGTGCATACAATACGTGGGTGCATGTGCATTGTTAATTGTGTGTAATGGTTGATAATGAATACACTGTGAACAGTGGTCATCTTGGTGAGTTCCTAATATATTTTTTGGTGAGTGGCTTTGCTAGGTTAAGACGCTGTTCGGATAACCAAAGAAAGAATCCTCCGTCAATTGATTTTTTTCTCGCACCTGCCCCTCTGTTGCCTGGGCGCTTTATGCACCGAGGTGTATGTCGCGCTCTTTGGCTGCATGTGAGCAGCACGGCGGCGAGCGTTTAGGAAAATATTGCGTCTCCCGTGATCTATTAGAATTCACCTGAGCATCAGAGCAAATGGATTAGAGGGGGGGGGGGGGGACAACCCTGACCGTTCCATTCTTTCACCACTGATAAATTCCCCAGATGCAATTTTTAAATCGCGGCAATAAATAACAGCCACGCTTTCATAAAAGGTTGGATTATGTTTCTCATTGCAGAGACCGACAGCCTAAGTTTGTCTTGGATGTTCCTTTTGAATTAGCCTTTTTTTTAAAAAGTTTTATAAAACACCTCACAAACCACTTACTAAGAATGAGGTTGGAACATGAACAGGATTGCTGTACAGTAGATAATGGACTTATAATTTTAATGTAATTAACAGGAATTCTGATCGTCTGATTAATCTAATACCATTATTCTAAGGCCTCAAAGCTACGCAAATCTAAGCAAGCTACTGTAGTATGAGTCACGGATTTGAGCACTGATGGACCAAATCTGGCACAGTGTTCATGAGGTTTAAGCTTATCCCATTTATGTGTTAAAGTCTGCAACCAGATGTAGCTTGCAGGTGATCTCAGGACGCACCAAACTATTTTAAACCTGCAAGCTGCTGCAGCGGAGGTACTAGCTACCTGGGATTGCGTTTTGTCAGTCGATGTGGAGGCTTCACTGCCTCTTACAGGTCAGAATAATGTCGTTATTATTGGTATTTTAGCTTTAGCTTGTTCAGATAATATTTTTTCCGTCTTGTTGGGCACCATTCAGCTCTGCATTTTGTTTTAGGCTAGTTGTCTTTTTTTTAGCACCCCTCAGATATTTTCTCTTCATTTAGATTAGATTAGTAAGCCTAGCTAGTTAACAAAATCAAGTAACAGCCTTTCCCGCTATATGTTTTGAATTCACATTGACCAATTCACATTGGTCAGCCCCAGGGGAATATAATTCAGACGCGATTCGATGGTAACGCAATAGATGGATGGGGGGAGGGTGGTCTATTCACCGATAGGGACCACCTGCTTGTTTATCAACAGTACAGTTGAATCTCGCCTTGTTTAGTCAAATGAAAACTAAAAACAGCCTAATAACTTTTTATCAGACTAGGGCTGGGCGGGGACTAGGGCGGGGCCCCCCCCCCACACCGTAGGGGCGACGGGGTGTGTGTGCTACACCATTGATTACACCTCTCCTCATGAAACTGCGTATTGTGTCCATATAAAACTGCAGAGTAGGGAGAAAGTTTCCGAGAGAGTGGCAAAGTGAAAGAAAACAGTGGTACCTTCTCAGGTGAAATGAAACGCACCTTTCAATGACAGACAGATGCATTCCTTTAGTAACGGTGCTAGTAGCAGTCCAAGATAGTTAGTCAGGACTCAGGAGCCACCTGTGCATCAGTACACCGCTGCTCCCATTTCAATGCTCTCTCACAAGAACCATCAAAAGCGTTCTTTTAACGTTTTACTCACAGTTTGCCCCATGTGTCCTTATAGTGCTTTTCTTGGTCACTATCTTTAAAGTTCCTACATTCCAATCCACACGTATCGATTACATTTTTAATTAGCATAAGTTGAGTATAGCTTTTCTGTGCTAGCACTTTTCAACTAGGCCTATAGTCAGGCTTTATTATGTCTTATTATGCTGCATCTTTCAGAAATTATTGTAATTAGACCCCCATACAGCCTGTTTGATTATTGATTATTAACTTATGAAATAATTTCTAGCTACAACATGAGGGCCTGTTCTTTAACAAATATGGTTTGTGGAGTGCATATTCCAATTATTCCTGGTCATGCATTCTACCAAGGTTTTCTCTCTCCATCCTTAATAATAGTGAGCATAGCATTATTAAGAATATGCAATAGCATACTTACTGCAGTAACTATACTGTTATTAAGTATTCCAATGGTTGCCTTACTCCTGAAATTGTAGAATGTGCGTCAGTGGATTTACTGCAGCAAGCATGGCAATATTGAAGAGTAACAATTGTGCCACCGTTCCTTTTTTGTAAATTTGCGGTCCAAGCCCCTGAGGAAACTGGACGTGCGTCTTTATGTTTTTTTTTTTCAATAGCAGCTGTAAATGGGTTGGGGCCTATCGGTCTTCATCAAGCTTTCCAGGCAGCTGATCCCACCTAGGGGCTGGGAAATGCCTGATTCATCTAACAACTCGTGAAGCTGATTAATTTCACTCTTCATTAAGGGTGTGTTGTGGCATCTTCTGGACTTAGCATATCTATAGCTGCGCGCCCCCCCCCCCCCCTCCCCCCCTCCCACCCCGACACCCTCCTCTGCGCTTTCCTGCCCTTGGCAAATGAAAGGTCAAAGACGCTGCAGTGATTAATGAGCAAGCAGCTCCGGGATCCTCCGTCATTTTCCCCCCCGTGTGTTTATTTCGGCTGCTAATTCCTCTAAGACTGCTCGAGTTTTACTGTCAGATGGAGATGACACGCTGTCTGCGGAGTTTCTATTAATATACGCTTGCCGTTTTGTTTCGGGAGCGAGAAATCCAAAATCACTATTTATATGTAAAATCGCCAGCCGTTTTGAAGAAAAATTGGTATCTCATTCGCCATTTAGGTTCATTTCCCCATCTCCATTCAAAATGGCAAATGATAGGTCGTCAACCCTACCAGGTGTGGTGTTGAACATATTAATGCTGGTTTTTTGGCTGGTTTCCATCAAGTGTTAAATTAATAAGGAAGATATGTGGGTGTATAAATTGCAACAGTTTAGAGGCCAAACAGAAACCATGGAGTTGCCAAATGTTTTTTTTTTGTTTTTTTTAATGCTGCGGAGAAACCTGTTAATAGTAACTGCTCTTGTCACATTATAGATGGTACTTCATCAGGCCAGGGTGACTGTTTATTTGAAAACGTAATGAAATATTTACCTTCCGTTGCAATAAGGATTAGTGCTGGTAATTGACTGCGGCAGAGCAGAATCTATCCGCCAGTGAGAGGGGCCCCTCTGGTCTCAATGCGGATCCTGGGAGCACAAAGCGGCCGTTAGCGAGAGTGTATTCTTGCCTGTCACTTTCTCTCCACGTGTTGCTTTTTTCTTTGAGAGATAAGTGGGGCCTAATGCTGAACAAATAGTGGAAATCAGAGGCCACTGAGAATCACTCACGTCTCGTTTTCCCATGGTGCCCAAATAGACGCTCGGTCACATGAGAGAGAGAGAGAGAGTGAGAGAGAGGGAGGGAGGGAAAGAGAGAGGGAGAGTGTGCGTGTGTGTGTGTTTGTGTGTGTGAAAGAAAGAGGGGGAAAGAAGAAAGGAAGAAAGAATGAAAAACCCTTCTGTCCGCGAGCGAAAAACAGTTTTGTCACCGCGAGTAAATCCAATTGAAAAGTCCCCCGGACTGCGAGAGGAGCCCAGAGTTTGTCTGATCGCGCGGCGGAGGCGATGAAAGGATGTGAGCGGGGCTAAATTGGCATCAGGTGTGGGCCCCACTCGCCGGTGATAGGCTGCCACATTGTGCCGGCTAGACATTCGGCCATTTCCAAATATAATGGGAGAAATTAATGCAAATGAGCGAGCGGAATGAAATGTATTTAAATGCAGATTGAAAGGGGGCTCTGCGTTCTGCCTGATAACAAGTTGCTCTAGGAGAAGGGCCACATTGTGCGGCCTCATCCGGCCCCCCCCCCCTCCGCCCCCCCTGCCACCCCCCCCTACAGGACTCTGTCCCTGTCTCATAAAGGCCTATTGTTCGCTGGGTAAACTCTCTAAACTATTTACATTGCTCATTTATTCAGATTTCAGACATCTCTCCTCTGACACCGCAGCCCTTGGCGATCTGGTAAAACGTTAATTGCGAGAGGGTGAATTAGGGGGAGGGGGGGAGGGGCAAGAGTACATCGTAAATGATAACGTTGCTGTTGTCCATTACCTCATTATAACCTGCGTGGCAGGAAAAAGCGGGTCGCGTTTTTACAAACAAGTACCTGGCCTAGAGCCTGGCTATCCATCTATGCTGGCCTCCCGTTTAATATCAAGGAGCTACAGTCATAGAGCTTGAAAATCAGCAATTTACACTGTGCCCTGTCTATTAATAGAAAATACCTGGAAAAAGTGATACCTCAGGACAAGTTAATGTGGGCCACATCAGAGCGGAGAGGGAATGCCGTTGATTTATGATCATATCCTTCCTGACAGCCAGTCTGGGGGAAAAAAAGCATCATAGCATATGCACTCAACAAAGTGTATTAAAAGTGTATTCAGTGATTGTTAGACTGGTAATAATTCAGGTTTGTTTGATGTAAATGAAGTGAGTGTAATCTAACATTATTATTGAGCGACTGCAGTTGTGTACGGTGCTGTGTCTAGAGATTTTGTACAAGAAATAAACAGATGAACGGTGTTTTTGCAATTGTCTGTTAGTCAAAATACATATGGAGTTGGTGTGCAACTGCGAGTAGGCCTATTAGTAGAATTTCAGACCACAGAGTGAAACGGTTGTCTACATGTTCCGCTGGAACAGGAAACAGTCAGGAAATGCAGTTTTTTTTTGTTGTTTTTTTTTTAAAATAACCCTGCAGTTAAAATTAACACTTTAATGTGTCAGAAGTTTATTTTTCTGTTCTTATGTCTCCAGCAATATTACTATGGGTATTTTACACCTCCGGGCAGTGCTCATTTTGCCAACTTTAACACTTCAGGTGTGGATTAAGGGTGGGTAAGCAGACCCTGGGTCGGTTGTTGTGGGCAGAAATGCCAGGAGCATTTGCTTCTGTGCCCCGGTCATTACTCTCTCTTCTCTCGGGACTGAAAAGGGTAGCAGCTGCCGTCAAATGGTTTGAAACAAGTTCCTGGCTTTGATGTGTGTGGCCCCTGTTCAAATGAACTGTGATTTTCTTTGTCCTTAACTTCAAGCCGCGCGTCTAAGCAGGTGTTGTATTTCTTGAACATTTTGTCTTCAGCCTCTGCTGCTGAACTCCTGACTTTGTGCTTAAAGTGGAAAAAAAAATGTATCACTTGCTGAAATATGTAACTGAACAGTGTGGCATGCTCAGTGTGCTCGATATTTTTTTAGTATTTTTGATTTTGGTCCCTTTATATACTGGACTTATTTTGAGCTTTGTACTTTTTAGCAGAAGAAGGTAGATCTAGTTAATGATATGTACAGTATGTACTGTGGACGAATGTTACCAGCTCTATAGTGTATTGACAACGAAACATTCAACCAAGGGAGGAGGAATGTTCATATATGCAGTAACTGCAATCAAACGACAAACAGGTTATCACTGTAAATTATGTAAATCATGTTATGATCTTATATGCACCGTTTCCCTTTTTATATTTTTTAGTACCTCATTCAACAGATTTTAGACGTAAGAGCATGCAGATAGTTACGCGGTTTATTCATAGATATCTTTTCAGAGCACCTTGAACATCTGAGAGGTTTCAGAAGTGCACAAAATGTCCCCGTTGTTGTAAGGTCAGCGAAGAAACTGTCGACTGCATTAAGTCCACGGCGCCTGACAGTTACGCTCAAAGTACAGATAATTCCGTAGACCTTGCAGAACCTTAAATAATGCAGGAACCATTCAGAGGGACTGATCGTAAGAGTTTGCGAGAAAATGACTTGACGCACTGACTGAATATGATCTCCTGCCATTATTAAAGGGGAACACCGCCATGAATGTAATGCTCGAGACATAAGAAGGCGCGATCGTTTCTCGTTGGCCGCTCCAGTCGTCGTAATTTGAACGCGGCGTTTGTGTCTGAAGGGGATTTAAGCGTGCTAAGACTCGTTTCGTTCGCATCCTCGTCGAAAATGCAAAATAACAACGCACATTGCCTTCAAATCTGAAAAAGGGAGATCTCCAGCACAGAAGTAAGAAAAACAATAAAAGATGAGAAGAGGCCCTTTAATTTTTAACGCGCGCAGTCACACCGCAATTCAAGTTTTCCCCAAATAATACAACTGATTCATTTTAATACAGGTGTGTTTTTTTCAGGTCAATATTTGATTGTGTGGGGGGGCAATGTTTCCTGATCTCCATTTTGCTGCCCGGGTTTAGACCCCCTGGTTCTCCGAATACAAGGGTCCCCGGGCGCGGTCCGGGCTTACCGAACGAGCGGAACTTGAGACGAGGGCCGTCAGACGACGCACTGTAACAGATTTTCCCCTGTCCAGAAGTCCCAGCCCGGTGATTAATGAGTGAGATAATGTACTGGGGAAATGAGTAAACACTCCCTTGCTCCTCGCTTTGTGCATGAACGAGTCGATGACAAGGGCAGCGCAAGGTGAGAATTTAACAGGGCCTCGGAAAAAAAAAAAAAAAAAAAAAAGGAGATTTGACGGAGGGAGGGTTGACGGGGCCCCGGCAAACGCACCCGGAGTGGGAGTGGGCAACTTTGTAATGAAAAAAGGGCCCGACAAAGTGGAAGTTTTTCCGAGGGAGAATAATTAAAATCGCTCAAGGGACCGCAGTTTTAATTTCACATGTAAGGGGCTAAAGATTTCATTTAAAGACGCGCCGAGCAGGGAGGAGGTTAATAAGATGAACAAAGCGTGGAATGTAAGAACACACACCAAGAGGAAACCAGTTGGACTTTCACCTGACACGTTTTTAATTATCCAATTCCAGATATTTCACACAGGAAGGAGGGTGGGGAAAGAAGATGAACTGATTCGCAGTCTCGGTAACCCATTACTTACACGTGGTAATCGCTCTGAAAGGAGAGTGTGAGTCAAAACGGACTCGTTCTGCATTAAGGGTTGCGTCGCACTTGTGTGTGTGTGTGTGTGTGTGTGTGTGTGTGTGTGTGTGTGTGTGTGTGTGTGTGTGTGTGTGTGTGTGTGTGTGTGTGTGTGTGTGTGTGTGTGTGTGTGTGTGTGTGTGTGTGTGTGTGTGTGTGTGTGTGTGTAGGCATCACGGACCTCGTTTAAAAAAGAATTTAGCAGTTTTATAATGTCATTTACAAAACAAACCTGGGAATCTGCCCCTCTCTCACTTATTTTCTCTGTCTCTCTCTCACTCCCCCCCCCCCCTTTTTTTTGTGTCCCCTCCGCTCTCCCTACCTCTCTTTTTGTCTCTCTCACTCTTGCTCTATGTCTCTCTCTCTCTCCCTCCCCGTCTCTCTGTCTCTCCCTCCCACTCTCTCCCTCTCTCTCCCTCCCACTCTCTCCCTCTCTCTCCCTCCCACTCTCTCTCTCTCTCTCTCTCCCCCTCTCCCTCTCTCCCTCTCTCTCCCTCTCTCTCCCTCCCACTCTCTCTCTCTCTCTCTCTCTCTCTCTCTCGCATATATATGCGCACAGATACGACCACTTTGTGTTTTATGGTGTAGTTCTGTTTTCTCTTCTTCAACCTGTTTACAGCTCCCAATATGGCCCTTTTTATCCCTCGCTGGGGATTTGAAATATTAAACAACAGCAACTTTTGTCTCTGTTCTGTTCCTGCAGATTTATCTGCCTTCTTTATTGATACTCAGCCCACATGCATAAAATTACATTGCCCAGTTCTACCAGATTGCTGTCATGCATTTATCATTATTTTACTACATTCTGTTCAGGGACATATGTACAAAAGCCACAAAGTATGTCAAATAACAGCCAATACATGGAGCTCAGTGTTATAAAAACTGCAATAAATGCATGGTACATTATGTAATTTTGAATGGGTATTCTCAGTTGCTGCCATTCTATTCCATGGCTGTGTGTAAAGCTGACACCATAGGCCTAAAATGTACAAGAACTGGCTTATTTGTGTCAATTCTGTCTAGGCCAGGTGTTTTATTTCTATAAGAATAAAATAATTTCTTAATTTCAGACGGTGCCGTTTGATATTCAAATCCATATTTAAAGCCATCGACTGTAAGATGACTTGCAAATGAAAGCCTTAATGTAAATTCAAGCATTGTTTGTGCCATAACATTGACTTTCCTCAATTAGTTAAGTAGAATTTCAGAATGGTTGGCTTTTTGTGATTGAGTCTTGATTGTAGACCAACTGGAATATGACAGAGTGTCTCAACATTTGCCAGTAGGAAGCCTGTAATTCAAATCAGTCACACAGAGAATTATAAATAATTTTCAATAGTTGTCAGACGTGTCTTTCCAGAGACATCCAAATGCTCATTTTTTTCCCCTCTCAATGTGATACAGTCCCCCCCCCCCCCCCCCCCCCCACTCCAAAATCATTAATTTTGTCAGTCAGATGCATGGGAATATCTGCCGCGAAACGATCCCAGAATGCTCTTCCTGCCAATCTGTCAGGGAGCACACCCTGGGTGTGACACGTTTGCATTATATGTTTATCAGTCTCTAATGAAATGCTGACAAGTTTTCTGCGCCGGGGCCACTCTGTTCTTTTAATGGCGTCTAACGAACCTCCGGCGCTCACAATAGCACGGCCCTATTGGTGGTGACAGGACGGAGCCCTCGGCCCTGTTCCCTGGTGAGAGAAGATATCGGGCATTATGAGCATTCACAATCCTTTCTTTTCTCTCTCACCGACCGGCCGTCTGGCATATCCTGTTTTCTGGAGAGTAAAAAAAAAAAAAAAAAGTACAAATTAAATTTAAAAAAACGCGCGCAGATTGTCTTGAAGTGACTCGCCATGTCTCCTGTGTAGGCCGTTTGGCGGACCATACCGCAGTGTGCTTTCATTTCTTCTTAAGGTGCCAAGAGGAGAAATAACATTAATTATATAACTAAATGTACATTAAATTACATGTAAGGTTATTAATACTCGTAATAGCCTTACCTGTTAATAAAATGTAATTATTCATCCGAGCAGCGTGACTTTACAGTATTAAGTTATTAATAATGTCTGTCTGTTCATTGAGCGTAATTACTAATGGGCATTTGCAGGTGTAACATGATCAAATGTGGAATCAATAATGTGGAATGTGTGATGGTTGGGTATGTCCATCACTGATGGATGGTAATATTATGCTTCTATTTTACAGTGCGACAGGCTTTAATATGGGTTTATTGAAATATTTGCATTCAAAGTGGAAGACTGCCCTCGTTCTCGAATCTCTGCCCCCCCATGGTCATGGTCACAGCTAACAGGGCATTACTAAGAGAACGCCACCCCAATCTATTTCAGGAGCTGATAGCCCCATGCCCCCCCCCCCCCCCCCCCCCAAAAGAAAGCAATTATATTACTTATTTTTCCAATACTCAGGTAGATTGTGTAACGTCTTTGGTTTGAAGGCAGCAAACAACCCATGCTCATATCTACTAAATTTGCCTACATTTATTTAATTTCAATTGTAAAAGTTTTCTAAACAGGTTACTCGGAACTCTGAAATGGTCGTAACTTTGAAAGTGAGAGAAGCAGAATTTCTTATTCATTGGAATTAGTACTTTTTAAAATACACTACTCATGTTGTAGCTATAAACCCCTAGTTTAAATTAAATCAGGATCTCATTAGAACATTCTTTTTTTTTTTTTTTTTACATGGGCTTTCCAGATGATAGATCTCCTTTCCAGTGACCTATTTTCTTTGGTCACTTTTGCAAACTGATATTGATAGTCTATAAAGTCGGCTGTTTTATCTTCTGCTCTGAAACATAAGTTTATTACTACAAAGGACAAACTGTTGTGGCAAGCTGAAGTGTTTACGTGTGTTGTTCCACTGCAATTTTTATTGAAAAAATGAAGTCTTATCATTATTTCATTGTCTATACAGTGCCTGTTGGCCTATGGCAGGGAGTAGCACAGTTCCTAATAGGTGACTTCACATTGAATGAATGCACTGGAATTATCACACACTATAGC